>OZ022232.1:13577800-14063659 GCA_963978835.1 Tenthredo scrophulariae
CACCCCGATTCTCCTCATCGTCGTCCTCCTTCTTTCCTCCTCCTCGTCCCAGTTCTCCACATTTTCCACATCCTCATCCAACTTCGGTGGTTTTCTCACCCTCATCCACATGGGCTCGCCATCGTCGTAATATACCTCTATATACCGAGGTATATGATCCTCATCGTCACTCGAACTCGCATACCAGGTTTCATAACCATCATCGCACTCATCATCGCTATGCAGACACTCATCCCAAAACTCGCCATCCAACACATCGGCGGGATTCACAATTTGATTATTCATCTTGGCACTTGGCACTGGTTTACTAGTTTGACTGCTTCTCTCGGTTGTTTGCGGAATGTCTAAAACTCTATGCAAACCCCGCTTTATACCCAACTAGAAATCTGAAATACACCCCAATATTGGAGGGGTTGGCCAATTGCAAACTCGAATAATATGTTTCACGAAAAGGTGCAAACCCCAGGTACAAAACCCCACCCGAACTATGGTTGAAAACGCTTGAATTTTCATGGTATTTAAATGGTGGTGGGGTGGAGGGCGTCTGCATATAAAACCCCAAAGCTCATGGTGGGTGTGAACATTTGCAAGGTGTGGGTTTGAATGCGGAGCTGTAAACTCATTGGAAAAAAAAAAATGGACAACGTCAGGTATATGAATCTTGTCGAGATGATGGAAGATGCATACGAGTTATTGTGTACACTACCTCCAGGACATGCGAGTGAAGGTATTTTTATTCGCTGGCGTGATATCGCACTTGAAAATGTTCGATTCTTGAACAACATTTCGACGCAATCAAACCCGAGTGTGATTGAAAAACGGTGACTACAACATAAAGTATCACTCCGCTAATCGTGGGTGGTGAAATTTGAACGACACCGTGCGACTATTGTTGGAGGTAATATTGGCGATGATATTCAGAATCGCGTTCGATAGGATGATATGAAGAGTGCCTTCAAGTGCCGTATACACACTGGAGTCGTGACAAATCTTCAACATAAGGATATGGCGAGATTTTTGGCTGACGCTGAGGTGGTAACGATGCAACGCTTGAAAAATGTGCTACGTGAACAAGGATGTATTAAGGTGAATGTGGGGGTTTCGTGTAAATTTGAGAATGTGAAAAACGATCAGATCAGCTTGGAGGTGAAGAACTTCAATACACGCAACGCTACGATTCTTCCATCAACGAACCTGGAGACCTGGTTCAACGATAACGTAACAAATCCTCTGCTGACCATGGTGGAGGATTTCGAACAACGAGATTCTGGTTGGAGTATGATTGAGATCATAAATGCAGTGGTCAGCGTAAACCGATACGAGCCTCTTCGTGGTGGACTCTCAACATATACAGCGCTACCTGAGGATATTCAGCAAAAAAAGGCGGTGGTCAACGTGCAGAATGATGATGATCGGTGTTTTCTGTGGTCGGTTTCCGCAGCTCTCCACCCCATAGGCGTTAACGCAACCAGACCACACAGCTATCGACGGTATGAATCGGAGCTAAATTGTACAGGTATTAAATTCCCAGCGACCCTGCATAGTGTACAGAAATTCGAAAAATTGAACAATTTGAGCATTAACGTATATGGAATCGAACCGGAAAATTTTCAGAGCGAGAAAAAGTCCAAAAATAGTGTAATCACCCCGCTTTATTTGAGTAAGAATATAACTAAGAGCAACACAATCCACCTACTAATGATAGAAAGTAAGAGCGAAATAGAAGATGATGATGATGATGTAAATAATTTCAAACCACGATTTCACTTTGCTTGGATTAAGAATCTTTCGCGTTCGATAAGCAAACAATCATCAAGCCATAACGGTGAACAATTTTTGTGCGATAGATGCCTGTGTCACTTCAGCGTACACGGTGCCTGTGAAATTCACAGGCAAGATTGCATGCGAATGAATAGAATCCGAATGGAATTTCCAGAGAAAAAAGATTTGGAATTTTCACATTTTCAGAATAAGGGAACTGTGCCATTCGTTGTTTATGCCGATCTCGAGTGTATATTGAAACCAACCGCAACTGAATCTCAAGAGCATATCCCACACAGTGTCGCCTATTATGTACATTGCTCATATGACGGAACAGTATCGGGATATGAGAATAAACGCGGGCCAGATTGTGTTGAATGGTTTATCGGACAGCTTCGCAAATTATCCATTAAAGTAGAGTCACGCATAAAAAATATAATTCCAATGGAATCTCTGAATCAGGCACAACGCGATCATCGTATGCGCGCGAAAAATTGTCACATCTGTGAAAAGCGATTTTTACCCAACGAAAAAAGATGTCATGATCACTGCCATTTCATTGAGATTGAGATTCATAGATTCGATTCGATTTATGGCCAGCAGCATTGACAAATTAGCATCATACGTGCGCGATGCGGATAAAAAAGTAACTCAAAATTTTTACAGTGATCAGGAAAAATTCGATTTGATGATTTGCAAAGGTGTATTCCCCTACGAATACATCGATTCTTGGGAAAAACTCGATGAGCCGGAATTACCCATTAAAGAATATTTTTATTCGAGACTTAACGATTCCCATATTTCCAATGAGGATTATGAACATGCGGAAAATGTTCGGGCCAAGTTTGAGCTGAAAACTCTGGGTGAATATTCCGATTTATACCTGAAAACCGATGTGCTTTTATTGGCCGATATATTTCAAAATTTCCGTGATAGCTGCTTCAAAACGTATAACTTGGATTCTCTGCATTATTACACTGCACCAGGGCTTGCTTTTGATGCTATGTTGAAGCAAACGAAAATTAATCTTCAACTTTTAGACGATCCGGAAATGATATTATTCATCGAGAAAGGCATAAGGGGTGGTGTGGCACAGTGCTCAAATCGCTGTGCCAGAGCGAATGATAGATTTATGGGTGAAGATTTCGATTCCAGCAAGGTGAAATCATATTTAATGTATTTCGATGTAAACAATCTCTATGGTGCAGCTATAAGTGAGCATTTGCCGAGTGGATCGTTCGAGTGGGAAAATAATGCCATTGATGTTCTGTCCCATCCGGATAATTCATCAACCGGTTATATTCTAGAGGTAGATTTAGATTACCCCGTAGAGCTGCATAAACAGCATGCGGACTTACCTCTCTTTCCCAAGCATTTCATACCACCAGGTAGTAAAATTAGAAAACTCGTGACAACGCTTGTACCCAAGGAAAAGTATGTTCTGCACTATCGTAATTTAAAACAATGCATTAAATTTGGTTTGAAGCTTGTGAAAGTGCATAGGATTTTAAGGTTCTCACAATCACCATGGTTAAAATCATACATCGACCTCAATACAAATATGCGAGAGCAGTCAAAAAATGGGTTCGAAAAAAATTTCTACAAGCTTATGAATAATGCTGTATTCGACAAGACCATGGAGAATGTGCATAACCATAAGACCGTAAAACTAATCACAAAATGGGAGGGTGGGGGTGGTGCGCGTGCTCTCATTGCGAAACCCGCATTTCATGGCTGCACCATATTTGATGAAGATATGGTGATTATTGAGCTAAATCGCATCAAGGTATATTTCAATCAGCCAATATACATCGGCGCAGCGATTCTCGATCTTTCGAAAATCTTCTTACACAACATTCACTATGATTATGTAAAAAATAATTTTTCAACTAGTGAAGCAAAATTAATGTATACCGATACTGACAGTCTGATATATGAATTTACCGTACCAAACATCTACGAAATCATTAGACGCGATGTCGCTACAATGTTCGATACATCGGACTATCCACCAGATAATGTCCATGAGTAGTGTACCTAAGCGGATACTGGACCACTTTTACTATTTTTTAAAAGTCCCGACAGCGCCTTAAGGTTCGATTTTTCAAAAGTCTCGACCCGCGCCTTTATCGTGTCATAAAATAGTAAAACCGGAAAATCAGCTTTTTTAATAAAAATTAGGTACGTAATTGGCATAATAAATTTGTCGGTAATCGATGCATCTGACACCTCGCGATAAAGCGGCACGACCGATGTGCAACTAAGTTGCATTTGTGCATGTTCACTTCGACGCAACAAGGGCTCAGGTGCAGCAAAAATTTGATCAGACACATAAATTGGTCGACAAGCCAGGTTTGCTAATTGATTTTCTGCATAACAACTTCGACGCAACAAGGGCTCAAGTGCAATAAAAATTTGATCACACACATAAATTGTTGACAAGACAGGTTTGCTAATTTATTTATCGCAATAAAGTGGCGTGTAGAGGATTTGAAGGAAGGAGATTCCAAGTGGATATTGGTGGAAATTGATAATCTAGTGGTGAACATCAATCGTCTTGAATAACTTCGTATGGGGTAATGTTCCGGTGGCCTCGAATCAACGTCACACACCCTGTAATAAGATTCCTAGCCCCGAGTCAATGTTTTCTAAAAGCTTCCACGAGTTCATTTCAGAGTCTCACAGCGCCTTAAGGTTAGATTTTTTCAAAATTCCCAGCTCACGCCTTCATCGTGTCATAAAAATAGTAAACCTGAAATAAGGTGGCGCGACTGATCTGCAACTGAGTTGCATTTCTCCATAATAATTTCGGTCCGACGCAACAAGGTCTCAGGTGCAACGAGAATTTCATCAGACACGTACAGTGTCAGTGTCGACTCGACAATTAATTGGTTTGCCAATCGATTCACCGCAATAAATAGGCTCAGGTACAACGAAAATCTGCACGGACACATACATCTTCGGATTATAATTGACAGTAATATTTGAAAAATACATCGGGTTCTGGCTTGAAAATAGGTTTCGAACCACCTCCACAACTTTGCACCTGAGATATAAAAGCTTGCACTGTTTGACGATGTCTACAGTTCTACCAGTTTTCACGCTGTACTCACCCTGGCTTAAATGGCTTTCACTGCTTTCGAAACGCACGCCGCAGAATACCACACGGAAACGTGCGATGGTAACGAACATTGGGTGTTTTGTTCGAATCCTGAACCATTCGAGAAGACGCAGACCCTCACATCTTGCAACCCCAATTGCAAGCGACCAGGATCTTCTCAGGGAGATGAATCTTCTAGTCCGAAGAAACAGCGAACGCATGAAATCTATTACGGTGTGAACGCTGAATTGGAATCGTGCAGCATTTTACAAACGAAATATCAATTGAACAAAAGTTGTTCAAAGAGTTTAGAGCTGGGCGTCTTGATAAAAAGTGACCTGACAGTTGAAGTTATGGTCACTGTTGTGGACAACGTCAAGAATAAGAAACTGGTTTTCGATCGCAGCATGTGGGAAAATTTGATGTCACATCGAGAACTTTTGAGGAAATGGTTAGCAACCGGATTTTTACCTCAATCGCGGAATCAACATGCCATTCATCTCGATGCCCAAGCAGATGTTGCAGTGAAATTCTGTAAATTCTACGACAAAAGAGCTGTGATTCTCGCGTCAAGAATCACAGGAAGCATCGTGATGATGCAAGTGACTTTTGATAATCTTATCAAGCAGCTCCCATGCATTCAAATTGTAATGGATGAACTCACCGAGCGATTAGACACAATAAAGAAACGACTGAACTCCTTCGCAGGAAAACTTCGCGCGGCGATGGAGGAGGAAGCCCTTGATGAACAGCAGTCGATTAAAATTTTGACGGATTCCACAGATTTTGATAAACGTTGTCTGGTTGATTGTGAATTGGTTGGCGCAGGTATTCTTACTGTGATGAAATTAGTTGAAAATGAATAATTTAGACCATCTATACGTTATATTTCATTACATTGCTACATTAATATCACATTGCTACATATAATTAATTTCTACTGATGTAACACAATAAAATATCTAATTGTTATTACATTCAACTGAAACCCTGTCTAAAATGTGTCCTCCGAGACCTGCAAAAGAATTAAACCGATTATTCTCCCAATAGTTTTACTCTTGATCGTAATTGTATTCGGAATCCAGGTGTCCATATCTTGGCATGAATAAGCATATGCGACGTGGAATAACCAATGTATACGATACAACGGGCGCGGATAATTTTACCAACCTGGTTGTGGGCCTCCCAGCCCGCCTGCATCTCGTTGTAAATCGAATAGTCAGGGGTTATAGGGTCTGTAGGCAGAAAAATTACAGAGTTTCAACATCCACTGAATCAGGTTGGGACAGGTACATGTCAACAAATTTTGTAATACTATTGAAAGTAATTTACTTGTTGTTGTTGTCGTTGTTGTCGTACTCGTTTCTATTGCGGCTTCTGTCACCGGCGGTGCGTCTTGGTGATAGACATTCATGATGTTGTTGTAATTCGCGCCGAATGGGTTCACCGCGGGTCCCAGGAAAGGGTTCACGGTAGTTCTGACGGCGGTCTCGGAGAAGTCGGCCGGATGAGCGTACCCTTGATATTGCAACGTCGAGTTGCTCCGTCCGTACGAGGCATCGATTCGGAAATTTTGTAGAATTCGGCTACTTAGATTGTTTGGCGCGGTCACCGAACAGTGGAATACGCAGAGGAACACGAGTGCAGTTACAGAATTCATATTTACGGTTTCAAACTTATGATATGTGCCGTGCATCATATGTATATATACTGACCGGCCTACAGATAAACGCACACCCCCTCACCACCGGCATCGTACGATCTGTGATGTGCTGATTAATAAATTATTCGATCGACACGAACAAAATCGTACGCGTGCGGTAGGATGCTGATTTAGCAGAATCTGTATCAAAAAAGTTTCCACGCGCTTGCCGTGTTCGGAAAAATACTACTAGCTACATCGTACGAGGTAAATTCTGCTGACTACCGTTGCATCGTTGGTTCGCACGCGCTCGTACGATACATACGTAAATATGCTGAGTAAAACCTCGACGTCAATCTCAAGGAAATTTTGCATGTGGGACGCATCAATAATATCCGCATGATGTTGATTTAGATCTGCGGCAAAAATTGCCACGCGCTTGGTTAATAAGCGACGTCAGTAGCCACAATCCGAGAGGTGTGTACATTCAACGGTACCATACATGCAAACGACCTCCCACTCACATCCCACAAGCTGCGGATAACGGGTGCGAACTGTCGGGGTTGGTCAGCGGTAGATCAGCGCGATTCCAAAACGGTTCCTCATCGGTTCTACGGTACGTTCGCGTAATTACATTTATTAGTTATAAGTCAATCGCACACAATTTGGAAATACTCATTTCGAATTTAGATTGCATAATGGAGTGCCAACGTCGGGTGAAAACTCACCGAGCCGAATGTGACACGCCAGTGAAGCCTGACCCTGTTCGACCTGAACCTGCGAAGGAACAGCCTAATAAGGATCAGCTTCGAAAAGATCAACCCAGCAAGTGCGAGAAGGCAAAGCAACCTGAAAAGGTAGGTGAACGATCTGCCAAACACGTATAACTGAGATCCAGATTACGGATTCATCACGTTTACAAATTACTTATTGAGATGATTTCCTAATCGAAATAAGAGCTCAGGCTTGGTATTCAAAATAATTTCCAGTACACAAGTTTGAAATCGTGAATTTATTGCTTCCAGCTGCAGGCACCCACAAAACCTCGAATCATTGCTGCGGGGCGGAGAATGATCTCGCTGACGACATCTGGGACGAAATGTTCCAGAGTCAGGAGGAATATCAGGAGAGTCAACGTGAGATTGATCGGGAGATCGGTCAAATACGTATGGACGATTGGGATTGGGGAATGCGCTGAATAAATGCGAATTTCTGAGCATGTGTTTATTTATTTATCGTTACAAAAATCATGATCATCTACCCAACATCGATTACGCATTAAAAACACGTTCTCCATAGCACAAATACCTGAGTGGCACGTGCAGCGTGGATGCTGCGTACGCGAATTTATTTCATCGGCTAAGTACGCGACATCGATATTAAATAATCGTTTTAGTATTATTTTGACAGACTTGTTCATCACTAAAAACGATGGAGAATCTTGTAATTGTGGTTTTACATAGAATTGTAGTCCTGAGTAAGGGACGTGTCCATCATTCCAACTGAATCCGTGTAAAGTTTTAATCTCAAGTGCTTGTCGTTGATTGTCTTCAGGCAGAACAGACCAGGGATACGGAGGCTTGAATACGAAATGTTGGAGGTTATAATTACTTTTCAGAACTGCGATTTCTTTTACGATAAAGGTGTCGTTGGGTCCCGTGAACCCCTGAACGTCAATAAATGTAGGCGCCATGATTGTATGTAATAATATGCAATTATCGCGACTTGTGAGATATTTATATTGATGGAAATCATCGACCCCTACCATTTTTCAAATCATTTTTCTAACTACGTTTGTTAGTGGACTGTATTCAATGATTTTGTCATGAAAAATTAGACAGTACGCGGTAGTATTGGGGGGTATATTACTGTTACACTGAAATTCGAGACGGATATCCACGGAAGCACTTTTCAATGATTCGTTCTGACGCGAACAATCGATTACTGCTATGGGGGCGTGTTTTTTGAAGGTGTCCAAATCAAGCAAAGGCTCTGGGTTGCTGGTCTCACCGTAGTATGATCCCTTAAATTTAGCGTACATATCATATAATAGAGCGTAACGTTTTCGGGTGAAATCTAAATCCAAATTATCATATGGATACGACTCAGAATTGAGGTACAGCCGAACGTTCGTCAATTCACAATGATCGAATACACTCGGGTCTTGGGTCAGTTTGTTTCTTCGCCCGGTTTGCAGCGCCAGTATGACATATCGAGGTTTTTCAAGTTGTACAGCAGTTTTCACGGACCAGGTATGATGAGTTGTTTCTTGGAGCACCGGATACTCGTACAGATCCCATGAACGAAAACTCATTTGAATCGATGTCCCACTCTCGAGGAGATGCAACAGCTCCAATTTCTGCAAATCTTCAACACTGATGTGTGGCATTCGCCATTGCAATTTGCTCAGCTTCAAATTTACAGACACATTTTCCCCTCCCATGAATATCGCATTTGAATCAGTTCTCGAGCGAATTAAAACCAGCTCATGACGCGTGTTGGCGATAATTCTTTTATAGTCCTCGCAGAAGCCTAGCAAAATGCGCAAAGGTATGCAGTAATTGAAATATCCCTTGTCTAGTTCAACCATATTTCCAGGTATCGACCAGCCGGCAACTTCCAACGCCTTACCGGCATCAGTACTCAATGATAAATAGTTTTTTATCGTCGTGCTTATTCCCACATTTCTGCAACGATCAATTTCAACACCATTCAGCTCGTATCGAATTTCGTCGAATAGAAATGCCACAGCGTTATTGACAAATTTTACATTTTTTATCGGCTGATGGACACCGTTTGCGTCCGCGACTGAATTTAACAATGTACCCTCGATGTACAAAAAACTGTTGCATGGTAGTGTATACAAATCCTGCTGCTGAATTGGAATCCGTATTTCATCGTTATTCTGGTATGATGTGCTCGCGTAGGGAGCATGAGCATGAACTTCAACTCGAGTTATACTGTTATCAAATACGGGTCGAGCATTAATATTCAACAGATTGGCCATATCTTGCTTTGACGATGAATCCCAGTGATTTCAAAAAGTGTGCGTTATCGGCAGTGAGCGATTGACGCACTGCGTACGGTGTTGTTTGTTTGACCAAACTTTGAACACTGAGGGAAGGAACTACGTTCGCGGGATATTTGTGCACATCTTCGTAGATCAGCATGATGCAAATTAATTTTTTAGCTCCTTCACGTGTAATCGAATTGTTATTTCTTCCCCTCTGAAGTCTACCAAATTACCGTCCTGATCCACAATACGTACTGTCGATTACACGCTGGCTCACGGGCAAGTAGATCACATGGTAAGGTGACTCGGAGATTTTATACCCGGGGGGCACGTTGGCCGAGAATTCATGAATTGTGTGCACCGGACGGTCGTTGCTGTAAGCCCCCGCGGTGATATTACACTCAACTCGTAAAATATTAACTTTCAGGATGTTAACGGGTAAGTCTGATTCGTGCCACACATTAGCTTCCAGCCGTCGCTTCGTAAAACCTAACAACGAACCCAAGTTATTTTCCCCGGTAAAGTTAATCTCATACTTGCACTTGAGCTCACATTTTAACGTATTGTTATTGGGACGCAGTGTGATTGGTGGTGACGATTCGGGACCCGGCCAAGTTTCAGATATTTTTCCGACCAAATACTTATTCAAATCATCTATTTCGTAAGATCCTTTAGGGATAATAATTGTTTTGTCACCCGCATAATAAAAGGTATTATTTGTGCTGTCGACGTTGGGCACAGAGTTGAATGTTTCGAAATCTACTAATCCCAATACATATTGAGAATTCTCGCTTAACACAATCGGAGGAAAATAATTTGCACTGAGAACGGACGTTGGCCCTGAGAGCGTGAGCGTCAGAGACATGACGTGGCCGCGTGCATACTGAGGTTTATACGTCGATGCTCTCTATGTATTATTGTGTAAAAAATACAAACACAATTGCCCACATATTGATGAATTATACTTTTGATGTCGTTCATAATTGTATTCAATTTGCACGTCCTTTCCCATATATTCAATAAATTCTAGAGGTGGAGGAAGATTTCCGTAGCTATCGTAATATTTGACGCGATCACCGCGTTTTACATATGCAACCCAATGTGTGCCGGGCCCATCAAGATTATCCAAATTAATGATTCCACACTCATTTTGGTGGACAGAATTGTCAAGTAGTTCAGATCGCATGAACACACCTCTAAAATAAGGAATACGCATACACTTCGCATACGTAAGTAGTTGAATGTTGGACGTTGGACCGCGGGGTGGGATAATTATCTCATTTTTGAGGTTTTTTTTTTTTCCGACATTTTGGTATACCCCCACCCTTTTTGTACGGATTCAGGTACAGTCCACGACCCTGCTGCTCCATGGCAAGATTATGTCGTTTAGTTTCAGATAAAAGTTTGCGTTCATTAGACGCCTGGTTGACAGCTTTAGCGATACCTGCGGCCCCACCTGCTAAACTTCCTACTGCTGACAATCCTGCTAATAATGGTACTAAAAATGGTAAAAATCCTCCGCGTGTTGCCACTGGTAATATTCTGGGTTTACCCCCTTTCTTTCGAGGTCGTGAAATTTTCTTAACTTTCAATCGCCCCCCAGCTTTTTTTCCACCCCTCTTCAATCCCGCCCCGATTTTTAATTTAAGCTTCATAGCACGTGCTACTGCCCAAGCAGCTGCCCGCTCGAGCAAGGCCGCGTTCTCAGCCTTCACGCGGTGCGATGCTTGTTCAGCAAGTTTTCGGTCGGCGTTATGACGTGTTTCAAGGTCACTACTTTGTGAATAGACAATATCGTGTTCGCGACAAAACTTGTCTAGCGGGTTTATACCGGGATCCCCTCGAGCTAGACGCTTAGTTAGATGTGTGCCCGGACCGCAATACTGGTAACCCGGTATGTGTAGTTCAAAGGGTAATGAATTGATAACGCGATTTATCAGACCTTGTCCGATTAATCGCGCGTTCGACATTGACCGTGAGTTCTTATCGTTGGACTATATTGCACGCGTTGGGATTATCTCAGAAATGCAAATTTTACGGCTATTGTGAAATGATTCTTTATGATACGGCGATCTGACGATGAATCGATGTCCACGTACATTTTGGAACTAAGAAAAAAAAAAAACACTCGTCTATAAATACCCTACGCCCTCCCATTGCAAGCAACTCACATCCCAATATGCATTTCATCAAGCAGCCGTATTCCATTCAAGTGGTTAATCTTGACAGTAAAACTGAGCTAAAAATTCCGAAGCGACATGGTCCTCTATTACCTTGCACAATTCGGTCCATAATTTGTGGTCCGTCTAATTGCGGAAAGACAAACGTTGTTGTGAGTTTGCTGGAAAGTTGTAACGGGGTGCGCTTTGAAAACGTATACATCTATTCAAAATCGCTCGAACAACCTAAATATCAATATCTGGAAAAACTTTTATCAAACGTTGAAGAAATTGGATTTCTCCCGTTCTCTAATAACTGTGAGGTGATCCCTCCGAGTGAATCACTACCAAATTCAGTATTCGTTTTTGATGATGTAGCATGTGACAAGCAGGATGTGGTTCGAGAATATTTCTCCATGGGTAGACACGCGTTGGTCGATTGTTTCTACTTGTGTCAAACATATGCGCGAATCCCCAAACATTTGATTCGCGACAACGCAAACGTTCTAATTTTATTTAAGCAGGACAGTATGAACTTACGTCATGTCTATGATGATCACGTCAACACCGATATGACGTATGAGACATTTCAAAAACTCTGCGCCATCTGCTGGCAAAAGAAATACGGGTTTCTTGTGATCGTGAAGGATGACCCTATGCAGGCTGGTCGTTACCGTAAAGGGTTTAATGAATACGGTGTCTGGTAACTGAAGGCATTCAGTTGACCTTCATCTTCCGAAGCAATACGATCAAAATGATGCCCGAGTCCGCAACACTTGCTGAGAACCTCGAAAAAGTGGATGGAAACCATTCCGTTGATGATGTGAAATTAAAAAAAGCTATCGCACGATCAAGTAAAACGATCCGCGCGAAATACATGGCACTGAAAGTTGGTCAATCGGAAGCTGCGGAGGCTTTGGAAAAAAATCTGGCGCCAATCGTAGCACCACTAAAAATGTTAGCCGAAACTAGCGGTCTTAACGTTGCACCATCAGAACGTAAACCGATAGTGCAAGTGAAACGAAAACTTGAGCTCGATGAAGATGAGGATCTGAACCAGAATCGAAATATACGTTTTAAACCATCCAGCACACCAGTAGAAAATCGCAAGAAAAGATTACAGAGTGCGCCTGCCTCGATGGAAACGAGCTCTCCAACAGATAATGACACTAGTGTTTTTTTGCCAGTGGAAACTATTGCTCAATCCCATTCTGATGAAGTCACCATGCGGTCAATCCTGGAAACTCCAGAGGGGCGGGAACATGCTATACAATACATTGATGAGAACTTTGGTGAATTTACTAAAACATATTTCAAAGGATTGATTTTCGACACAAAAAATACGTACGACACAACGTTCGGGCTCCGTTTTGAGGACGGATTATGGTTGATCGGCGATTCTACTATTGAAGTAGATAAAAACGATAATATTATAATTAATAACGTGAGGTACAAAGGAACTCCAGGATTGTTGGAATTGATTTTCAAAAGAATTCCCGACGACGATCAATTCGATAAAAGTGATCTTTTAAAATACAAAAGCATATTAACTGCAACCAATGCCCACAAACGTGGATATATTTCGAGTGGTCAATTAAATGGAAATAAGGGTTACAAATGGAGGTATATAATCGCAAATTTATTCAATACGCCTGCACGTAGCGGCTCTTCCGGAAGAGGTTTGATTCCCAGCAAAATGGTTGTCACTAACAACCCTGTAGATTGCGTGCATTGGGACGACCCAAATGAACTTGTCGAGAGATTGCGACTTCTGATTGCTTCAAAGGCGGCCGGTCACACGGGTCATGATAACGAAATCGTGTCCATTGCTGAAGAACTACGTGACGCAAAAATTATTAAATAAATATGTAAAACAGCCACACCATCACCTCAGTGCAGAAATGTCAGTTGATAAATTCGGAAGACATCTTGATTCTAAACGAGTTCCCATACTCCATACACCTAGTAATGATTGCAATAATATTTTGCAAGTCAATGGTAATTTTGACTTAGGCGGCAAAAGGTTAATCAATGCAGCTGTTCCAATAGCGTCGAGTGATGTCGCCACAAAAGATTACATCGACAGAAATTTTCTGAGTCAGACGGATGAGGGGCATTATAATTTGAAAAACAAGCGGCTAAAAAAAGTGCATTCGCCGCAGGCAGATGATGACGGTGTGAACAAGCAATACGTTGATGGTATAAAAGTTCGTGTACTTCAGCTCGCTCATCATGACAACCTCACGTCCGAACAGTTTGATGCAAAAAATCGTCGAATAGTTCAAATACACACACCTCTAGCTGACAACGATGCTGCCAACAAAAAATATGTCGACGCACTTCGCATAAATGGGTTGCAACCAGAAGCTGACGGAACTTGGGATTTCAATACCAACCGTTTAAAAAATGTTGCCAATCCAGTCAACGAATTTGATGCTGCAAATAAAGTATACGTTGACAAAAAGAACGTTACGCTAGACGGAAATTACTCGTTTGATGGTAAACGACTGACTGCTGTCGGCGATCCCCGGTACAGTTCTGACACAGCAACAAAATCATACGTTGATCGGATGATCGCGCAGACGAAATATTATGTGGATGTAAAACCTACTGTTAAACGGGTGGGACTCATGGATGACTATGATTTCGACAACCGACTACTGCGCAACGTGCAAAAACCGGTTCAGCCGTCTGATGGTGTGAATAAGGAGTACGTCGACTTATTATATGACATGCTAAAGCAGGAACTACAAGTACTTGTTCGCCGTGTCGATATCTACCATTAAAGAACGAGTATGGAGAAACTACAGCTGGTGAAAGAACTGCATGCACCGGCACGACGTAATTACCCGCGCAGAAAAGTTATTACTCGCGGTTACGATGATTTGTGGCAAGCAGATCTTGTTGATATGCAACCGTACGCAAAAATCAATAACGGATTTAAGTACATACTGACAGTAATTGATGTTCTGTCTAAATATGCATGGGCTGTACCTCTTAAGACTAAAAGCGGTAAAGATGTGTGTGAAGCCTTTGAGACAATTTTATCAGGACCTCGCAAACCCACAAATCTTCAAACTGACAACGGTAAAGAATTTTACAACGCGTTATTCAAGTCTCTCGTATCGAAGCATGATATTAATCACTATTCGACATACAGCGTTGTAAAGGCTTCTGTAGTTGAACGGTGGAACAGAACACTGAAGAATTCGATGTGGATAGCTTTCACGAATAATGGCTCATACAAATGGGTTAATATTCTTCAACGCTTGGTTTCGGACTACAACAATCGTGTGCACAGAACAATTAGAATGCGACCGCAAAACGTCACACCATCCATTGCAAAAAAGCTCCTTACGACCGTCTACAGCAACATAAAAGTCGCCGGCCGTGCGAAATTTAAAACCGGAGACAATGTAAGAATTAGTAAATACAAAACCGTATTTTCTCGCGGATTCACACCCAACTGGTCGACGGAAGTATTCAAGATAATCAAAGTGCAAGTCACTAATCCGGCATCTTACTTGCTTGAAGATTCTCGCGGACAACCAATTATGGGAGGCTTTTATGAACATGAATTAAAACTAGCTAAATATCCAGACGTACATCTGGTGGAAAAGATCTTACGTAAAAAGGGAAATAAAGTATACGTTAAGTGGTTGGGGTTCGATTCGTCACATAATTCATGGATAAGTAAGGACAATGTTTTATAATCACAATCAGCATGTATTTTACATCAGACAAATAAATAATACAAACAACGTCAATCAACTTCCACGTCCTCCTTATCCCTCCATTCGCAACTGCTTTATCGATGATATTTTACAATGACCCCAGGGTAACGTATCAGTGGTATCAGAAAGTAGATAACGTTTAGTGTCGTTCGAGCTCAGAGCTATTTTCATCTCGGATATTGAATATACTGTATGCAACTTTGATCGTATGGACTGTTGACGTCTGTTCAATTCGCAATTTGTCTGCAAACATTCAAGATAATCTTCGAATGTTATTTGTCTTTCAACGATGCAATTTTTCACACCCTTAGCTTTTTTTACTTCTTTTTGGTCAATTCTAATTGAATACATTTTAGATCTCAAACCCACAAACTCAGTCATCACATCACCATTATTTTCATCTTTCATTAACCCTGGAATTTTTTTGTTCCTCAAAGGAATGCCGTATCGATTATTCACGTTATAGTCGCTGGTGTCGAATCTTTCAATATCGCGCTTCATTATTTTGTAAATATCATCACATTTTATTTCGTAAACTAAACTATCCGTGTCTGTATATAAAAGTTTAGATTGATCCTGGAATTGAGGTTTCATGTATTCGTAATGAAACGCGTAAAGACACGTTTTGGATACATCCAATATACACATTCCGACGTAAATTGGTTTAAAAAACTTGACCTTCAACTTTCGCATTTCCACAGCTACGAAATTTTCTGAAAAAATCGTTCTTCGATGAAAATTTGGTTTTGCAATCAAAGATTGTGCTCCATATCTCCCGTACCATTTACTGATTAATTTTATGTCCACATGATTACGCACATTTTCCATGGTTTTACCAAAAACGGCATTATTCATCAATTTAAACAGGTTTTTTTCAAAATTATTTCTGGCACGTGTGCGCAGATTGGTATTCAAATCGATGTATGAACGTAACCATGCGGACTGTTCGAATTGCAGAATTCGATGTATTTTAGATAATTTTAAACCGTGGCCGAGGCACTGCTTAAGATTTCTGTAATGAATGACATATCGATTTTTGTTGTACAAAGTTGCGAGTAATTTTTCATCCTTTGTATTCGGAGCTTTGGTATGGGTGGGGCAAAAAGGTAAGTCTTTATGATAATCATGTAATTCTTCAGAATATTCCAAATCAACTTCTAGAATATACCCAGTTGATGCGTCGTCGGGAATAGACGTCACATCAAATTGCGATACATCCGCGAACCACTCGAATTTTCCCGTGGGTAAATGCTGAGACATGGCCCAGCCGTACAAATTATTAACATCGAAATACATTAAATATTTTTCTGTGACATTCATATCGTAATTGTTCATGTATCTGTTGTTGGCACAACTATATCTATTTGAACACTGACTCAAACCACCTCGTATACCTCGCTCTACGTACAATAACATGTCTATATCGGTTAGCAACTCTAAACGAATTTTCGTGTACTTAAGCATGGCATCCCAAGTCAATCCGGGAAGTGTATAATAATATGCAGGATCTAATTGATAGTTCATCATGCAACTTTTTCTGAAATTTTCAAACACATCCGCTAACAATAGAACATCCGTTTTTAAGTACAAATCACTGTATTCGCCCAAAGTCTTTATATCGAATGATTTCCAGACATTGATGGCATGTAAATAATCCTCATCCAGTATATGACTGTTGGTTAATTCATTGTAAAAATTTTCTCTAGGTGGCAATGTGGTTTCATTCAACCTATCAACTGTGTTCAAGTAATCATACGGAAACACTCCTTTTCGGGTCAACAGTTTAAACTCAGTGGAATTAATGTCTTTGAATTTGCTTCTTAATATTCGCAACTCATCAACCCCTAAATATGAACTGAGTTTATCCAGACTGGAACTCATAAATTTGAACGAATCAATAAATCTTAGTTTGAAGTGAGTATCTTCAACTTTTTTTGTGAATGAAATATACTTCTCTTTATTAATCGCCAACACGGATACTCGTCCTTCAAATGCAGTCATTAATTCAGTAATAATAAAATGTGCATCGTATCCAGTTAAATTGTGGAAAACGATTGGAACCGTTCGATCATCCTTATAATTTAAATTACACCCTACGTGTGCGGGGCCTCTATATCGACCGGTAAAGTGGCAATGATCTCGAACTCGTGTGCATGTAGCCGTGAACGGTTCCCCACAAATGTGGCAATGCAATGAATTCCAATAATTGATGGTTTCGTGTCGGGTTAGGTCGGCCATTACTAGGGGCTTGTTATACGTTCTTTCCAGGTCATCTGTCAATGTCTTCAGTTCCATGGCGAACCACTTGGCTGGATTTACACCCCGATATGATGCATAACGAGAACGCGAGTTTTCATACGAACAATGAAAGTAATATCCAACGCTAAATGCGTCATGTTTTTGATATGCATGAGATTTTGTTTTCTCGAATTCGTCGATTGGTAATTCTTTTAACAAACATTCAAAGTCAGCGTACACTATGAATGGGACAAACTCCTTGCGGTTAAAATTGTGAAACTGCAACCACTTAGTTTCATCAGTTGGAAGCTCGACCGCACAATTATTCAACATACTGCAGTCAGTCTCATGTTCACGCAATTTTATTTCACTATGAAACACGTGCAAACACCTATCGCATACGAACTTTTTTCGTTTCGATTTTGACAACTGATTGGAAAGCAATCTTGAAAGATTTTTAATCCAACAAAAGTGTGATTTTCCACTCCTGTTTTGTATCAATAATAAATTAATATGTATCGGTTTTTTAGCATCAGTCAAATACAATGGTTCGGTTTTAATATTTTTGCGACATTTTTTAAGTATGAAAACATTAATAGACAAAGCGTTCATTTTTTCGAACTTCGGTATTTGTTTGATTGTCATAGGAAATGAAATGCTTTTCAACTTTAATATTGTTGAGAAATGAGGATACGAACTCGGTCGATCAGAATGATGTGGCGCAGGGTATAAAGCAGAAACAACTGCCCAAGCAAAACATGCATCATCTTTCACGTGAACATTAATCACTGCTTTCCGCGCTCTGACGTTGGAGGGTAATTCCACAAAACTCGCTCCACTGAGCGGTACACATCGATTCACATTAACCTCTAAATTGATAAGTCGAATCAGTACCCATCCGCTGTCTCGTTCCTGAAATTCTTCCATTTGGGTAATTATCGGTGTGACGACGTCGTCTCTGTACCAGTTCTGCAGATTCGATGTTGACAATAGCTGAGTGTTCGCAGTATTGAAACATTTGATGTCACTCTTTTCTTTCAGACTGAATTCGCCATTAAGGCTTGTATTTACTTTGAGGCAATTGTATTTCCGCAGTGCGTTTTTAATACGGATCGTTACTAAATTTTCAGCATCTTCCAGGAATTGTCTTGGATCAATATGTAGTATGTTGATCACTATGCCCGTACGAACTCGTCCTTTGAATGCTGATTCGATATCCTGCCAGCGTACTCGACTGCTTCGTAATTCCTGCGTGGTAATTCCAATTCCCCGACCGATTTTGATCTGTTGTTGGACTAAAACTCTGAGACTCTTCAATCGACCGATCCTCGACTCCAAACTGTGTTTTCCCCCACAAGATAAATCCTCATTGTTCAACGCACGCCTCAATAAACGCAGAGTCCTATCACAATTGCTAATCCATTTCCTAATATTTCCAGCATTCCTCGAATCTTTGATCAAATGGAACATTTGACCCAATTTACGTTCCATATTAATGGATAAATCGGAAATTGAGGACATTGCGAGTCTTCAATACTCATTCTTCGTAAATCAAAACCCCACCGCGGCTCGGAATTTCCCAATGTGGCAGCACCGCGAATGTCCACGTATTTATGCTGGGGAATTTTTTCTTCCGTCTGCTGAGATATGGGGGTTGAAACTCTCGTGGTTCAACCGGTGTTTACCATGACTTCCAAGCATTTTTCAAACAGGTGTCTGCCTGGATGAGAGCAGGGCTTACATGTTCGCCTTGAATTCTGGTTCATCTGCGATAAGATTTTTAGTGGGGGGTTTAAATCTTTACGTATAAATACTGATATACATTGGACTCATCCACGGTGGAGAATTCACATTGACAATGCATCACTCATTTGTTGATGTGCAGGGATTTCTGGGATCCAACAAAGAATTCGTAGTGAAGGAATTTGCTTTAGTCAGTGCAAAAAACGATCGAATAATACACCTTATATTCAAAGAACCTTACGATTACTGGAAACTATCCGAAAAACGGAGAAAATCTGTGAACAGGGCGTCGGAGTATCATGGAATGAGTTGGTGGAGTGGATGCGCTCCATATGCGAATCTGCAAAGATTTCTGGATAAACATTTAAACGTTTCGGGAGACCAAATTTACTATGTGAAAGGTCTACAGAAATGCACATGGTTGAGGCAATGGAGTAATGCTGAGTTCATCGACATGACTGCCTACGGTTGCCCTCAGCTGGATGCACTAGGAGTTTTGCATCCCAGAGAGCTCAGGTGCAGTGTTCATGTTATGCGATGTGCTGTAAACCACGCGTGTTTATTAAAAAAATGGGCTAGTACGAATAAATCAAAAATGTTTGCTTCGACGGTGAAAATGGACTCGTGTGAGTGAATTGAAGACCAGTTCTCGTGATTGCTAGGTATAAAAGACCAAAACTATTGAGCCGAAGGTTAGTCATCGAGTTGGTCTCGATAAATGAAAATCGCGCGCTTACAAAAAGAATTGAAACTCCGTATAGAACTACTTTTAAAGAACATCGACGAAGTGAAAACCTTGATCAACACCAAATCAGATCTTAATCAAATAACAAGAAAATTGGAGACTATAAATTTAACATGACGACATGCACCATGGACTTATCTAAAATCAACAAGTTGGGGCGATGTGATGAATACCTTCCCACTAAAAAATTAGCAGACCTCGAAGTACATAAACACTATCCAATTACCAGCTTGCGAAAAGTACAAACCAGATTTGGCTCAAGAATAACAGTTGACATAGAGAACGCGTTTTCAGCGTTTCTACCTGCACGTATGTGTAAGGTGTTGATAGACGACGTCGACTTATTCCATAAAATGATACTGGCTGCCGATGAAAATCGTCTTCACATGCACAATCTCGGTGGACTTTACAACCGAATCGAATTTAACTATATGTAAACCGTACCTTGTCTCATCATTTCATCATGCTTGAAATAAAATCATCACAGATGTGAATTGCTGTTGTGATAATTTGAATCCCATCTACATCCAGATTCCTTGTGACCGTTTGGTCGCTTGCACTGTAATTGTAACTAGTTTATTTCTGAAGGGCTCGAGCTATCCTATTTTATGATTAATCCATTTTATTATGATGAACCAAATATCGATATTATGCAGGAATGCCACTTAGTTGCACATCGATCGCACCACTTTATGGTGAGGTGTCCGGGTAGATTTGAGTTATGTACTGGCAATTATAATCCGAAGATGTATGTGTCCGTGCAGATTTTCGTTGTACCTGAGCCTATTTATTGCGGTGAATCGATTGGCAAACCAATTAATTGTCGAGTCGACACTGACACTGTACGTGTCTGATGAAATTCTCGTTGCACCTGAGACCTTGTTGCGTCGGACCGAAATTATTATGGAGAAATGCAACTCAGTTGCAGATCAGTCGCGCCACCTTATTTCAGGTTTACTATTTTTATGACACGATGAAGGCGTGAGCTGGGAATTTTGAAAAAATCTAACCTTAAGGCGCTGTGAGACTCTGAAATGAACTCGTGGAAGCTTTTAGAAAACATTGACTCGGGGCTAGGAATCTTATTACAGGGTGTGTGACGTTGATTCGAGGCCACCGGAACATTACCCCATACGAAGTTATTCAAGACGATTGATGTTCACCACTAGATTATCAATTTCCACCAATATCCACTTGGAATCTCCTTCCTTCAAATCCTCTACACGCCACTTTATTGCGATAAATAAATTAGCAAACCTGTCTTGTCAACAATTTATGTGTGTGATCAAATTTTTATTGCACTTGAGCCCTTGTTGCGTCGAAGTTGTTATGCAGAAAATCAATTAGCAAACCTGGCTTGTCGACCAATTTATGTGTCTGATCAAATTTTTGCTGCACCTGAGCCCTTGTTGCGTCGAAGTGAACATGCACAAATGCAACTTAGTTGCACATCGGTCGTGCCGCTTTATCGCGAGGTGTCAGATGCATCGATTACCGACAAATTTATTATGCCAATTACGTACCTAATTTTTATTAAAAAAGCTGATTTTCCGGTTTTACTATTTTATGACACGATAAAGGCGCGGGTCGAGACTTTTGAAAAATCGAACCTTAAGGCGCTGTCGGGACTTTTAAAAAATAGTAAAAGTGGTCCAGTATCCGCTTAGGTACACTACTTCCATGGTATTCCACTAATGAATAAAAAACGCCTTGGTCTGATGAAGGATGAGAATAACGGGGAAATCATGACTGAATTTATCGGTCTGCGTGCAAAACTCTACACGTTTAGAACTCGTGGTGATACCGATAAGAAACGCGCAAAGGGTGTGTAGGGTTCCACATTAAAATCTATCACGTTTGATGATTACAAGCGATGTCTTATTGGTCATAAGAATTTAGTTGAGAAACAGTGTATGATAAGAAGTAGTCGACATGCGGTTAGCACTATTGTACAGAATAAGTTAGCTCTAAGCTGGTGTGATGATAAGCGAAAATTGATACCCGGTAAAACCGATACTTTACCCTGGGGTTATCAAGATTCCGCAAACTAGTAAATTTCTTAAATATTTGAAAAGAGTTTTCCCACATTTTCTCACATTTTCTAAAACAGAATGGAATAATTTCCCATCTACTTTGCATGTAGATGTGAGAAAATGTGAGAAAATGTGAGATGATGTGTGGAAATGTGAGAAAAAATGTGGGGAATATTTTTTTCCCTCGATGATCATGTAAACTAGCATTAAGATTGAGTAGGGTTAAGGAACAAAATGTAAATATGTTGATAATAAATTTATTCATAAAATTATATCACATATCCGATTTATTTATCCAACTATTATGTGAACTGCCGAATCCCAACCATATTACATAGAGTTGATCACCACGCCTCCGCAAGACCTTTTCTGGGAGGTAGCCTTCGGGATATTGCACCCTGCTGAGCTCCTCCTCGTAAAAACCGCCCTCGATGGATTGGTTCAGGTAGTCGATGAGTTGGTGTGTTGGAGGGTTGGTATTTTTTACGGCATCAACTGTAAATATTTCCGTTGTCCAATTCGGCGTATACCCCTTTCTGAACACATTTTTATATTTGCTAATGCGAACTTTATCGCCAACCCTAAATTTGCATTTTCGTTCGCTTCTTTTGATTTGACGCGGCTCATACACACGTCGATATATCTGTTTTTCATTAGCTATAGTTACATCTTTCGGCTTCATTCCAATCGTACGGTGTTTGGTGTTATTATACGATGCGATCAAATCTGGTAGAATGTTAATTCATATATGAGAGCCTTGAAGAGTAAATTGCTTTCACATTTTATTCTTCAGTGTTCGATTGAAGCGTTTGCATATCGATGCCTTCAAGTTGCTGAATGTCGAGTACATGTTGATCCCATTATGCTTCATAAGAGTTTTAAATTCTTTGTTGTAAAATTCCTTGCCCTGATCAACGTGTAGGTTTTGGTATGCGGCCTAGAGTTAGCACAGATTTCATTGCCGCTGTCACGTCTTTGGCATTTTTACTCTTGATCGGTACGGCCCACGCAAATTTTGAAAATATATCAATCACTGCGAGCAAAAATTTTGAGCCCTTGTTGACGGATGAATATGCGGTCATATCGACAAGATCAGCCTGCCAGGTCTCATCCAAACCGCGAATATCGACATAACGTCGGGGATAATTACGTCGAGCGGGTCTATGAAATCACTCGCTATTACCGCCTTCATCCTCCCGCATCCGTACCTAATGCTCAGTGTATTTATTCTGTTTGCTGTTCAATGAGTTGGTTGGAATTCCCTGGATGTAGTGTTGGCTGAGCTTTTTAACGTTATTCTCCACTATCTCCAACCGCTTATCCAGAGATTTACAATCACCCTTCAGCGCTTCAATTCTTTCTTCTGCCTGGATCCAGATACGTTGATCTTCTTCAAAACTTTCGCTGTGCTCCCGATCCATGCGGGCATTAAGTTTGGATTCAAGAGCTTCGAGAGCCTGCTGCATGGATTGCTCGAATGTCTCTTTTATGGATCGTTCAAGAGCAATATATGATTGCTGTGTAATATCTTCAAGACTTTGCAGAGAAACGGCATCGCTTGGTTCCTGTGGATGCGCGATATTACAGAATCGTTTATTGTCTATGTCGTACAGGTTATCGATGGTGGTTTTGAACCCAACACCGGGAGGTCCGCGACTACACACACTTTTGATTTTTCTGATAGCGAACCGACGACCGAATATGTCTATGCTCATTGTTGAATGATCTAGCTCGATTCGAAGCGAATTCCTCGAAGTAGTCCGTTATGACTGAACACTTCAAGATCATATCCTACGGCAGCCAACCGAATCTCCAGAATTTCCTTCTTCACCGTTAGAGCGTCAATCTCTTCTGTCATAAGAGCCTGAATGTGTCGATTTCCACCGAAATTGTTGGTATGCTCTCGATCTAGTCGTGCGGTGA
This sequence comes from Tenthredo scrophulariae, assembly GCA_963978835.1. NCBI lineage: Eukaryota > Metazoa > Arthropoda > Insecta > Hymenoptera > Tenthredinidae > Tenthredo > Tenthredo scrophulariae. The sequence goes on from OZ022232.1 coordinate 13,601,892, forward strand.
GTTGAGATTCAAACTCGCGAAGTGCTTGTAGCGTGGAGTTTGCGAATGTTTTTTTCCATAGAATGCTCAAGGACACCCAAGGCTCGCCATGTAATATCTTCGGAACTTTTCAGAGAAACGGCGTCGTTAGGTTCCTGTGGATCGGCTATATTACATAATCGTTTGCCGTCTAGATCGTGCTGCTTATCGGTGGTGAATTTGAATCCAGCACCCGGAAGGCCTCGAATCACACTTTTTTCAAAGCCGTTACTCATCAGCTGTCGTCCAAATATGATCATTCTATGATTCATCTCATGCTAATAAATGATTCCCGCCTCGCGTAGCTCCTCAATAATGGAGGATATTTCATTGGTATGGCTAGTATTGCCGGCTGCTTGGGATGCCATGAGTAGTCGAAGACGATCAACGAGCTCATTAGGATCATCCTAATAAACATAATCCATGCTTTGCCCCTGCGCAATTTTATGGGTGGGTAATAAACCTCTACCGGATCTTTCTCGAGGTTTTTCCACCGGCGGGTCGATGTATGGGGCAATGAAATCTCTATACTTCGATTTTTTTTCCCGATCATGATGAGGACTTTTCTCGGCTTTGTAATATTTCCGATATGCATTCGTTTTCTTTACGATTCTGATATAATTTAATTTGTCGCTTTTATTTATAATCGAGGGATCGGGAAACTTTTTAAATAACAATTCAAGCAATCCCGGTATGTTCTCATAGCTCTTATCGCCCACATATATCTGATCTTCGCCAAATGCGATATCCGAATCACCGATCTTCATTCCACCGACTAGCTTTCGAACACCATATTTCGTGTCCAAGTTCTTGCGCTCTTTGGATGAGGTAAACATGCTCAAATAGCGCGCCGTCTTGACAACTTTTCTCGACACCGGTGTGCTTGTAGAAGCGACTGTAAACGCACCATCCTGGTTGTTATCATCGTCATCATCATGGGCATCATCTGTATCACCCACAGCGGCGATAGCTGTAACATTGTCTCCAATAGCAACGTTAGCCGCCAGGCTCTTCTCAACCGCACTTTTATACGCATCATTATCATCATCATCATCATTGTCTTCATCGTCATCAGAAGCATTCTCATAATCTTCTGTTTTCACAAAATCTTCTGTTTTCTCTGTCTTAACCGGACCCCCCGGCTCTGTTTTCACTTCTCGCTCTATTAGTAACCGCTGCTGCTGCTTCGATGAATCTACCAACTTGTGAATTGGTATGACCAGAGGTTTGAAGATTTCACTAATAGCCTGCTCACTTGTGTCTTTCCCCATTTTGATCATTTTGTGTTTACGTCGAATGATGTCGCTAGCCCTTGCTATTTCTCGCAGCACATCGTTTTGCTTACGTATCTTGGAGCTCTCCATGCTGCTAGTTCGATCGATGTGCTGTGACTGTATGCGGTTTATTGATGATTCAGACTTATAAAGCAGTCGAACCTCTCCTATATCGTCCAGCGTTAATCTCGCTGTCTTTCTCGATGGTTACAAAACTATATCTACCGTCATTTCAACATGCTAAGCAGAAATCTTTGAATTGTTGATAGGTCATATCGGTGTTCACGTGATCAGCGTAGATGTGTTTCAAATTCATCTCATCTTGACGAAAAAGAACCAGCAAGTTTGCATTATCACGCACCAAATGTTTCGGTATTCAAGCATATGTTTGACAAAGATAAAAACTATCGACATCTCTGTGTCGCCCCATGCAAAAATAGGCCCTGATATTATCCTGCTTCTCACAGGCCACGTCATCAAAAATCATAATCGAGTTGGGATGCGCATCTTTCGGCTCTACAACCTACTCGTGCTCATCAAACGGAAAATAACCCACCCCCTCGACCGGTTCCAACAACCTCTTCAAGAACTCATACTTGGGCTGATTGAGGGAGTTTTAATAGACGTACACATTCTTAAATCGAAGGCCATTAGTGTGGGTGAGTAGTGTGAGAAGAGCATTGGTTTTACCGCAATTCGAAGGGCCGCAGAAGACAGCCCTTACACTATTTGGTAGTAGGGCCCCGTGCCGTTTCCCCTTCTTCTTTTTTCGCTCGACGAATTTATCGAAATTGGCAATGGGCAGTTTAATTGTTTGATCCAGAAATGTCATGATGCTTGGCAAACGTCCCAATGCGAACTAATATATTTATGCATAAAATACGTGCTTTTACAGAATTCATGTTAGTTCATGGTCAGCCATGGTTGGACACACACGTAGACAAAGGCGCGGTTGTGGATTAATAAATGAAATCATCAACAATCTCCCCGTCGAATTACATGTTCCTGGTTATCAGTACTGTGGACCTGGCACGAAATTGGCGAAGAGGTTGGCTCGTGGTGATCGGGGCATCAATGCTCTAGACGCTGCATGCAAACAGCACGATATCGCATACTCCAAGAATCACGATAATATTGCGGAACGTCATAAGGCTGATAAAGTGCTTGCCGAGAGGGCTTCGAATCAGGTTTTGGCTAAAGACGCAAGTGCAGCTGAAAAAGCTGTCGCCTGGGCAGTTACCAACACCATGAAAGCAAAATCCAAACTGGGTATGGGTATAAGGAGGGTCAAGACACAGGCATCGCTCAAGAACAGGAAAAGGACATTGAAATTTATTATACAGGCAGCAAAGAAATCCATGAAGCCTGCTTCCAAAGCTATTGAGTCCGCTCTTGCTGGTGCGAGTTCGGCCTTATCTAATGGAAAAGTGCACGTGCCTCGTATTTTACCCGTTCCTAAGAAAACTGGTGGTTTATCACCGTTTCTCATCCCAATATTTGCGGCCCTTAGCGCTACAGGTGCTTTAGCGGGCGGTGCTGCAGGCATAGCGAAGGTTGTCAATGAAGCTCATGCAAACAAACATTAGTTACAAGAATCCAAGCGTCACAACGCAACAATAGAGGCGATTGCTTTGGGAAAGGGCTTATACCTGAAACCGTATAAGAAGGGTACGGGGTTGTATTTAAAGCCAGCAAAAACTAATAAAGCTACCACGCCGAGCCCTCACAGATGCCGATTTGCTCAACTATGCAAGAGCTATGAAAATTCCACATTTTCGTGGTGTTTTTATGCGAAATGATTTACCCTGCTCAGGGCCTAGAAAGCGTGAGTCCGCGATCATAAATCTTGACGATAAAGACGGTCCAGGGACACATTGGGTTGCATACACAAAAAACGGCAACGATGCGGTGTATTCCGACAGTTTTGGTGATTTACAACCACCTAGAGATCTCATGAAATATCTCGGTGTTGGTAGCGTAAAATATAATCATGAGAGATATCAAGAATATAACACAGTAATTTGTGGTCACTTGTTTCTCAAGTTTCTCAGTGGACAACTATAAAATGTATGCGTATTGTTGATGTGTTATTAGTCATGGCTGATTCGTTCACGTTGACACTTTCCGGGGAATCGTTAGTGTTAAGAAAATTTTTACTTTAAAATAGGTTAGACTCATGAAATATAGTTTGAGCTACTTCGAGAAAACCTCTTTGTAAATATATAGCTTAAGTTAGTTTCGAGAAAATTTTTACTCTAGAATATGTTAGACTTGAGAAATATAGTTTAGGCTACTTTTAAGAAATTGTTACTTCAGAATAGGTTAGACTTAAGAAATACCAAATAAAAAACATATATTATCGGATGATTCGCGTCACTGCTTGCATATAACATACCCTGCCACTTATTGAGCATTTCAGCTAGTATAATTGGTATCATTTTGTGAGCTAAGAATTAGATATTTCAGAGCGGCCATCATGGATCGATTGTCGGTAGATCGGTAATCGTTACCATGATCCGAAGGCGAATCGGTAGTGGCGGCATCGCGAGACAAAAAAATTGCAGCCATCCGATTGTTGGTAACAGAAGATCGGCAATCTTTGATTCAGAATCGTTACCATCGAACTCCCGATAACGAAAGTGGTGCCATCACAAGGCGGAAAATTGCAATCACGAGACGGAAAAAATTGCAGCCATCCGATTGTCGGTAACAGAAGATCGGCAATCTTTGATTCAGAATCGTTACCATCGGACTATCGATAACGAAAGTGGCGCCATCGCTCATTGAAAAATTGCAACCATCCGATCGTCGGTAACGGAACATCGTCAATCCATGATTCACGTTACCATGATTCAACATCAGTACCATCAGACTATCAGTAACCAAAGATCGGCCATCGTTACCATGATCCAAGAAACAGATCGGTAGTGGCGCCATCGCATGGCGGAAAATCGCAACCATTCGACTGTCGGTAACATAAGATCGGCAATTCAAAATTGTCACCGACAGACTATCGGTAACAAAAATCGGTAATCGTTATCATCCGATCGTCGATAACTTATCGACGCAGTCGGTAACTTACCTACTGCCTGATGGCCGGTAAAGAAGGCTGGATCCAGAACTCTCATATGTTATCTACTCGTATCTCTGTTTATTTTATTAAATATTTGAGGCAGTTACTTTTGTTAAAAACATAAAAATTTTAAACTAAGATGACAACCTGTTATTATTTTGATGTCCTCATGTCCACGATTACATTGTGAATTCCATTAAAAGAATATAATGAACAGATAAAAATATATATCTTAATTGAAATAAAAATAAAGAAAGCTACGCTTTTTTTTGCCCCTTGTGGACATGCATTTGTCATGAGAAATAGGATGTGATACGCGTGGGGACAGGGACTTTGCACTCGTGATGTTTTCCGCACTCGCCTTCGTCTCGTTTCCCCACTTGTATCACAATATACTATTGTCAAATTGAATTCAGTTGTAAACTGATTAGAGCAACATGTCTGACAATGGGCCAACTGCCGGTACATTCACCGATAAAACCGAAAGACCGCGTGACACAGGATTCCATGAGGGAAATGTCACCATGCTTTCAGATACAAGTATAATTAGCCAAGTAGATAGCCCAGTCGCAGATAAAGATCCGATCGCAGCAATTAAGGCTTCAATAGAAAGAATCATAAAGCAAAATGTGAACTACGAAAAGAAAATGGATAATCGTATAGCATCCATGGAAAGATCCATGCAGACATTCCACCTGTCAACTATTGAAGATAATGTCAAATTAGAAAATAAGCTATTAAAAAAGATTACGATCAAACGGATTCCAATAAGCGTAAAATCGATCAGTTCGAAACTAGGGTGCGAGTAGTAGCTGAGAAATGCGAATCAGACATGGTAGCGTGTCAGGGAAAAATCTTAGCTTGCGAACAAACACCAAGAAGCGGGGCAATCGGCAACTACGAGGCACTAAAGGGTCGAATCAAAGAAAATGATAGAATAAATACTGATAAATTCAAAGATATCGAGCATCGACACGAGCTCTACAAAATAGGCGTAGATTCTGAGATGAGGAAATAAAAAACTAGGCCTCAAGGTCAAAACGGAAACTCTGATAGTTCAAGATTAATACACAAACAGATAAAATTGCCTACCTTTTTGGGAAAGGCTGGGAAAAACCAGCGAACTATATTCGAGAACTTGAAGAATATTTCACGATAATAAATACCGATGAGGATAAAAGTCTTAGATTAATTGGACAAAGCATATACAATGATGCGAAAGATTGGTGGATTGCGCGCCGCGATTCAGTCAATTCATGGAATGATTTCAAAAAACAATTTTCAGCCAGATTCTGGGAAGAAGAGATCCAGCGTGAGATCAGACGGGATATAGAATTAGGGTACTATATAACTGACTCTAAAGTCACCTGGTCAGAATACGCAAATCGAAAATATGCGTCAGCTACCGGTTTAGGTCGCGGATTCCAGAAGAAGAAATCATTCGTGGTTTAATTAGGCATCTTCCTGAACATGTGGTTGAGGCTGCGCGATGCAGAAACATCCGAGATATAGATTTGTTATTCACGTTCCTCGATTGAATGCAATCTGGTGGTAGGTCGAACGCGCCAAAAACACAAACACCGTCTCCGTTTACTAACCAACATAACATCACTCAACACAAAACACCTAGAAAGTATACAGCCTTTATGTACGAAGGTAAAACTTATCATTTTACCGTTACCCCTTATGGGCTTAGCACAAGTCTAGCGAGTTTGGTTCGCGCTTTAGATTTAGTTTTGAAAGAAATCGAAGAGCTTACAATAAATTTTGTAGATGACATCCTATGTTTGTCTGATTCTGTCTTTTCCCATTTGGGGCACTTGCGAATGCTATTCGGAGTTTTTGGTAAATATAACATGACTTTAAATTTTGAAATATCTAAGTTTTTTAGGGAAGAAATCGATTTTTTGGGCCATCTGATAACTAAAGACGGCATTAGGCCTCAGCCAGAAAAAAATGCGGCAAATAAAGATTTTCCCGAGCCAAAGAATCCGAAACAACTCAAGGGATTCCTTGGATTGACCAATTATTATAGTAAATTCACCAAACGATACTCGGACGCAACATATCCGCTATTAGCATTAATTCGTACGGGTGCCAGGCGGGATTGGACAGAAGAAATGACGACATATTTTACAACAGTAAAAGATTTATTTTGCAATGAGATGATAATCAATCATCCAGATCCTAGGAAAAGATATTATCTGCAATGCGATGCCAGTTATCATGCAGTAGGAGCAGTACTCTATCAATTATCCGATAAAAATGAAGAATTAATTATAGGCTTTGCTAGTCGTACGATGAAAGGTGCCGAGTTGAATTATTTCACATCGGAAAAAGAATTGCTAGCGATAATATTTGCGTTAGAAAAATTTGGAACCTTCGTCATCGGAGCCAAATTAACCATCAGGACTGACCACAAAGCGCTCACATTCATGTTCTCTTGTAAATTGATGAGTTCAAGGCTGACCAGATGGGTATTGTTCCTGCAGACATATAATTTCAATATCGAATATATCAAGGATAGTGATAACGTAGTTGCAGATGTGTTAAGGAGGTTTCCGCCTAAAAAGGAGGAAAGTTTAGAGAAAGTCGGTAAAATAGAAATTCTTGCTTAACTAGCCAAAGAGATTAGTAAGGAATGGAAAGAAGCATTCAAATCCTTTGATAAACATCAAAATAAAGATCCTAACATAAAACCGATTTTAGATTCAGAGCTAGTGAAAAATGAGAAAAGATGTAAGATTCTAAACGATATTCTATACCACTTAGGGCCAGGGGGCAACTTGCAAGCTTACATACCAGATGCACTATTAAAACCACTAATTATCGAATGCCATGTAATCTATGGACACGTAGGTGCAGATAAAACATAAATTATTGAGAGAAGGATTTTTCTATCCCAAATTTGGAAGAAGGATTAGACAGGAAATCGCTAAATGTGACCAATCCCAACGGTGCAAGGTACCGAATCAATATAGTTATGCGAATATGCAGACAATAATTCCAGATGGTGTTGGTGAATTAGTTTCCATTGATTTTTTCGGACCATTACCGGCAAGTGAAGGGAACTATAAATGGGTATTAGTCACCATAGATGCGTTCAGCAAATTCGTGAGGCTCCACCCTCTGAAAGCAGCAAACGCGCAACCCACCATCAAATGCATCTTTGAAAAATATGTACCGGAATTGGGAAAGCCCAAGCGTATGCAATTCGATCACGGGACCCAGTTTACCTCAGCCTTGTGGCTTAATAAGTTAACAGAAGAAAATAATCGTGCCTATATTTTCATCAATTAGGCATTCTCAGGGAAATATCATTGAGCGAGTAAACAGGGAAATGGGCAGATTTTTTAGAACCTTTTTAACCGACAAGCACACTTCCTGGATAAACTGGCTCTCGGTGATCGAAACCTACATGAACGAAGTGCACCACACAACTATGGGTTTTCCGCCTTGCAGTATCCAACTAAAGCAGAAACCGTCTCGATTTTGGGAAGATTGGTTATTTGAAAATAAGGATAATATACCGCATGATTCGAAATTAATGTTAGTAAAAAATAATATAAAGCAACACGGTGAACGTCGAGCAGACAGATATAATTCGAGTCATAAAAGCCTGGCTGAATTCAAGGTAAGAGACCTAGTATTAGTGAAAGCATTAAACGTCTCGGATTTAAAAAACAAAAAAAAAATGGCAAAATTTCTCGCAATATACGAAGGACCTTATCGACTAAAAAGACAGATTACTGAAGCAACCTTTGTATTAGAACACCCAGAAAATCATATTTAAAGAGGCAAGTTCCACGTAAATATGTTTAAACTGTATCGAGAACAATAGGCGGATTAGCTTGGTTGAGACATTATGATTTTAGGGAGAGACAAGTAGTGGGAAAAATTGAATAGCACAAACTCCACCCATCCGAAAAAACAAATGGAAGTAGGAATAGTTTCTAAGAAAGAAGATAGGTCAAGAAGAGGAATCACTTCACTAGACAGTCAACATGTCGCGCCAAGAGTATGGATACGTGAGCATCCAAGATAAGGAAGTACAGACGAGGGTGTTTGATATAGAAGATGGACAGGTGAAGATAATTAAGCCGTCGGGTCGGTTTATGCGCGGTAAAGGTTGGTTTCATGGTGGTACCGATGCTTAAACTGCAAAGAATATCCCAAAGAAAATAGAGGAGGCACTGGAAAAACATAAGAGAAATCCAAGAGATAAGAAGATCAGAATCGTAACACCAACACCCAGCATAGTGGAACAGCAACTACTTGGACCGTCGATACAAGGGGAACATCCACCAACCCCAAGAATAAATGGACCTAAAGAAAAGCCTGAAGTCATTGAAAACATCAAGGTAACCATACCACTAAATCTGGCTCGTTCGATCTTACCTGGTGCATAAAACTAAGAACTCTGATCGGGCACTACCAACCAAAGGTAAAGAGTTACTTAATGAGAAAAGGAAAAACAATGACACTCATCAGCTAGGACCAGAGGAAAAGAAAAAACCAGCGCCGAAACTAACTAGGAGAGTATCGCACCTCCGGGTCATGGATCTTGACCAAACTTATAGGGGTGTTTCCTTGAGCCAGAATATGAAGTACAGTTGGGCAGAAAAGTTCTTGTAGGGTCGAAATTTAGGCTTATGCGTTTTAGCGTCTACGCTATTGAGCCAGACCCTTCACACCGCATACCCTGCTCCCCAAGCTCATCAATGCGTTACGGCCTATCGGTCAGCTAGCCTGGCCGGACCCGGCCTGCGGATATTTCGGAAGTATTTCTTACTTTACTTTGAGTAGGTAATCTGCCTGATTTGCCTTCTCGCCTTCCGACCCGTCAAACGTCGTCGGCAAATACGTATGACGTATACTGTATAGAATATATCGTCATCTGATTTCAAACTTCTTTATTTTACTGAAAAAAAGTTAAATCCGAACTCCGAATCCGATTTTGATATCATACAGAAGTATGTTTATGTGATGAGTTTAGAAAAATGTTATCTCAGAATTTAATTCCCAACTGATCGAAATTCGCAATTCAAATGCAGCAGTGATCTACTCAATTTTCGATTACAGCAAATTATTAATTTCTTGCAGGTATTATTCTATGTAAATTTTCTATTAAATGAAAAATCGAGTATTTTAGATAACATTGTATATTCTTATTAAATAAAAAAACCGAAATCCGAAATTGGAACTCAATAGTGAATAATAACAACACAACATCAATGAAATATTATAAATAAATTATGATAGAAAGAATTTGTAACATACATAAATATAATAATATGAAAACTTACAGATTTATGGAGGTATAATCACCCACTACATAAAATTTGAAAGCCATAAAAACCATAAATAACATCATATGCATGTTTGCAAATTTGGGACAGTTCGCGTAATCAGCCGGGAATTCGCCAAAGATTAGTTACCTCGATTCTCGATGCCTCGGCAAGTGCAAAAAGTAATACCAGTAACGGCAATATGACACAATATTAAATAGTAATTAATGTTATTTACAAATCGCTCGATAAATATGAGGTATTCCATGCCAACTTGACCAATAATTTTCCCTCACCATTTTTTATTTGATTAATAATTTTTCGAACGGTCACCCCAACTTTAACACCCAATCATGATTTTTTCAGATTTTTCTTTCGAACCGTTATTCATTCATGAATTTTCGAAACTTCCAATAGAAAGAAACTTTTGATTTTTTTGAAAAAAATCTTTGAAATTCTGTGTCCGAAGATGATCATTTGGACCCCTATTCGAAAGTGGAAACTATTTTCCTTACATTTATTTTGCTGATTCAAGAAAAGATTATTCCGTAAGCGTGGTGGATAATGGCTTCCAGAATTTTTTCAATGCAGATGAATTGTATCTTTAGGATAACGGGTCGTGACCATCAGAGTATGATTGATTTTATTTTCGAAAATTGAAAAATTGTAAAAGATACAAAAAATGTGATGAAAAAAAAAATTAATGAAAAATAGGAATTAAAAAAAAAAAAAAATTACAATCAATAAAAGTTTCGGTAGTAGAATCGATTGTATTTCTGATTATCACATAAGTTACTTCTGTATGATATCAAAATCGGATTCGGAGTTCGGATTTAACTTTTTTTCAGTAAAATAAAGAAGTTTGGAATCAGGTGACGATGTATTCTGTACGTCATACGTATTTGTCGACGACGTTCGACGAGTCGGTAGGCGAGAAGGCAAATCAGGCAGATTACCTACTCAAAGTGAAGTAAGAAATACTTCCGAAATATCCACAGGCCGGGTCCGGCCAGGCTAGCTGACCGATAGGCCGTAACGCATCGATGAGCTCGGCGAGCGGGGTATGCGGTGCGAAGGGTCTGCTCAACAGCGTAGACGCTAAAACGCATAAGCCTGAATTTCGACCCTACAAGAACTTTATTGCCCAACTGTACCTGCTGAATAACTCTCCGGAATGGGCCTTCACTCTATCAATTTACCTAAATGTACAATATAGAAATCAGCGTAACCTGGGTTTTGAAAATTGCCATTAAATAACCAGTTTTTGTGCTGCGTTATGAGATTTTACATTGCACTGAATATTCATACATTGAATACAGTCATTATTGTATATCAGATTGTTGAAATTTAACATCTCAGCTATGGGAAATCACTTTATTCTGCGCCTATTGACACATTGCTTCTCATCGTTTGTCACTCGTACCACATTCATTTGATAAATTTGAAGACTTCCTCCCACTTCAAAGATGTTGCATATATGGTTAGTTTCAATACTAGCACCGGCAGCTTACAAATCCTATAAATTACCACAATATTAGTTTCACCACAATACTATAGTTATTATTTCAGAAGAATATACTTATATTAAGGTCAACGTGCACTATGCAGAAGCGAAGCGAGGGTATCGGAAGCGATCGGATGCTGTAGGCGTGTGCAGATCTTAAAAAACGTGTAAATTCAAGTTAAAGTGAATTGGACTATGATCGAGGGCTCATTTGATTCAAGATAATATTGATTTGCTTATAACTTCTGCAATTGTTTATGAGCGAGTATGAAATGTTTGCACATTTTTTTAGACGTCATCCTGAATCGAATGAACCTTCCATCATAGTTTAATTCACTGTAACTTGAATTTACACGTTTTTCAAGATGTGGGCCAGCCTACAGCGTCCGATAGCTTAAGAAAACTTTGTTTCACCTCCGATCGCTTCCGATATCTTCGCTTCGCTTCCGCGTAGTGCACGTTGACCTTAATATAAGTATATTCTTCTGAAATAATAACTATAGTATTGTGTTGAAATTATTATTATGTGGTAATTTACAGGATTTGTAAGCTACCAGTATTAGTATTGAAACTGACCATATATTCAACATCTTTCAAGTGGGAAAAAGTCTTCAAATTCACCAAATGAATGCTGTACGAGTGATAAACCACAAGAAGCAATGCGTTCATAGACATAATAGAGTCATTTCCTATAGCTGGGATGTTAAATTTCAACAATCTGATATGTAATAATGACTGCATTCAATGTATAAATATTCAGTGCAACGTAGAATCTCATAACGCAGCACAAAAACTGGTTATTTAATGGCAATTTGCAAATCCCAGGTTACGCTGATTTCTATAGTACATTTAGGTGAATTGATAGAGTGAAGGCCCATTCCGGAGAGTTATTCAGCAGGTACTTCATATTTTGGCTCAAGGAAACACCCCTTTAAGTTTGGTCAAGATCCATGACCCGGAGTTGCGATACTCTCCTAGTAAGCCAACAAGAGGTTAGAGATAGAATTAGGGGGAGAAGCGAAAACAATATCCGAAAACCAGATATCAAAGATCCTGTATGGAAATTGATACCGATAGATCTGCCGGAAATTTCTGAAAAGGCAAGACGAAAATACAGAAACAAGATGATGCTACTGCAAATATTCGAGACCCTAGACTTACCAAGTGGCAGCAAGTCACCCGATTGCATCAAAAGGGCTGAAGGACTTGGAAATTTGCACAGCAATGGAACCCCCGAATATATCACCAAGTTTGACTATGCTGATTCTTGAGGATTGAAAAGGCTCGCGGAATGAAAATAACAACAGAAAATAACCTGAATAAAGGGCGGTATAACACGAGAGTATCGAAGTAAGAAGGAAGATCTGCCAACCTACCGACAAACATTCGATTAAGCACGGACGGAAAATGCACTCAACGTCAGCTTGGCAGAAGGGTGCAATGTAACGCATACAGCTATTCAAGACGGCTGTATCGCGCATCAACGATCACGCATAACAACTGTGACGTCACGAACCGTATATAAGGGAGCGAGTAAGCGAGTAAGCCTGCTCATCAGCAATCATAGGCAAAGCGCCAGGTTGGCTCAACGTATTTTTCATTTTGAGGAACCGCGCCTGAGCGACCGGTTACCTTTAGAGTAGAGTCAGTTACATCATTTGTCTGGCCAAAGCGGTAGATTGAAATTGAATGTAAATTCAAACTATAATTAAACAAGTAAATGCAAGGAGTATAAAAGTCGTCATAGCGATATCTATCGGCGCAAATGATTATCTAATTAGCAACATAAATTATCAATTCAGTAAATTCATTCAAAAAATTACTTGAACTCATGTATCGAGTCACAAAGATTTATTCTCGGACGAACTATACTTAAATTCTACACAAATCCAAACATAGCGGAAATCAAAACAAAACATAGACAGACAGCACGGAAGTCAAATCCTAACTTCTTAGTTTTATTTTATATTATTTTTTATTTATATCGATTCACAGACTTATTATTTTATATGATTTATATTATCGGTTGCAACCATCCTTCTTCATCATTTGTCAAACTCTATTCTGCTGATTAAATGTATGATTTAAGCATTGTATCAGTTGACTCATTCCAGGCATTGGCTTTCATTCTCCTATCTCTCTCTTAAAATTACATATAACATCTTATTTAGCTAACGACAGCTTTGGCTGAGTGCAGGGGCAGCGGTGATATTCATAGCCCCGTCTGACAGTTTATTCGCACGAAAGTCCGAGTCTGTGACAGGCTTGACTTAACAGTCCGGCTCTGAGCGAGGCAGCCTTGACGAACTATAAACAAACCAAGTCTAAATTGCCAGCTTTGATTTTATAGACCGTCCGGGTCTGCACCATGGGGAGGTGATCTTGATTATTATAATCCGGATTCACAAAACAGGAACATTATAAGAGAAAGATTTTGTTCCACAGGAAATCAAATTTTCTATAAGAAGAGCTCCAAATTTCTTAGTGACTCGGATTCACGCTAGCTTGTGAGTTTTTACAATTTTCGGATTTATAAAAACTCCTCCAAAAAGTTACAATATACACATAATCACACGATCTTAGTGATCAACACCTTACAAAATCAAATTTTATCCCTCGTTTTCCAATCTTCGAGAAAATATGTATCCATTTTTTATTGAAATTTCAGTTGTGATGGAACTGATGGTTAAAAATACGTCGGATCCTTGTTGGGAGTACCGCAACGCGAGCCATATAACGCATAGAACGAGGAATCGATCTTCACCCAGCCATTCGGTTGGCACATATACCGTGGGTGATAACTGCTCATAGTTTCTAGAATTTTAATGATACGTATAAGTTCAAACATAAAATATACACGTTCACTAATCGTAAAATGTATTTGTCACACACTACCCAGATAGCCAAACGTGACGATCAACAAATTGCACTCGCTTGCCGGTAATTTAGTTACGTGAAAATGCTGCGATTCAGCCAGCATTGAATGACTGCAATCGAATATACAGCCATAGTATGTACCCAGCCAGACAAACGTTGCTATCAACCAATTGCACTCGTTCGTCGGTAATTAGGTGACGCGAAAATGCTGCAATTCATCCAGCATTCAATAATTACAAAAATTTACAGCAATAGTGTGTAATACAAAGGCTGCATTATTTTGCCAACTATTGTCAATATTTAACGGAAATCAGTTGCTTGCTATCGTAGGCATCTTGCTGTAATTATTGCGGCATTATTCTGCAAACTATTGCCGATATTTGGGAGGCATCAGTTGTTCGCTATCGTGAGCATCTTGCTGTAATTATTGCGGCATATTATTGTTTATAGCTGCCGAAAATTTCCGGGAAAAACGCGCATTGTTTTCTCGTCTATATATATATATATTTGTAGTTATCGGTGACGGTCATTCTTCCGCTAGATCGACTCAAGTAAGGTCACATGACGCGCGATCACACCAGCGTGGCAGTAGTACTGTACAGCTCGCGCGACAAGGTTCACCCCACTGCTACAAATATAAACTTATAGTGTGTCGTATTCATAGACGCGGACACGTGTACTACATAATTAATTCTTCACGAAATTTCCTGGACATTGGTAGGTAAGTAACTATAATATAATTTATAACATAGATGATCAATACCAACCGAATGCAGCTCATTCATACGGCTATTGTATATTAGCCCCAAACGTGGATATGTGCTCTGAATTAAGATAGTTGTCGTGCGTATCGACTTTCAAGAATTTGATGAAATTTATATGAGCCATATATGTTGACGCATATTATACGTCTTCTGTTAAAATATTTCAGCCTTTGACCTTTCCATTTTTTGAGAAAAAAAGCATTTGAAGTTCGTTCTTATACACAGGCTGATATGGAAGGTGTGGAAAGATATGTTTAAAAATTACCCCTCGACGAAAAAAAATCTTAGGATATCGACAAAAAAATATCATGTAATCTTTTGAATCATCATTCAGCGTCTTCGACTGTCTCGTTTAGATTTTATAATTAAATCTGAGAGATAAAGCGGCGCGTATCTCTCTTGCTCTCTAGTGGATATCTCGTGGCTCTCACTCCCACAGAGCCATACCGAGTCGTCGACTATTACGAATATTATGGGTTTTACGTTTTTGGTCGGACTGTAGCAAGACAACTACCTTAACAACACAACAATAATAGTCTCAGCTGAATAGAGAAGTTTTCATTTCAATTGAACACCGCAAATTCAAGTGCAATCGCATTCTGGAGTAACGTTACGAATTTTGGAATTTCAATAGCATCTTTAAACTCCAAAACTCTAGTAACCACAGAATTCTTTGAAATAGACATTATGTAGTATTACTACAGTAATTGATGAGAATCGAAAACTGTACTTATAAAGTTGTTACAGAATGTAGAAATATGTAGACCATTATAACAAATATCCACAATACAGTTGATTTTTTTTCATTTATTTAATTCTTTCAAACGATTTAGGTACAAAATAACTATGAAGCGTCTCAGAAAACCTGTAAATGAAGTCTCAGCTAGGCAAAAGAGAAGACGAGTCGAAGAGGATCGTATAAATTGTCAGAAATACTCGGTAGATCAGGGTGGCGGTAGCAGTGCTGCTTTTGCCCATGTCGAATTGCCATCAACTTCCAGGATGTGTGAAACGGACACTAATATTGTAAATGTAGATTTTCAAAGTCCAATTCCGAGTAATGAGAATTCTGGAGATGCCAGCGATTCAAACCCAGAATCTTCCAAGCACAGTTCTCCCGAAAGCGCAGTAGATGTTGTAGACTATACGTTTAGGGAGCAGTTAAAAAATTGGTTGGTGAGAAATAATATCCCACACGTGCAAGGGAATTCTTTATTAGCAATCCTTCGTTCACATCGTTGTTTTGCTGATCTACCGAAGGATATCAGGACAGTGATATCAACTCCCAGGGATAAAGTACCAATTCAAAACATGGGGACAGGTGAATATCTTCACATAGGATTTATTTCGGGTATCCTCCAGACATTGTTGCAGCTCCAATCTTCATCAATTCCGCCTGTGCTAGAGATTGATATTAGTACCGATGGATCTGCGATTGATAGGAGTGGTCACAATCAATACTGGCCTATTCAGTTCAGAATTGCTAATATTCCTTACAACAAACCGATCATCGCAGGTGTATATAGAGGTAGCACAAAGGGATGCGACCCTGTTGCATTCTTCAATTCATTGACAACAGAAATTTCTGAAGTCGTACTGCACGGTGGTGTCGAATTCCAGGGTCGCAAAATCCCAATTTCGCTTCGGTCATTCATTGCTGATGCTCCAGCCAGAGCTTTCATCTTAAATCACAAGTCCCATGTGTCGTCTTTTCCATGTTCGAAGTGTAAGGTAGAGGGTCAACGTTTTGGTGATCGAACAACTGTTTATTTGGGAATAGATCATACCCCCCGAACAGATGATGAATATCGATTACATCAAGAAGACGATCACCACAAGGAAGGAGAAAGTCCATTAGCAGGTATTTCAATAGGCATGGTCGGTCAAGTACCGTTTGAATGGATGCATCTTGTACTCCTGGGAACAATGAAGAAGCTTTTAGAGGCATGGGTGTCCGGGAAGTATTCTATGCTCACAAAGTTGAATGCTGAAGCAATCAATCTTTTATCCAACCGCTTGGAGACGATTGCGAATTTTTGTCCTCGTAATTTCGCTCGTGAACCGAGAAATGTTACTGACTTTCGAAAATACAAAGCCACGGAGTTCAGGCAATTTTTATTATATACAGGACCTTCGGTGCTAGTTGGGATCCTTGATCCCAATGTATATCTTCATTTTCTTCTTTTACATTCTGCGATACGTGTTCTTACGTCACCCTCCCTTGCCAACCAAGACATTTTATATGCAGAGATGGCGATTAAACTCTTCGTCAAAAATTGTGAAGAAATTTACGGTCACCAGTTCATGAGCTATAACACTCATGGCCTTTTACACCTCGTCGGTGATGTCAGAAAACTTGGCCCTCTGGATTCGTTCTCAGCGTTTCCATTTGAAAATGCCATGCCAATTTTTAAAAAATTTGTACGCAAGTCAGACCGTCCACTAGAGCAGTTTGCCCATCGTTTGGGGGCACAAAATATGATACAGGTGAGCTGTAACACTTCTAGCAATAAAGAGGGTGGCTCCGAATTACATCAACATGGTCCACTAATTGCCGATCTCCCGCCTAACATCCGGCAGTACCGAAAACTGAAGAAAGGAAATTTTTTTTTTGCCTTAAATTCACGTGATAATTGCTGCATTCTACGTTCCAAGGCAATATGTCTAATTGAAAACATCTTGGAAGTAGAAAATTCATATTTATTAGCCGTCAGAACATTTACGAATGTTGATGACTTCTATGATGTCGGCGTATCACCTGCTGCTGTTGGAGTTTTCAAGTGCGCAAGGTTAACAGATAATTTGAGTATTGCCAGTATTGATGACGTAGCTTCCAAATGTTACCGGACTCCTAGTTGGGCATCGCAGAGAACTGATAGAAATCAAACCATTCCTGGAGAATATATTGTTACATCACTGTTGTCCCAAACGTAGAGTGAGTTTATCTGCAATTCTTCCCCGGCGTGCTTGTATTCAATGTCCTCTAGAAATAAGCGTAGTTTGTTTTTGAACAGTTTTTCTTATGATGAAATCAAAATATATGATCATACATCTGAGAAATGACGCAGTGTGGACGACCCCGTTCTACTTTTGGCAACTCACCATTTTATACAAATGAAATATTCCTAGTAAACTCACCCAACTGTAACTCGTGATTTTTTGTGCCATTGTACCAACTTGATAAAGAAGGTAATTTCAATTCCAGACTTCATTTGAAAAGTCGAAATATTATATGAATTTCTCAAAATCCTCACAGGGGTGTCAATTGAAATTCTGAAAGATAAAGTGTAAGATGACAAAAATTTTCAGGTAACGTAGAAATGGCACGACGATTGACTGCAATAATAGATTGAATGACGCTCACGAATTGTAAATTAAAACGTTGTACAATATTTTGTAGATAACTGACCGAATTAGCCGGACCGATAGGTAAATAATGCAGCGCAGTAAGCGTGCATCCAAGAGGCCACCCCGGTATTGTACGACCTCGTCAGCAGACGAGGTTCCCACCAAGAAAAAACGTTTCAACGCTACACGGATAAACCTGGACATGGCACAGCAATTGGCGTCCATGAAGAAGATCCTGGAAACGCAACGCTCTCAAACCAGCAACATACCTCCTGTAACCGGTAAACGAGAATGGATTCGTGAATCCATTTTTCAACTATAAGTAAAAGTCTGGGCTCGGGACCGGGCGAAACGGGCACTGTACTAGTGCCTTCCTGCCACTGATCTCTATACTCACTGGATAGCTTGTCCTTATGGGCCGAGCCAAAGAGTATAGGATAGAGGGGTAGCTGCCATAAGGCCGTAATGTATTTTTGCGTATACGAGTTTCAGCGCCTCTGTGAATTCGGTAGGTGAAATAATATACCCCCACCCAAAGACCAAAACCCCACTAACCATAGAACGTCCGCCTCCCCTATCCGCGCCTACCCCCTCGCCTGAATAATACCGTGCGAAGATTGATAGGTTAGGGTCAGCGTAAACTTGTAATCTATTAGTATTACAGAGATAGTTTCCTCATACATTTACTGAAAATAGTTATAAATTAATATGCTATGAAAAATTATCATGAAAGCGATCAGTCTGACAATGATTACTCGTGGTTAAGAAAAGGACATATCTCTATCTCGCCATGTTAGCGTTCGCCCAACAGCTCTACTCCCCTTCCAGTGATGTTCTGTGACTTGCTTCAACTCTTCAGGCAGTGTCGACACAGCCACTGCGCCTGCGCGGTGGTGATGGTGGTTCCACCACTGAAATGCTAGATGGCGCACGGAAAAAAGAACAGTTGAAAAATTGTATTCTTATCTAGGATTTATTACAGTTTCAAATAATAGTGAGTCGCTTCTACTCCGAAACTGTAAAAATTACATTAATATTTTGATATAGCAATTATTACAGTTTTACACAGATCATTTTATAGTCTTGTGTAGTATTAATTTATCAAATTGGAACTTTTACAGGATCTGGAAATACTATTTAGTGATTTAATCAGTAGAAATCTCGAAGTAAAATGTAAATAAAGTTTTACAAATTCATTTAACTCGATTTACACTTTCAACGATTGAAATTACTATATCGTACTGTAATGTTCTATTTAAGTAACAGATATTAAAAATTACAGTATGAGCTGTAATATTTTCCAGAATATTTATCATTTTCGGAAATTAATAGCTCGCAGTGTAATTTTGATTATTTGATATAAAAATGAGTTCATTTTCATAAAACAAAAAATGAATCACCAATAAATTGTGATTTTTATAGTTTCTTCTACTAACTATAACTTTCTCAACTTCGAAAAATCAAAAAAATAAAAGTAACTGAAATTTCGAAGTTCTATTTCGTAAAAAATGCATTAGAAAGTGTAAAGTTTCGTATTTTTCATTGTACTTATTTTATTAGAAAAAATATCTCAATTATTAGTGTTTGAACTGTAATATTTCAAGATTTTTATCCGTAGCGTCTTTTTTTACAGTAGGAAATGTAATTTTTCAACTGTTCTTTTTTCCGTGCGTTATTATCTGTATACGCTCAGCTACCGCTCTATCCTATACTCTTTGGGCCGAGCAAGCTGAAATTGTGTTGAATTGAAAGCTCACCCAGCGCCCCTAGTACCGGGAATGGTACTAGTCGCCGTCTCAATGCGCATGTGCCATCGTAACAAGGCGCATGTGCCATCGTAATTGCGAATAGTAGGGATAGTAAATCAGTGCCCCGCATGCGCATTGATGTCAACGTTAGTACCGCTCCCGGTGTTAGGGGCGCTGGGTGAGCCTTCAATTTGCTCCAGCCTTGCTTTAGGGGACAGGCCATCCAGTTAGTATAGAGATCAGTGCTTCCTGCCGTCCATAGAGATATTATAATAGAGAAGGCGAGTCAAATGGGGCGTGTAAGTAGAGGCCTAGGATAATCTATGTGGGGTTAATGCGCATGCGTTATTACAGCAAGACATCGGGACCCCATCGACCTTCCGTCTATTTCTATTCCGATCAGGCTGTTTCAGCCGCCAAAATTTTTTGTGAGCTGATTTTTTGAGGGGCCTCTTGAAACATGATAAACTAACATATTCCCACAAGAGACACGAAAAAAAAATAGTCGGTTTTTTTGCGCCACCCTAATACACATGGTATTTTTTTTCAACTCCCACTCAAAAATCTTGTTGTACACGGTGAAAAAATTATTCTGTGAAATTTTTAGCTCTTGATTCCAATTTCAAGTACTCGCGCTCTACTTTTAAAGTTTTTCCGTTCTAAAAGCATGTAAATATTACAACTTTTTATTTATCTGCGCACAACTCAGCTGCATTTCAATGTATTGTTCTGACCCAAGACATATATTTCACAGAGAATTCGGTGTTCTTTCAAAGTGCACGTTTCTTCACAGTGCCCGTTCTCACAGCGCCCAAACATCCCGGATTTAAACGAATCAAAAACAATTCAAATTCACATAAATTTGAAATTTTTTCGATCTTTGCTTAAGGGCCATCCATAAATTACGTCACACGTCAAGGAATAGGGTGGTCATCTCAGATTTGTGACGAAATGTGCCAGGGGGGTTCGAGGGATTATAGATATTGTGATGCCACAAAGTCAAATCTCTAAAAAATATATTTTCCGATCCATATTCCATGGATCAATCGTCAAATACCTTTACGGTTGTACTAATGTTACTTTAGCAAGTAATACACGATATATCACTATATCGATTCAAGTCAAGTAGAACAATGAAGGATTGGTGCGCTGATCCATGGAACGAAGAAAAATAATATGTTTTTATCCATGATGATATTGATTAATGTGTATAACCAAATATTGATAAAAATAAATTGAAATATAAGGCCTGCAAAAATGATTCAATGTAATTTGATTCATTCGATTGTTAACAACAAAATTTACCACGATTAATAAATTATAGGGTATAAGTGTAACAGTGTGACGTCAATGGGCAGGGGAGGGTTCAATGAAAAAGTGACAAAGGGGGAGAGAGGGGTCTAGAAATCTAGACAAATCTGTGACGTAATATATGCATGACCCCTCATCTGGAGTTCGTAAAATTGTTATTTGTCAATGCATTTTCGTTCAATTAGTAGCGCTAGATAAACCTCCGCAAACAGAGCAGCCTCAAGTTCGACCAACACACACTATCACCTCTTCACATTCTTCACAACTGGATCGACCTTTCACAGACTTGCAACCTTCCATTCAACATTTGCCACATTTGCAGAATCCTGGAGGTTCGCCATATCATTTCACAGACACTCCTTTCACACACAACCTCGGAGAACCAACAATTCACACACAGCCACACTTTATAGACTCACAACATCTCATACATTCGCAACCCACACCAACTACATCGGGCATATTGCCAATTATTGGTACTATAACTAATACTAACCAACAGTCATCTAACCCTTCATCTGACGACGCAGTACAAACTTTGATACAGAACCTCGACAACCGGGCAGACCGACAACACAGACAGACGGTATCAGAAGCTCATTTCAATCACCCCCCATTCCATCCACACTTTGACCCGGACGCTCATTTAAATCATCCCCGATTTAATCCACATCGCGACCCAGACGCTCATTTGAATCATCACCCATTCAATACACATCGCGACCCAGACGCTCATTTAAATCATCACCCATTCAATCCACACCCTGACCCGCTTGATGCTATCATCGCTCGTATGAACGAGATTGAGAAGGCTTCGGCAGCCAGGTATGAAGCAGTAACAGGAGCATTGACGTAAGTATAACTCTAGTATGTAAAGGTATGTCTCGCGTATTATGGGGTGAATCAGAGTTGTATGAGGTAAATTGGAGTGCAACTTGATATTTGAGTATTGGTTACAGCGAACAACCTTGGGTATGACACAGGTAACTCTTCTGAATCGCGCAAGTCATACTCCACTTTGACATTGCGTAAAATAATTTTTATTCAACTCAACATTTCAGTCATGGTTCAATTTCATCAGTGGCTATAAGTCTACTGAATCATGAGGACCATCTCCGTAGTCTTGTATTATTTAAATAACTCACTTTGTCACTTTGCCTGCAGGCAACAGACGTTCAATAACTCAAAAATGTTTAATCTGTTAAAAATTGCCAGAATTATTTGATATCATGTGCATATAGAAACAATAATCATATTTGATTTACTATACTACAGAAAGTTTACAGAAACTATCGAAAGTTTAGTGACGCAAAATCGTCGCGCAGAAAAGGTACCTCGGAGAACGACCAAACCAGCAAGATTCCCTATAACCTCCTTACAAACGCACGAGGAATTTGAAAATAATTCCGAGAAGCAGGACGAATTGGTTGGCATCGTTCAAAGGCATATTGTATATGGCCGGCTACTAACAAAACCATCTCATCTCAGCATTGTCCTTGGAAACAGCGTATCTCCTATACTTGTAACACACATCCGCGGATATGTTATTTTCTTGCTGTTCTTAAAGGGAACGGTGAGACACGCTGTTTTCTATCGTAAGATAAGATGGTTCCGTTGGGGACCGTCGATATACATTAAGCATTGGAAATGTTTTTATGAAAAAGAGAATTAAAATCTTGCAGAAAGAGTATCTACTATTTATTGGCGGTCACGACCTGAGCGATGCCCTGAACCAGTTCTTGAGAACAGCGATAACCGACGAACTAGCCATGGAGTTCTCGTACCTGGGGAAACGAAGAGCAGGTCAACCTCCGGTGCATGCACTCTTTGGCACGCATTTATCAAGAATTTTCCTTGGTAGGCCTTAGCGATATTGATTTATACAACATATCACTATATTTGCACGTGCAAAGAGTTATAAGAGGTTTTATTAATTCGCAGCAGCAGCATCTCAATGTGGCCCATTTCTCGCTCCCACACGTGGGGAATATCAAAGTGCGATAAAGCACGCACTGCGTGTTGCGAAACAGCGATACCGCAATCGACGCCTTCGACAAGATGGACAGGTACCAGGGGATCCGGAAGCAATTTAGCTTAAAAGTTTCAGTTCGCTTTGGTTTTATATCTACCGAGAATATTCGGTGAGACTACACGATCCCCTTCCTACGGCAAAACCAACACAGGTGCTCACCGTGTGCGTGAGGCTCATTCGAGAGGGGATGCAATGCTACTGGCACCTCATTCCGTCCTAAACTAGCCTCACGCACGCGATGCGCTTGTGTTGGTTTTGCCATAGGAAGGGGATCGTGTAGTCTCACCGAATATTCACGGTATGTATGTCTGTATCTACGGGGTGAATTCCTAACGTCTGTACACTTAGAGAAGCGTTAAGGCGGCTGCGATTTCAGCTCGCGTATAAAAAGCTGTGCGGGCCGAGATCGCAGCCACCTGAACGCTTTTCTAAGTGTACGGATGTTAGGAATTCACCCTGTATGTTCTGTTTTCTCGCTTTTTGTCTAAAATTCTACGGTACAAATCTTTAATATTCCTACTGCTTTTACACGTTTAACTCATTCTATTATTCTCTTTTCGATCTCTTTTATTTTTCTACTATTTTATTACTCAGATGCACAGAATATGTCGACCGTGCTTATGAAAACTAGCACATTACAAATCTCTTACGAAGACTACCACGTTTTCCCGAAACATGCTAGTTTTCGCAAGCAGCGTCGATATAACATATATTGTTCTTCTTGAATTTTTCTTTCTATAATATCTACTGATTACAACATAATATCTAATACATGAACAGTAATTTTTCAATTATTTTTTAGATTTTCAAACAATTTCAAATGATTGTCAATCGTTTTTATCAGTTTTATTTTTTTGCAAATATTTCAAGATATATTTTTTCATACTCATTCTTTACATATTGTTGATTTTTTGGTTTTTTGTAAGTAATTCTTTTATACTCATTTTTGATAAAAATTCCACTTTATAGTCACTCTCGGTGTATCTGTCTTCCTCTCCAACTTACATTTTTACCATTATCCTATTTTCCGTCTTACGTAGAGAGAAAAAACTGTCTTCAATCTTCATGTCACTGTATGTTCGTTACAAATAAATATACCAACGTATAAGTGAATGTGCGCCTTATAATTTTTGAAAACCTGAACCCCATCGAACTAAATCCTATTGAGATGAATCTATCTGATTGATTTTATGTTAATTATATATTATATGTTACTTGTATATTATGTAGAACAAAAATCATCCACTGTGATTGCGTACCTCAATTTTTGCTGTATTTTAAAATTTATGCTTTGCAGCCAATAAACATACAAATGCAGTTGAAACTGCATTAATTGGATGCATTGCAGAATTTTAAATTACAGCGAAAAATTTTAGTGACGCAAACAAACCGACGTCGAGAACGCGTCCAGCATTGATTGCTCCCTTATTTGCTCATTAATTGCTCTATTCTTGCCAGCATGTTGCTGTCATTTTCACCCGTCACACTCGTGTCGGAATAATGCTAACTTGAATTTACTTGAAATATGTGAAATAGTTGACGGCATATTGCTAGCATTTCGCTGCAATCAATTGCCGTACTATGTTGCCATCAAGAACAACACTTGACGCGGACGTTAACGACGGTAAATTTGCTGTCATCAATTGCAATTGATTTGCAGCATTAACACGCAATTAAACGGACATTTGGCTATCTGGGTACTTACTGGTCAGTTATTTTAACAATTCAAAACTTTCCGACAGTTATATCAAGAGGCGTGTGCCCCAAACTCAAACGTTGAATACTCTGCAGATGGGAGCTTGAAGCTCTTTTATATGATTCGAATATTTATGTTTATTCATTGAAAAAGGATGGTCAAAACTCATCACGCCACAGAGATAGACATTGAGTAACAATGGAGATAAGTGCATGCGCACCTATATTTTTAACGACGTGTGCCTGTAAACAACGCGAGACGGGTTGGTTTCGGGTTATACAAAACTGTGAGACACTGTACATTCCACGTACGCTTCACAACCGATCATTCGGGAAAAAACATCATCGCTTGAGTATAACTTTTTGCAAACGATGGAGGCTTCCTCAAACGAGAAGAATCCGTTGATTTTCGGTAGTCTTACGTGAACACTCTTCGCATCAACGTCTGAATACCATGGAATACATCGTTGACCTGCAGGGGTTCGAAGAACCAGAAAATCGTTTCGTGGTTAAGGAAATCGTTGTAATTGCCACAGACGGCGAATATCCGTCGGTATTGTTTTTCGAGCCACCGTACGAGTGGACAGATTTACCCATCAAGTATCGGGCGATGAACGCCTAGTGCACACGCAGATTTGTCACAGGATCATATTGTATGTTTCCTGTAATTCTCGTAGCATCTTCTGATATCCAGATTTGGAGAGGATACTGTCGCTTCACCAAAAAATCCCGCAGTTCGGAAAATCGAAATTCACCCTCAGTTACGGACTTTATGATGCGCTGAACTGACGTTATAGATGGTACCGCGCGACTCGAGTTACTATGCAACACCTCATACATTTTTCGCCCCCCTAGTAAGAACAGATATGCTGCAAATTTTTTAAGCGTGTTAGCCGGGGTGTCAGTAGAATCTTAACTATAGCGCTCCCCCTTTCTTTGTGCCTGCATTTGACTTAGCAGTATTCTACAGAGCGTGAAGAACCTAGCGGCGAACTCGCATTATCGCTGACTGTGTCTTTCTTCGTCTCCATGCAAATCTCCATGTACGATTCAAAGTTTTCCCTTAGAAGAGTATTTTCGTAGATTAAAACTTCGATCTCGTTCAAAATAGGGAAATAAGACGTAATCTTTGGTGTGCTGACGGCAGATCTGTTCAATTGTCGCTTTCTTCTCTGGAATCTGCAATAGTTCTTCATCTTCCACTTCTCATCTAATTGGGGTCTGTTCTTTTTTCGGATAGTGTCTTCAGACCCTGGTAGAACTTCCGTGTTTAAAAATCCTTCGGCGCAATATTTTCCCGAGTATTTTCGTTGGAAATTACAGGGTCGTCTTCTACCCGCTTGCGTTTAGCATTCTTGGTGCGAACTGGGATATCATCGTCCGATTCACCATGTTGCTCATTTCCACACATCAATGCCAAGGGATCATCCACTATTTCCTCACCAAAATCTTCTGTGGAACTTGTCCCAGCCTTTGCAATATTGGCTTTAGGCCGTTGATACATGTCGTCTAAACGTTTCTGACCACTTTTGGGTCTTTGCTGAGATTTCAGAACCAGCTTTTTCTTTATATGAGTTTTAACGTGTCTGTGGAAATTTGAGGTGGACCATCTGTTTTTTACACTAAGCAGTCTTACTATAGCGTTGCAAGGAGGAGATCCGGAACTGCATCTGACACTGGCCTTGTATAAGTTTCCGTCGCTAAGCGTGACATTCACATCCAAGCTGTCCGTTTTCATGAGCTCGCTATCACCAGAATCATTTTTTAGCCAATTAATCAAAATTTTGGTAAGGTATCGCGTTTCCCCGGCAATGCAGGAACTTTAAGCGGTTTCGTTCGAGGTTTCATCCTGATTGCTGGGAAGAATGCCTTGCTTTCTAGCAGTTGTACATGCGAGTGTAGATGTCGTCTTTGCCAGATTTGTCTTCGTTATCTTGCCCTTTTCCGATCGAAAGTAATCTACTACACCCGTCGAAAGTGCTTTATGCCCAGGTAAAAACTGAAATTTAGTCGGATCGCGAGCGAAGACCCCGAAGTAATCCGACCGATCTCCTCCTGCAATCAAGGTAGCCATGGCCAAGGTAGCCATTTGATAATCTAGGAACTTCGAATGCTAGAGCCGTCTCAACTTTGCTCCAAAAATCAGTTGCGGTATCACCCCGGTCATCTTGTTGGATCGAAAACCCATCATGTGTCTTGCCATAACTGCGATTCTGGTCTTCCGGAACTTGCTATAATTTACAAATTACCAGAACTGATTGGACATGGCTGTACATTTTCGGAAGTTGGGTACGTTTTGATATTAGTGCAAAGCTTCGGGACTATAGTCTATCTGTGTTCATAGTTTCGAATATTGAACATTGTGAAAACTATGATTTGAGTATCATAAAAGGATTGGACTGTTGACATCGGAATTTTTGTAATTAATTCTATCATGCGATAATCGCACGTTAAATTATGATTATCACATTGTTCACTTGGTATAACAAATGCCCAGATATTAATGTTTCATTTCATAGCGCTTCAAAACAAAGAAGAATCTATTAGATAAACCGATTCTATTCTACGCTGGCTATTTTTGTTCAGAAAACTATTTCCTACAATTTCACGATGATACAATTTCTTCTTTTTTTTCAGGAGTCAGTTGGATAAATAACAAATAAAAAACAGATAAAAAACTGTTAGCAGGGTATATGAAACGCAGAAAACTATAAACTGAAAGAAAACTGACTTTATTAATTTATCTCCGAGTACAACTTCTCCACTCTATTGTCGTGATAGCGACCATAGCGGGCTCAGAACCACAACACAGACCGTACTTGATTCGGTGAAATAGTTAGAGCCGAGTGGCGCCGTATCGCGGTAGCCTGGAGCGACGTCTTCGTATCGCCAACAAAAACAAATAGCAATCTATTTGTTGCTCAAAATCGACATCGATGCAATCTGTACAAATTAAATACTGAACATTATGAAACAATATAAAAAAATCTGACACGATAAATGTGTAGGTATAAATGGGTTGGTGAAGAAAATAAGCGGATGTAGAATGAAATCGATCGACTCTGATAGATTTTTTTTTATTATTTTAAAGCCTTTAGGATTAAACATCTATATGTATTCGTTTGGTTAGTAATTTCAAGATTTTTGAGTTATCGTACTCTAAGGGGGAGGGGGGGGGGGGGGAGGGGGTATACTCGATTTGTTACCGGGCTGTCTATTTTCTCGAATATCTCCGGAACGGAGCTACCGATTGACTTGTCCTTTGACCATTACCGCTCCCAGCCTCTGACAATCGCAAAAATGACCACAAAAATGTAGAATACGACTGGCCCCTTCATGTTATTATTGGAGGTAGAAGAGGGGTCGGAGGGAGGGGGGGCCACCCGCCCACCCACTTCCCCCCCTTCCTCCAGGGGGTTACTTGGACTATGTCCACTGCTTAGATGCTTCTCTTCCTTCATCTCGACGTTTCGGGCGCTAAAATCTCTTCCCGTCCTCAGGATGGTAGTCTGGCAACTTCCCATAACAGAGTGATCAAATTCCGTGCCATATAGGTTGGTTGTCGGTGGCGCCGGCTATGACTGGTGGCGCCGCTTCGGCCTACTCATAGCTTCCCTCACCTCATCCCTGTACAAAGGTAACCACAGTTTGTTCTATGTTCTATGCTGGGTTGACTCACAACATTTGATGTGACTGCTATACAGGCTGACTCCTTCAGCTTTCGTTTGATAGGATCGGATTCTTTCAACAATATTCGGGCGTCATCCCATTGAAAGTGGTGTTCATTCTCCCAAGCGTGATCGGCCAATCTTGATTTCGATCGTTCGCACATTCTAACGTTTTTCCGGTGTTCCTGGATGCGAGTGTTTAAGGGCCTTCCGGTTTCGCCGATGTACACGTCCCCACATTGGCATGGAATTTCATAGACGCACTCCTTGCTTTCTTGCGCAGTATGTCGGGGCTTGGTTTCTGCCAACAACCCACGCAGGGTGGACGTTGATTTGAAACGTACCTCAATGTTATATCTTCTGCATAAGCGGCGGATCTTCTCCGCAGTCCCCGCTACATAGGGAATCGTCATGGCAAAACTCGGGGTGCCGCTGTTCACAGAGTGTTCTGACCTCGTTCCTTGTGCGTTGGTAGTTCGTTGTTGCGCTTTTTGCTGCGCTTTTTGAATGACCCTATCTGGATATCCGTTGTGTCGTAAAGTATTCCGCACTGTTTCTAGTTCCTTCCTAAGGCCTTCTGGCGTCGTGCTGATCTGGAACGCGCGATCCATAAGACAGTGCGCCACACCTTTCTTTGTGCTACCTGAGTGGTTCGACTGGTAGTCTAGATATTTTACCGTGTGCACGGAATTTGATCACTCTGTTATGGGAAGTCGCCAGACTACCATTCTGAGGACGGGAAGAGATTTTAGCGCCCGAAACGTCGAGATGAAGGAAGAGAAGCATCTAAGCAGTGGACATAGTCCAAATAACCCCCTGGAGGAAGGGGGGGAAGTGGGTGGGCGGGTGGCCCCCCCTTCCTCCAACCCCTCTCCTACCTCCAATAATAACAGTTCATCACCACTGCTATCAACTTTCAGTCAACAACTGGCCCCTTCATCGTTGTCGAAAACAAAGATGTTTTGGGATGGTTGTGTTCGGAATTCCCTATAGAATCGGGCTCCCGCGGCCGATTTTGCATTTCTGATGCGTAGGCTTTGATATAAGTCGACATAAACACCAACACTTTTCGATCAGAAGAAAAAAAAAAATTCCGATTTCATTCGATCAAACGTAAGAGTTCGAACTCATTACTCGTCAAACATCGGCTGCCGAAAGGACAAGTCGATTGATAGCCCCGTTTCGGAGATATTCGAGGAAATAGACAGGCCGATCACAAATCGAGTATACCCCCCCCCCCCCTTAACGGGGTGATTATCATTCTTTTTCGATTTTTTTTTTTTTTTCACTCAGAAAACATGTTGGATAAATTTTTTCCATGATACAGGCACGATAAGAATTCGAATGTAAAAGTGAACGATATCTATGGTGAACGGCTTTGGGGTCTGAAACGTGGAGGATTTTTACATCGCAGTATATGGGGCTTCCATGTCAACTCGACCAATGATTATCCCTCACCGTTTTCGATTCACTTCACGATTTTTTATGCGATTCTGGGATCTCAAAAAAGGACTGCTGACTTTTTCCAGATTTTTGCCTCCAACCGTTGATTTTCAATAATTATTTGAACCCATCTCAAAATTGACATTTTTTTAAATCTCAAAAAATTCTAAAAAATTTTTTTGTATGAATTCCAATCATTTTGACACCCCTGCCGTGATAGGATGATTTTTTCTTCGAATTTTTTAGCACTTTTAACATTTTCAACAAACGATTTAATTGAATCATAGATGTTTTAAGTGTACAAAAGCCTAGAAGGCGGTCATGCGTCATCGTGCGTCGCACGTGAGAATATTCAAAATCGAACACCGAATATTAGCTAATTTTTTGAGAATTTTTGATACGTTGAAACATGGTGTTCCGCTTGTTCAAAATGTTAACAGCGCTAAAAAAAATAGAAGGAAAAATCATCGCATCATGGGAGGGACGTCAAAATAACCGTAATGAAAAATAAGATTTTTGAGAATTTTTAGAGATTTAGAAAAAATGCCAATTTTGAGATGAGTTTGAATAATCGTTGAAAGTTAACGGTTGGACGGAAGAATCTGAAAAAATTCAGCAGTACTTTTTTGAGATCGTAGAATCGTATTAAAAATTGTGAAGCGAATCGAAAATGGTGAGGGAAAATCATTGGTCAGGTTGACATGGAATGCCCCATATACTATTATGAAAAACATCAAAATTGCAGACAAATCGAAATTTTCGCCACGAATCGCCCGCAGGTAATTGGTGGACTCATACATATGGGGCATTCCATGCCAAATCGATCTGGTCCCCTTGACCTCTCAGATCTGGTACGCGATTTTTTATATCATTCTTCTGACTCTACATGGCAGTCACAATTTTTTCCGATTTTTCAAAATGAATTGAAGTGAGTTATGAATGTTGAAAGCTTTTTTTTTCCAACACCTCAATGGCCGTGATCGAATAATCTGAAAAAATTCTAAAAATTTCTGTCAGAAATGAAAATTTTTTAAACAAAATTCATAATGTCTGGACTTTCGCTGTAATCTGTTTTTCTCTTAGCTTTTTTCGAAGAAAAACAATGAAAAAATAGAAGTGGAGATCAATACACCGTGGACTGCTGCTTGAATATTTCTAACGATAGCCAAGGATTCTTGGAAATTTTTTCAGATTGTTTCAAACGTTTTTTGTTTTTCTGGAATATCAACGTAAAATTATGATTAAGAAGCTAAAAAAACAGGTTGGAGCAAAAGCCCAGTCATTATGAATAATGGTTTAAAAAAAATGTATTCATGATACAGAGTTTTTGTGATTTTTTTCAGATTTTTCGATCACGGCCATCGAGGTGTTGAAGAAAAAAACTTTGAAAATTCATGACGCGATCAAATTTATTTTGGGAAATCTGAAAAAAAATCTGGTTGCTATTTAGAGTCACAAGAATGATACAAAACATCGCGGACTAGATCTGACAGGTCGAGGGTCAGGGCCAGGTAGATTTGGCATGGAATGCCCCATATGTATTATTTTGAAGGGTTATCGCGTAAATTGCAGCTTAACCTTGAGCTATTCAGCTCATATTGCGCTACAAATCATGACATTATACGTTAATAGAGTAGCACTGGATAATGCACAAATATTAAAAATCTGATGGTAACATTGAATATCTAGATTATCGATCAATGTGTGCAGATCATTTACCAAAACGCAATTCTGTTGATAAAAAAGAGTGCTGAAGTGAAATACACGGAAAAACTTTTTTCGATTGCCGCGTTGCCTGCATTCACGGTGCGACACTGTTTCTAGCGGCCATCTTGTCCAATCTACTAACCGTATATCTATGGTTACACACATATGAGTCTTAAGGTGAAGTGAAACGTTTCAAGGCCACGGCCGGGTGCTTTTCACCGTGGTAAGAAAGAAATACCGAACGTTCGGTACCTCTGCCTACCGCTAGATGGCGCAGTGCACGTCTTCCGATGCTTGATACGCCAGTATAGGTATACGTATACCAATGCTCGCGATTATTTCGAACTTCGAAATCGAACTTTCCATAACCTCTAATATGAAATGAACTTCTATGTTAGGCTGGCTGTCAAAAGTGTGAGGTTATGTCGTCTGCTTATTTTATGTGGATTTTTGTCCAACAAATCGAACTTTCCATAACCCAAATCTGAAATGAACTCCTATGTTGGGCTAGCTGTCAAAAGTGTGAGGTTATGTATTATGTGAGGGCTTGTGTTATTTGGATTCTTGTCCAATAAATCGATCTTTCCCCAAACTCAAATCTGAAATAGAGTGACTAGCTGTCAGTCGAGTAAGGTTAGGTCAGGAGGAGCAACAGAAACATCTTACGTAAAGCGACAGAAGAAACCTTCACTAGCGCCGCCGCTCGGTTCACAAGTATACTGGTCGCGATGTCGGTACAGGCTCTCACCTCAACTGAATGTCGGTTTTTTAGTTATGAGTTTTTCATTGCGGAGTGGCTGATTGTCGGGAAAATGCGATTATCTGCGGGAACAGTGAATAATCTCGCGATTTATGTGGTCGGTACGTCAATCTGTGAAAATTTTTGTCAAATTTTGAGAAAGTGAAATAATCAGCCACTTTTTGCCACAATTATGTGTAATCCCTCAAAGTTTCATTGCGATTGATTCAGTAGTTTCGGAGAATTCACGATTCCCGTTTTCGAGGTTCTGAGAAACGTTTCACTTCACCTTAAGCTGGGTACACACCTGAGCATATTTGCGCGCACGCACAGTTTGCGCGCACGAATGTTCAAGTGTGTACTACTGTGTTCGTAATTTTCATGCGTGCGAGTACGGTCTGAGCACGCACGCACGTGCTCCGACGCTTGTCGGTTCATCAAAGGGTGTTCTTGCAAAACAGTGCTCAGTGTGGACGTGTTTTCTGTTCCGATATGACGTGCGCGGAAAAAAATAACGCCGGTCCGGAGTGGAGTAATGAAATATCACTCCAGTTAATAGACGAATACGAGAAATTTCCGATACTATGGGATGCAAAGGATCCCCAACATTTTTCGGAAAATAAAAAAGCAGATGCGTGGGAGATTATATCATTGAATATGAGAATCGCTGTGCCACATTGCGTCCAAAAAATTAACAGTTTGCTTGGATCTTTCCGCCGAGAAAAGAAAAAGGGCAAAAAAAGTGTCGGCACAGGAAAAGGTATTTACTTTTTTTCTAATTCAAGTTTAAATTTGGGAAAATCGTTTATATAGAAACAATAGAATAACGCTTTTTTTTCCACTTCATTGTTTATTCATTTATTTTATTATTATTATTTTTTTTAAATTCTAAGTTCTATTTTTAAGATAAATATTTGTGAAACTAAAATAGAATATTGTTTGTTAACAGCTCGTAAAGAAATTTACATTTCACAATGGTACGCTTTCGAAAGGATGCACTATTTATTAGATAAAGATGAACCGCGAGCTACGATGGACACAGAGCTGGTATGTACTGAACATTTATCTTTATGCATATCCATCTTGCCATTCCAAACGTCCGTTGGTGATGAAATATTCTTTGAACTCCTCTCGAATTTCTTGGGCGCTTAGGGTTGCCCTTCGGGGAATGCGTGTCAGGGGAAGTAGAGAAGTCATCTCTTCATTATTTTCGCGTCTCCAGCTACCTTCTACTAACACGCCATCTCGTTCTAAGTCGAAACTGGCCTGTGGAGTGTATAACGCTCGTGCAAAATTGTTTCTTCTTAAGAAATTATGAAGATAGACTACAGTTAGAACGATTAACTTGGCTCTTTCTGGTTCCAATAACATAGGTTTTCGTAAAACTCGAAACACTGCCGATGAAATCCCAAACACATTCTCAACCACTCTTCGTGCTCTACTGAGTCGACAGTTGTAGATTCTTTCAGCTGATCCTTTACGATATGTACCTGAGAATGGCTTCATCATATTTTCACTCAAAGCAAATGCCTCGTCCCCAAGAAATACATAAGGGATTTCTTTGTTTTTTTCTGGCAAGGACGATTTTTCCGGTAAGCCTAGACTACCTGTAGCTAGTTTTTTTCCCAATTGGCAATTTTTGAAGACTCCTCCGTCAGAAATTCTCCCTTGACAGCCAACGTCGACGTATATGAAGTTATAATCAGCATCGACGAGAGCAAATAGAACAATGCTGAAGTGCGATTTATAATTAAAATACTCGCTGCCACTATTCATGGGTGCTTGCAGGACCACGTGCTTTCCATCCGGTGATCCCACGCAATGCGGGAAATTCCACACCACTTCGTATTTTTGTGATACTACTAGCCAATCTTCTGGACTTGACGGAATCTGGATTAGAATTTCAAAACGAAGAAGTGTAATCGCCACAAAGTAATATCATTAATACATTTTCAGGAGGATATCGAAGAGGAAGAAGTCAGTTCTGTCCAAACTTCATCGAATTTGGATACAGCACAGAATGTACTAGATGAAGGAGATCAGAATTTGAATCAGGATGGACCGGCAGCAGTTGTAACTAAATCGCATATAGCTCCAGTGCCTCCGAAGCAACACAAGAGAAAGGCATCTGACATTAAAGATGATGCAAGGCTAGAAGAAGCTTTCAGAATTTTGAAAGAATCGACGACAAAGAAGGAAATACCACCTGACTATTGTACTACATATTCCCAACACGTGGTTAACAAACTAAGAAACTATACTATTACAACCCGAGCTCAAGTTGAAAATGCTATAAATAATATTTTATTCCAAGCTGACATGGGAAGATACGACAATCCTCATACTAATTCTTTTACGCAGCATCAAAATACTGCTGCGGTTTTTCAATATCCGATTACTCAGTATCCCGGTGATTATTCCACCGTACCCACTCCACTTACATCGCCTTCATATATGCGAGTTCATCCAGTTCAATTTCCAACTGCCCCACACCCATGTCGAACATGCAAGATAGCGAATATCAAAATTTATAAATATTCGTAAAAACTTGTTTATCCTTTAACCTGCTAATAATGTTCAATCAACAAATCATTCTTAAGGTGCTTCCCTACGCAATTCCACCAGACCTGAAAACATTAGGAAAAAAGAATATCTCTGCCTGGGCACCGAAATCAATGAAACAAACTTCGTCGCGCAATTCTATGTATGATCTCGAATACGTACGGCCGAAAAAATGTTTTTTTTACGCGAAAATAGAGAAGATATCCATGTAAAACGGCTTTGAAAACGTTTTACATGGATATCTTCTTTATTAAAAAAAAAAAAACCATTTTTTTGGCCATACGTGTTCGAAATCGTATATACAGCGTGATTCTCAAGTCGCGGAAAAGATTTTACATGCAGAAAGTTCCTTATCAAAAACTTCGAGGGACCGCTCGTTCTTGAGTTATAGAAGGTTTAGTCAACCCAATCAGACGGCCGTAATGTGAGGTGCTCAGTCTCATCGCAATCCTGAAAAATTGATAGTGCCCGCGTCGCATGAACTTTGCCTGAAATTTCGGTTTTTTATTCCCTAATTAATAATTAATAATTAACGACGCAGGGCACGAGAATGACCGACCGGACGACGTAAGGACTAAAAATTACGGAATAAAAAACTAAATTTCAGGCAAAGTTCATGCGACGCGGGTACTATCAATTTTTCAGGATTGCTACGAGATTGAGCACGTCACATTACGGCCGTCTGATAGGGTTGACTAAACCTTCTATAACTCAAGAACGAGCGGTCCCTTGAAGTTTTTGATAAGGAACTTTATTCTTAGATTTTGATAAGGAATCTGCACGTGAAATCTTTTCCGCGACTTGAGAATCACGCTGTAGAATTGCGTGACGAAGTTTGTTTCATTGATTTCGGTGCCTACGCAGAGATATTCCGTTTAATAACACCTTCTTTTCCAAATTTTCAGGTCTGTTGGAATTGGGTAGGGAAGCACTTCAAGAAGTTTTCTACTATAGCTGTTCACTCATCCCTGATTGATATTATGTATGTGTGACTTATATAAATAAACAAATAAACGTTTTGAAATATTCTTACCTTTATGTGCTCTTTCAAGCCCTCAATAAGCGCCTTACAAACTTCAGGGACAATTCTTGATATTAGCTGTTTCGATACTTTAAATAGATATTGGAGGCTTGAGTAAGAATCTCCCGTCGCTAAGAATCGTAGCGTTATAGCTAATCTTTCTTGAACGACGATAGCTTTTCTGAATTGTGTGTCCATTTTATGTATTTTAGGACCTATCGCATTGCATAAGAATTCGAAGTCCTCAGATGACATACGAACAAAATTTCGGAATTGTCTGCTGTTTTCTTGTAGCCTCAAGTCAGATAGCAAGCTGGAACCACTATAAACGCTTCTGCTCTGATATAACTGTGTTATCCACCATCGTCTATTTTGATTTTTTCTTTTCTTCCGGTTTTTTAAAATACTGTGGATAACTATGTATGCAGCGCTAGCTACGATAATGTCGTTACTCGACGACATTTCGTTGGTTTCTGGCTACGATCAATTATGACGTACGACTCGAGCGCGATTTTTCGCGAACGAACACAGACGTGCGGCGAACGCGAATTTACCACAAAGTTGACACGCGCGAACGTACGTGCGCGCAAATATGCTCAGGTGTGTACCCAGCTTTACAAAATACAGATGATTTACGACGAAATTTCATCTTTTCATTTGGGCTCCTATCCATTGGGCATTCCGATGAAGGTAACGAAATTTTTTAATAAAAAAATAATATATTTCTGCTTGGCGTATATATATCTTTGAAAATTATCAACAGCTCAACGTTTCTTAAAACTACAACTCATAATTATGTTAACTAGGCGCTAGGACTTATACGATAAGCTCGGTTATAACTAATTTCTATATCAAAACCAAGAATTTATTAGCAGTCAAATTGTCAATATATCACGGTAATTTTTTTTTTTTTTAATATAAAATCGACCGCCTTCCGGTACCTACACGAGCTGTGCCAATGCGAACGACGATTTCTATGAGAACATAGTAAGCCAGTTGACTTGCATGAGTTGAAGAACATGGGGAAGAAATTTTCGAACCGTGTTACACGAATATGAAATTGAAAAAATAAAAAAAAAAATAAAAGAAAGAAGCATGAAGAAAAACTTTATTTATTGCTGCGAACTTGCATTCTCTCAAACCATATATATTTCATGATCTTTTAAATGATATAAGGACATTAATCAGATCAAGTCTAGACAAACTCTAGTGTAAGTTCGAGACATCGCAGTAATAATAATATTGATAATATTCACAAGAAACAAAATAATAATAATAATAGAGAAAGTAGCGGCCCATAAACAAAAACATGAATCTTTTTTTTTCATATATATAAAAATACATAATATATTTGCACTACGTTCGTTTTGACAACGAGGATATATCGCCTGACTAATGGCAAAAGGTCTTAAGCGACGAAACGGGCGATTTTAGTAGCAAAAGGGCGTATCCGATAAGAAAACTGTCAAAACGAAAAAAGCTGCTGTTTTTTTTCGAGCCACAAACTTAAAGGCAGAAGGGCATAAGCGCCGCCGATACGCTCTTCTGCCATTAACCAATTTTCGGACTAATACCAAAAGGGCGTATCCACCAGAATTAAAGTTTAACAAAGAATTGAATACTTTTGGTTGATACGCCCTTTTGGTATTAACTTCACCGAAAAAATCATGTTAACTAATGCCAAAAAGACGTATCAGCCAAAAATGTTGAATTACTTTTCAAACTCTAATTTCGCGGATACGCCCTTTTGGCATTAACTTCACGGAAAAAATAATGCCAGCTAATGCCAGAGGGGCGTATCCGTCAAAAATATTTACTAATTATCGTCATCATTTTCACCATCATTATTAAATATTTTTGGCGGATACGCCCTTCTGGCATTAGTTGATCTGATTTTTTTAAACAGCTAGGGGCCTACCTCCCCACTAATTTTTTTCAGTTTTTAATATCGACGTTTTTTTCCGTTTCCAAAGTTTTCTAGTCGGATGACGGAAAAAAAAAATCTATACGCCCTTCTGCTTTTAAGAATTACAAAAAGGGGTACGAGTGTCGCTTACGACATTTTTCCATTAGTCACGCGATATGTTATATGTATAGCATGTTATAATATATTATATAAGATTTGCATCATGGCATATAAGATTACGGCTCAGGTATTTCATAAGGCACACTTTAGTTTTCACTTTTAAATGCGATTCACATAATTTTGAGATTCAGACGGAACTAATTTTCAATCACAAATTATATATGTGTTTTTGCGAGCTCAGAAGCGATTATAATATAGAGGAAAAGAATTTATTCAGTAGCAGTGATGATAGGAAAGACGTTTATCTATAAGGTTATTTTTTTGAGGGTGAAGGATATATTTTTTTGTTCTAACAAAACGAATTTAGTGACGTGTAATGAAATACCAATTCGTTAGTGAAATCCTTGAGTATCTCGTGTCGAAAATATGATGATATGACGTCAGAAACCATTTAATACCTGTTGCATCACGCGGTCACTTAATCGTTACACACATCCTATATACAGACGTTTTTCTGATCAACAGAAACCCGATGATCTATGTGCACAAACCTACTACTATAAGATGCTCACTTGCTTCGAAAAGTCACATACCAAACTTTTGTTCAATAGAGTGGCAGTATCGTAAGCCTGAAATACTCATAAAACATTTTAAAACCCGGAAGTATCTTATTTAGCTAATCGTAAGTGTAGTATTAACTAGACTTACTCTAAACACAGATCACTTTGAATCTCCCCGATACCCATACCCATTTGGTCGACCGTAATAAGCAAGCGGGATGTAAACGCGTCACCGTTACCCTTTGTTTCGATGCAAGCATCACCGCGCGGCAAAACGCGTGCGGCGAACCATTCAACCAGTAAAAATCACACCTCCGCGGTGCGCCGCGCTACTGATTGGCTCAATGCGCTGCCGCATGCGCTTTGCCGCGCGGCGATGCTTGCATGGGAACCAAGGGTTAATTTAATGCGCAATTTAATGATAGTATGGGTGAGTTATTGATCAATCGGTAAATTGATAATAAAATGGTAATGAGAATTCATGGTTGTGCTTCAAACGAGCAGATCTAAAGTCTGAGATCGATGAAAGTTTGGAACCGATTTTTATGTAAATATTGAGCTTCTGAAACGGTCGTTAAATGTCAAGGGGTAACGGGGGCGCGACGATTGAACGAATTCCGAGAAAAAGCTAGAAAATTCGCAGCTTTTTTATTCCATGTCAAAATTGTCGACATCCTCGGCGGGATCACTGTCGTAGCCAGCAGGTAGTACATTCTTACGTGGAGCTTGTTTTCTTTCGGTGGCTGCGAACATGTTTAGAGAATCACGGCCGTTGCGGATATAGCTTCCGCTTCCGTTCCCCGGAAGATCGGTACCGCCATTTCTTGCGGATGACATGAATTTATTCGTTGCATTGACGGTATCACCTGGAGTCACCAGGTCGATGACTTCCAACTGCTTCTGTGGAGGGTAAGAGAACGTTTCTACATGCTTATAATACAAACACAGAAACTATAACTCCAACGGAACGAGTTCGGCGTTCGGCGAAGTCCAGTAATGCAGCAATACAGTTCAGGAATTATGTAACTTCATAAAAAAAACATGGTTGCCAATATTTTTACTTTGAACATCATTTGAGTCTCAGCTAGGATGTCTAAATGAAAAAGACGTTTCACGGAATGTATTGAGAAGAGTAAAAAAGTTGATTTTTTTCAGTCACCGTAATATGAGGCATTTCGAGAAAATTTAGTATTCGTGAGAATAACGCTGCCTTTCTCCGAATCTAACTGAGGCATTATCGTATGCCTCAAGCGGGTGTACCCCCATTTCACAATATTGAATGTGTCTCAACAAAATTTTCTGACTTTCCCCAGTTCTATTAGAGAATTTTACTAGTCTTTCTAAGCATGATCATGCGACAGTCGGGAGCTGTTAGCCATTGCCTCTCTGTGTGAGACGCAGTCAGAAGAAAAGTACTTGTCGCAAGGGTTCAGGTAGACCGCTGCATGGATTTTCAATTTCTTCGTCTTTAATGGTTCAGGAAACATACCTTCGTCAGGTGAACATAGAACTTTTCGATACTGTCGGCATAACTTGAGTAATCCCCGTTTTCAAGTCAATATTTGAAAATGTACGCAGTGTGATCTACTATTTCTTAATTCACTAGGACAAAAACAAATGTATCAGACAGTTCTACATTCATCTCTCTCTTTTTCTTCGATGACTTATCGCTCTTGCGAATAGTAGTCGAATGTAGTCGAAGTTCTACATTCATCCGACAATAGCTATTTATGTATCAAGTCCGAAAAGTATCACTTTTCGGTATGAGTTATTTCTAATATGAGCCGAGCAAGTGACACAGCTCACTCAGAGAAGAATTTTGGAAATTACCCATACCGGATTTGACACTTCTCGGACTTGGCGCATACAATATTTTATGCGATCCGTTGTTTGAAGGTTCACTTTTTGGAAAATCGCACGCCTAAAGTGTCAAATACTTAATTTAGTTTCTAAAATGACTGGTATTATTGCGTTTTTCTGTATTAAAACATTTTGACTCAGACATTTAACATTTTCAGACATTTTGTTTTGTAATGTGTAAACGTAGTCACAAGTAACCTGACTATGTTTATTTTGATGAAACATATTCATATTGTCCGATAATATTTCATCATAGGCTCCTGTCCTATAATATTTCACTATATTTCAGTGACCTGAAATTGGTCACTTTGCGGCCTAAATCCAATGCTCAAAAAGTAAACTTTCAAACAACGGGTCGCATAAAAGTATTTCTTCTGAACCATAGATCAAGAAGTCTAGAATCCTTGCTGCAGTCCAACTAAATTATTCCGACGAGCACTTTCTTTTTACTGCGTTTCACATCAATTTCTACTTTCACCTGATCACGCTTCAAAATACCAATCAACTTCTGTAATACAGTTGGGTAATCAGAAAAATTAGCCAGGACACAAGACATTTCATTGGAGCCAAAAAAAAACAAATCTAAGAAAGGAGTTCCATAGAACTTACTCCTTGCAGTACGTCGATAAATGTGACATCGCATCATTGCCTATTTCATCACGTTTTCGGATAACGCGTAGTAACGACATTACCGTTTACCTCGGGTATCATATTAACAATTATGATGCTAATAGTTTTGAACAACGTGCAATGAAATTTGACTTCATACGTCCGTGTTACTTCAGGGTTGCGATTCTGTACTTCTCCGCTAACTCCGCTAACTCCGCTAACTCCGATAACTCAGCGGAGACCGTTGGTTGGCTGAGGAGCGTCCAATTGGAGATCGTTTCGGATCGGTCAGTACAGTCGTACGGTAGCGCCGTGGGCTTGGCCCGGCCGTTAGTTGCAATGAACGTGAGGCCCACTTACACTTGATATACATGAGTCAGTCCACGTCAAGCGGGACACCTTTTTGACCGCATGTTCTTGGAAATCGTCGTAATTTTTTTTACGTATTCTCTGGGTAAAATGAATGAATGAAACATTTTTTTTTTTTTTTACTCGAAGGGCTTAGAAGCTACGAGCGGTTGAATTTTCGAAAAAAACACCAAAAATCGGAATCTGGCTCTTCTTCAAACGTTAATATCTCCGGTTCCCTTTGTCGCACAGAAACCGGCAAAAACTCATTTTGAAGCTCTTGAATTGCACTTTTACGCTATTAATTTTAAATTCATTGAATAAATAATTTTCTATTTGTTATAAACAATTATATTTTTTAAACGTGATTTTCGAGATGATTACACCCTTCGAAAATTCTGAAAAAAATATGAGCGTGTTCCTTGATTCATTGTCTACGAAATCTGTAAGTTTCAGGATGGAACTCCGATGGAAACTATATTTAAAAAGCGATTGATCCGTGCGGGACGTCGCGCGCGGCTGTTTACGCG
Source organism: Tenthredo scrophulariae (assembly GCA_963978835.1). Lineage (NCBI taxonomy): Eukaryota > Metazoa > Arthropoda > Insecta > Hymenoptera > Tenthredinidae > Tenthredo > Tenthredo scrophulariae. Next base: position 13,643,897 of record OZ022232.1, read on the forward strand.
GGCGCGCCGAGACCGAGGCTTGTTCGCTTTACATGCAAGCAGTACAGGGGGGTTGTTATACGTCTGGATTCATCAAATCCATTGATTCACGGAATTATTTATTTCGTTATATACTGAATATTCGACTCAAAACAACAAGAATATAAATATAGAAACAAAACGCTTAACTAAAATCTAAACACATCACAAATTCGAAACTAAAGTTCCTAGTCGTCAAAAATAAGTGGTAAATATAAAGTACTGTTTGATTCCATCAAATGGAATACGTCACATCATCATTCAATTAATTACGTACTGAATTAATCAACTAAAAATCACTATATTACAAATTTCAGAACTATATTATACATATAAATAAAATCTTAAAGTGAGCCGCAAATTTGAATTTCTACTAATAGTTAATTTACTCGGAAACCAATGCTTCTATTGACTTCTGCGCATTCGAATATCTTTTGGCAACAATTTTTTTTCTTTTAAATAGGTTTTATACAATGGAATGTCAATGTTCCACGTACTAACTTCGCTTTCTCAAATCGAGCTTGTAATGCAACGGCTTCTTTTTTATAATCCTCATTTGTGAAAAAATCTACGTGAACGTTTTTGATATTCTCATTATTCTTTGCCCATGAAAAAAATTTTCAAGGAGTATTTATCGGTTCAGGTGATGGTTCTAGACTGCTTTTCGCGGCTAATCTTTTGAGGGCACCCCCAATGCCATCACAAGGCCCTTTCCCGTGCGAAGTAGCAAAGAAGTTCCATTCTGCGCTAACTCCAAAGTCTTCTTCGTGAAGACATAAGTTCAAAAAATTTTTTTGTTTCTATACTGTGCGCTGGCTCCATCAGAAAACTAGATGATTTTATTAACTTCACGTATCTCACGCTTCAGAAACTCCACAAATTTTCGTTGAAAAAGATGAACCGCGATAATATCATGCTTGAGGCATTCGGAAACTGCAATATAATTCTTGTGCTGTTTTTTTGGCTACGGCAATCATGCGGTTTGAAACATCGAAGTTTTCATGAATTTTGAGGAACGACCAATTTTGAAAGATTGTCAAGATTTGAATTTTCTTATTTCGGTCATTTGTATAATGAAACTCTTCCTTCAATTTTTCAATTATTTCACATTTTGTTGTTTTATCTTTCGATTCCGCATCAATTTCCTCTTCATTACGAAAGACCTTCGAAGCTAGTGTTCTGCGCAATTTTTCCAATTTTTCACGAGGATACTTCCTCTACTGTAACTTTTTTTTAATGATGGTTGAGGATCCGAGTCTAATTAAGTCCTCATTCAATTTCAAAATATCAACAGATTTTTTACTCTCCGATGAATTGCCTTCGCTCGACGATTCGAGTACTGCACTGGTACTAGGTATAGGATCCTTACTTCTTACAGACGAACTGTCACTGGTTTCAGCGTTTTCAGGCATTCTTGCAAGTTTCAACCGACAGTAGTCACAAATTCTCATTTTCGTGGACATCTGTACATTTTTTATACTCAACTTTCGTAGCATCGTCGGAAGTACACGTCTCAAATTTTTAGAGTTTTTCTTTCCGTGCTTTTCTAAATTGAACGGATTGAAGCAATAGACGAACCTGTTCTGTTTTGGTGCCATAATAATTATCGATAATTCGATTTTGATGCACTTCGAAAATTTCAAATACTCTTCAGTCGTTTGAAACTACATGAACAGAGAATTGATGTGACTTTAGTAAACGTCAAGACTATACCGAAATAGTCAAATACTAAAGTACATTTATACATTCTGGGGAGGCCACGGAAGGGTGAAAAGAGGGGATTTTCAATACCTAAGGGTCGGCACACAGGTGTTCAGACAATGAGTATTTTTATTGCATTACGCGAAATTCATAGTTTCTTACCTGAGTTCAATTCCAAGTATGTAACGGCGCGCGAACAGGGTCTTGCCGCGCCAACGCTCGTGACCGCGCCAGCGCGCGACGTCACGCACGAATCAATCGCTTTTGAAATATAGTTTCCATCGGAGTTCCATTTTGGAACTTACAGATTTCGTAGAGAATGAATCAAGGAACACGCTCGTATTTTTTTAGAATTTTCGAAGGGTGTAATCATCTCGAAAATCACGTTTAAAAAATATAATTGTTTATAACAAATAGAAAATGATTCATTCAATAAATTAAAAATCAATAGCGTGAAAGTGCAATTCAAGAGCTTCAAAATGAGTTTTTGCCGATTTCTGTACGACAAAGGGAACCGGAGATATTAACGTTTGAAGAAGAGCCTGATTCCGATTTTTGGTGTTTTTATCGAAAATTCAACCCCTTGTAGCTTCTAAGCCCTTTGAGTTAAGAAAAAAAATGTTTCATCCATTCATTTTACCCAGAGAATACGTAAAAAAAATTACAAAAGAATTAGAAACATCGAGGAATATTTTTGGCCAAATCCGTCCCGCTTGACGTGGACTGACTCACATGCATATGTACCACAAAGATAAACCTAGGCGATGAAAAGAAAGAAAAAGAACGAATAAATCAATGAATGAATGCAGTCCAATATTTTGATTCATTTATTCGTTCTCTTTCTTTCTTGCCATCTCCTCGGTTTATCCTTATGGTGAATTTGTGACATGCATGTAAATCAAGTGTAATTAGGGCCTCGCGTTTGTTTCGACTAGCGGTCGGGCAAAGCCCACGGCGCCACCATACGACTACCGATCCGAAACGATCTCCGATTGGACGTTCCTTAGCCAACCAACGGTCTCCGCTGAGTGAGCGGAGTTAGCGGAGAAGTACAGAATCGCAACCCAGATCGTGCCAAACGTCCGGAAGGATGATGAAAATGACGCATTACTTTTCACTCAACGGAATTTGCGATATACTTTAGAGAAAAGAAGTTTCAAACCTTCGGCGTGGTCAAGTCAATTTGCACGATTACTCGGGGCGGTTCTTGGGTAAGAGTGGAAGCCTGCGGATGGGTTGCAGCTGCATTTCCCTTAGCAAGACGCATGTTCGATGGCGGCGGAGATGGCTGCTCAGAGGAAGTAGCTTCAGGGGTGGTTGGCGATTCGGGATTGTTGCGCCGGGTTAATGAAAGGGTAGAACTAGCCGCAGACCAAGATCCATCCTCTTCAGCGACAGCTTCGGTTACCAATACCTTTCCTATGTCAATATCCTGTAAGAAGTTTTGCGCATGGGTTCCATTTAATTGCAGAGCCCATTAACGAAAGTGAATCATTGAACAGGCTGGATCAACAAGTTAATACTGCAAAAAAAATCAATAAAGAACGGCAGCTTCTCAACGAAATTTTTTCGGTGCGATCCCCCCCCCCCCCCCCCCCCCAATGGCCCAAGCGATACAGGGTGTTCCATATTAAGGTTCCCCACACAGAGATATTCCGTTTAATAGCACCTTCTGCACGCGTTCAGCCCAATGTTTTCAGGTCAGGTGGAATTGGGTGGGGAATCACCTTAAACTGTGCATTAGAATATATCGGAAATGAGGACTGCTATCGAAAAATAGTTCAGATCAGAATATCATAGTTTCGAGGGGGACAGACGATGGTGATATCAGTTTGATTTTGAGTGGTACTGCTTGTAAGAAATCAGTATAAGTACGAACATAGTTTTCTTAAATGCCAACCGATAATTTTCCCGAGACGAATGTTGTATTTCACGGTGAAACGAATTCAGCCATATGTGACAAGAGTGCCTATCGTTCACGGATAGCGAATTATGACTGTTTGAACCTCGGAAATTTGTCATTGGTAGGTGTAGTTTTTGAATCACAATAATTTTTTTTTTCGTTTTTTTTTTTACATTGTGTATGCTTGGCCGCCGACGACACGGAAAGACATGAAACAAAAGATAATAAACGCTTGTCGTCGCGTCCAGCGCAATACGCTCTGCTCGCTACATGCCGGCATTTCCAACGTCGGCTGGAACTCTGCATTCAGACAGACAGGAATGTGTTTGAACATGTAACAAACCCCTGAACCAACTGTGCTTTTATCTCAAATGATTGCGATTTGAAAAGTATACCTATCATGACAGTAGCAGGTAATGACAAATTTCCGAGTTTGGAACAGTCATAACTCGCGATCTGTGAACGTGACTTGAACGATAGGCAATTTTATCACGTATGGCTGAATTCGTCTTACCGCGAGGTGGAACATTCGTCCCGGTCCCGGAAAAAAATCGGTTGCCATTCAAGAAAACTACGTTCGTGGTAATTCCTCACAAGCAGTACCACTCACAATCAAACTGATATCACCATGATGTGTCCCCATCGAAACTATGATACTTCCATCTGAACCATTTTTCGATAGCAGTCCTCATTTCCGAGATCTAATGCACAGTTTAAGATGGGACACCCTGTATATCCGTTGAGGTACCGAACCTTCTGCAATAATTTCTGAAGAGTGTTACGACGTTTTGAGAAGGCTTCGAACGATGAGTGAAACGGATCCCCTCCAAGATGCGAATCTTCTTTGTTTGCGAGTGTGATCTTTGACATTGTGAACATAGTATACATAATACATATGCAAAAGTATTATGACGTAGCATAAGGACTTACCCTGGTGTCGGTCTTATCGTACAGATCTACGCAAGGAATGGGTGACCCTTCTCGACGAGATCTTCCTTTGGCTAGAGCGCGTTCTCTGTACCCTCGAACTTTGGCAGTCAAAGATTTCCACTGGGCCACCCAACTGAGATCGGCGAATGTTTCGCAAGCTTCCACACTCCATTCGCCATCTCTGCGGGAGGGTAGGAGAAAAGAGGGTTATTATTCGCGTCAGAATGCAGTTTTAACTAAGTAAAATATCTACATCTAGGCATAATTTTTTTTTTTTGGCCATCAAGGGAGTTCCATATAGGTAACATGCCATTTGAACAGGATGTACCCTCGGTTGCGTATGCTTAGGTGCGACCGTTTCGATATTGTTAGTGGATACATACCGAGAGGAAATCTAGAAAGTATATAGTGACTGCGCACGCGCGAGTTTCGTCGTCCGCTAAGGCAGGCTGGCCACCGCGAGTTTCAGCTGTCAAACTTTGTTTTTGACGGCGATGTAATTAATACGAATTTTTTAGGTTAAAATTTCAATTAATTGCGGTAGTGATCCAGAAAGGCTTAGAAAGCTTTCATTGTCGAGATTAAAACTTGATGTTCTGAAAGAACAGTCGAAATTTATTCTGAACAACTGATTGCTTGCTTCGATTCGATGTATGGGATCATTTTGAGAGGATTTGTTTATCCGATAAAAATTAAAAACTAGTGGTCTAAATGATGGGTGCTTGGAAAAAACGAAGCAGGTAGGTGGGAACAGTTTATTCAATCATGATAGTTCAATACAGTAGAAATAATCTGAATTCTTTTGATTAACAGGAAATATTGGTGAATAATTGCTGTTTGATTGGAAAATCCAAGAATGAGTCTGCAACAGCCAAATGATTAAATCTCCGCGTTTCGTTGATACCTCCCATTTTATTTCATCTCAAGTGCGGAGATCACCGCCACTTTTGTCGGTTGACCAAAGAAATTGTTATGATTCATTTCAATTTTAAATATTTTTCATGCAACGTTGCTTCCAAATATCTTTCTCGACAGGAAGGAACATTAATTTTAAGAGTTCTTAAATTGAAAAACATGAAATCGATTGTTTAAGAAGTTTGAATATTTCATCATCTGTGATTGAATTGTGATTTTCTCCTTTCACGAGTCTAGTTTAATTAAGATTCCCTTGAATCTCTTCATACCAAAGCCGATTATTGTAGATCATGAAAATTCTCTAATAATAAGCAGAGTACATCTGTAAATCATCGACAGTGTTCAAGTTACCAAATAGAGAGGGCCCCATACTGAAATTAAAAATGTATCAACTTTCGATTGATTGAAATTATTGCTGAACAAGCGCTTATTTGTAATGGAACGAGTATCAGCAAATAAATGCATTTGTAGTCTTTGACGAGGTTTTCCTGAGTGTTTTCAAGAAGACACAAGTACAGACACAGCGACAGAGACAACTGAGACAGCTGGAACTAGCTAGCGAGGTGAAATTATAAACTAAAACTAACTTTAGAGACATTTTCAACTAAAAGTATTGAACATTCCCATACATTTCGATTGTATCAGTTCGGCTAGCAAAACCTATTTTGTGATTTCAATGGAAGACCTGAAAACCTATTTCCCTGGACCAGATGATAAAAGTAACGAAGCCCAAGTTCAGAATAAAAATATTCATGTGTTCTGATAATTCCCTGACGCTGTGAAGTAGCACTAATGGTCGAATAACAAACTCATCATTATTCGCTTGAAAAAAGTGAAATGGTCAAGTATTTGAACATCCACGTCTGTACTGTGCGAGCTCTTCAATTTTGCCGCAATCATTGACGTGGAGATGGAGCTGATGGTCCAACAAAAACACTTGAACACCTGTTGCCTGACGGAACGACCACATCGAATGGTTGAAATGGTGGCACCGATCAAGAAAACATGGTCCTTGCTGGCAAAACAATTTGATCACCAGGTAAGATACGATTCTCCTACTGCTGATCGAGCCTCCTAGAAAAAAGAATTTCATCATTGAATGCATGCCAAAATATTGTACCACTCAAAGATCACAGAATTAGAAATGTACTTACGAACACCGATGACTTCTCCGAGGAGTAAACTTGAACGTCGACGACTTTAGTCCCACTTCACTGTTTGATTGTTTCCCAGCTGTAAATAAAAGGTGTTATTATCAGACCTGCTTCTGATGATTTTGGATTCAACTAACTCCTAATTGAATGCATTTTACTTTGATGATGTAAATTACACTGTAATTAACTGTTATTCTTTTCCTCTTCTCATTCTTGGATTTTTGGGACATCCTTCTTTGTTAACCAAACATCGTTCGCTGTACTACGGAGTTGCATTTAACGAAGCTGACGAAGGGTCTATGAGAGTTTGAGTCCGGTACATCTGCTGTAAATTTACATTCCTTGTACTCGTAAATTTCATGGACAAGCCGTATTATTTTGTTTTGTTCCTTCCTATCAATTTTTTTCGTTTATTCCATGTTCATCGACACTGATTATTGGCCTCCGGAGCACTGCACTAGGATGAGTCCACTCCGGAACTATCTTCTACGCTGTTTCAACAATCTGTTTATTTTTTACTTAATGTGAATAAAGAATATTTTCTCAATAAACGTTATTTTCACTCACCTGTCTCAGTTTGTCCAGACTACCACTTAATAATGACCTTTCAGATCCAATTTTAGATTTCATCTCTCAACAAATCACTTCCAAGATAATTTTTGTAGTAGCGATTAATTGTTGTCTTTACATTAAATCCTTTATTGGACCCACTGAATAATCTTCCGATATGGACTACGTTATTAAAAATTGCTAGTTCGTAGTATTCTTTTTTTTTTTATAATTACCGTCGAATTGAAATAAATATCAACATAACCTCGATTGACTACTTTACGCGCGGGACTTTGACAGCTCTCGCTTAATTTACTTCAAGTTGGCACCCGTGCCTCGCAGGTTGAAATACCACCGCGGGACGATGTTACCGACCAATGGAAAATAAATCATTCGGCGCGTACGCAGTCACTGTATACTTTCTCGGTTTCCTCTCGGTATGAGACATTCCGCGTGACTTTAGCCACCCGAAAAATTATTTTTTATCACACATACACGGCAAACCCAATTTTCCTCGGTGTTATGCAAGAGTAAAGCGGCATTTGATCTCCCGTGGTACACAAGATAAACTCGCGCATGCGCATGTCGTAGAGAATTCATTTTCTTTCCTAGGGAGCGGGAAAAAAATAGCGTTTCACTCCCTACGAAGCACCATCAAACGGAATGAACACGTAAATACTTACATCGAAACAGAACAAAACAAATGCAAAAATAGGAGCAAAACAAACCCGTCTGTGTTCACAGGTGGGGTTGACAGTTGTCACAAGACATCACCTCGGACATCACTACATGGTATAGTTCGGAAATGCGGCTCGGTAAATCGATGTTTTCGTGCATGTGTAATAAAAAATATCGTGTGCATCAAGGAAGAATAGGGGTTTTCTACTTCGTGTGATTGTGCGGCCCTCGGCTTCGTCTCGGGTTGCAACCAGTCGGTAGAAATCCCCTATTTTCTTCCCTTGATGCACAATTTACTATTAACTCAAAAATTTTTAATATACGGGGTTTCAAAAATACAATACTTTTGCCAAGTATTAGGGCCCATGGTGCTTCATGCACCGGATTACACACATTCTATCATTTCTTTTAGAACAGAGATATCTCAGAAACTGTGCTTCGTACCAGAAATCATGAAGAGTGACAGAATCCGATTATTTCACCATCGACAATAAACAAATTTGAGGAAATTTGTCCCAGCAGTTCAAAATCGAATCATGAGAAAAACAAAATTAAAAATCTTTTTCCGCCCAAAGGTTCATCGATACTTGTTTCGTTTGTTTCTTGTATATTCTGTTAGTGGAACAGAAATTCCGTATGTTACATCATGTAGAAACGGGCTGCTTCAAAATCATGACAATGTTTGAAGATGTTTTTTGTTTGCAAACTTATTTTGATCATATTTTGAAACATTATAATTCTCAACATCGGTTTGTTGCACAGTGCAGCTGATGTGATGTATCAAAAATTGTCATCATTTTGAATAAGCCGGTGTCTCCATGATATAATTTAACACAATTTTTTTGTTTTAATTGCAGGATATAGAAGAAAATGAATGACACAAATATCCGATGGGCCTTGAATGGAAAAAAAAATGAATTGTTGGTCTTTCAAAAATCGTATTGGAACTGCTCGAAGAAAGTAAACAAAATTTGTTTAGACGACCCATTGTTTGAAGGCTCATTTTTGGAGCATTGGATTCAGGCCGCAAAGTGACCAATTCAGGGCACTAAAATATAGTGAAATATTATACGACAGGAGCCTATAATCAGAGAGAAACCTGAGAGAGCTCACGGAGCCAAAAGCCTGGGACAGACTAGTGGAGCTTGGTTCCGTGGGTCCCGTGTGTTCGTTTCGCGAACTAAGAGAGTAAAACAAAGTAAAACCGCTTTGTTCAAAGTTCCAATTGCTTGCAGAAATCCGATTTCGGATAAAATATGTAGCATCTCGGACTTCGCGTGTAATATTTATTAAATAAATTTTTGCGAGCAATTGGAACTTTGAACAAAGCGGTTTCACTCTGTAACGTACGTGTGAGGTTACATGTATGAGTAAATAAAATAGAGCTTGGCGGAGGAGCAACATCTGCATAGTATTACCTGCGAACAGGACAGATAATACGGAACGAACATGTTTTTGGATGTATATGTCCGAAATTGAATTTGAATTTGCACAGCGTTGGCCTTTTTTGCGTTTTTCGACGCCTGGGCTGGGATGATAATCGAAATGTGTCTTTTTCGAACAAAAAGAGTTGGGCGACTAGGGATTGCCCTTAAGTACTATGGGTCTTGATATTTGGCAATATTATTATAGTATCTTTATACTCCGATTCATGGAAAATTGTTGAGGTAAAGTCATTTTTTGGGTGGCTGAAGTCACGTGGAATATCGCATAATACATTTTTGTTGCCTTTGTGCTTTGATGAAGGACGTTAATGTGGGCACATAAAATAAGCATCAAGTACAAAGGGAGTTCACAACTAGTTAATGATTTTGAAACACCTTATAACGAGTGTTTTCTTCAGGAGTACCTGAAAAGTTATTGAACAAAAATTATGAGTTTAATTTGTATAATTCTACGATTTCAACCAACCATAATAAAAAAATATGCAATAAAATAGCAAAACGCCAATACATATACAAATAACAAAAAGAAGTTTATAGTTTACAATTAAAGTTTATATTTTATAGTTTATAGTTTACAGTTATTTTTTATTTATTTTTTTGGTTTTGTAATTTACTAAATCAACAACGAACGAGAAAATCGCACTCCTGACTATCAGTGCGCCATAATTGCTGAAGAGAAATTCGAAATGAAACGATGAAATTCATTAATTTCGAAGAGATTTTTCAATTCCGTCATTTATAACAAATATAACTCGATGCTCATATTACCACAATGACTTAAAAGTTAAGGGGACTGCTCCATAGAATAAACCGAATTCGAAAAACAACGAACCTTGAATAGCATTCAAGACTTACGGGGGGGGGGGGGGGGGGGAATCTACTAGATTTTTACCAACCTCGTCTATTTTCTTGAATTTCTCTGGAACGGGGCTTATTAATCGACTTGTTTTTTTAGCAGCCGATGTTTGACCAGTAATAAATTCGAACTCGTACGTTTGATCGAATGGAATCGGAATTTTTTTCATGTTAAGGGGGGGGGGGGGGGATACTCGATTTGTTACCGGCCTGTCTTTTTCCGCGAATATCTCCGAAACGGAGCCATTAATCGAATTGTCCTTTCGGTAGCCTATGTTTGACGAGTAATGTGTTCGAACTAGTACGTTTTATCGGATGAAATCGAGATTTTTTTTTGATCGAAAAGAGTGGGCGTGCTATTTATTTCGACTGATATCACAGCCTACGCATCAAATATGCAAAATCGGCCTCTGTAGCCCAATTCTATAGAGAATTCCGAAGACAACCATCCAAAAACATCTTTGTTTTCGACAATGATGAAGGGGTCATTTGTAATCTACCATTTTATGGTAATTTTTGCGAGTGTCAACGGCTGAGAGCGGCAATGGCCGCTAATGTCATGATGTTAGTTCTCAGAACGCCCGTGAGATGTCGCCACGCGCACATTTTCAGATTCTTCTTTCAGCCTGGTACCACGTGACTCGACCCGTTGTCAAATCATCTCTGACTACTAGGGATGACGCGAAAAACTTTGCCCCTGATCGCTCCATTCGCGCTTGTAGACCCTGGTCAGTATTGCTCACTTGCATTTCTAGCAATCACTTTTGTTGACGACGAGATGCGGAATGATTAAGACTGAAGAATGCGAGAGGAATAAACAGGTCCCGCAGAAATTGGCAATGAATACGGAAATGTATATCTCCGCCGGTTCACCGTCACCAAAATGCTTACTTATGCGTAGAGTCACTATCATTGTCAGGGCGCGGTCGCGATTTAAAACTATATGAATGATGGTTGAAACAAAAGAATGAAACCGAATCGAAAGAACCCAAACCAAGATAACTGTTATGTTGACACCTGTTGATTCCAAAATATAACTGTGCAAAAGTCTTACAACCAGTTTTTTATAAAACTTTGTCAAGCCCTGAGTTTCAATAAAGAGGAGAGACACTTCGTTATCGGAAATCGCATTATAATCATGAATTCGGACAGAGGAATTGGTCTAAATTTTTGTTCTGTTAAGGCTGTCCGAGGGGGACCGCCATTTTTTGGATCGTTCGCAGCGCCGCCGCGCGTTGAGTTTTCGAACTAAGCCCGCCAGGACCCCGCTAAAATATGGGTGCAAATTAGAGGGTCCTAAATTTCACGAAATTTGTTGTAAATTAAGAATATGTCTTTAATCTAAATTCGAGCGTGGCTAAAAACAATTTCACAGCTAATATTTCACAAAACTGAAATTATTTATTGATATATTGATATCAAATTCATCTATAAACTAGGTACACCAGAATTGATGGTAGATGTGACACATTAAACTTTAATGCAGTGATTGTACTTGCAGTTATCGTACAAACAAGTCTAAAGTTCTAATTAAACGTCTGATTTTTTCAATAATATCAACGTGTATAAACTGCGTTGCATATTTGTTATCTAATTTGATGTAACATAAGCATGTTTGCTATCTTTATTCGGATGAAACTACTGTGCATCTTCATTTTTATTCACTGAGAGAAAAACGCCACTGAAACTTCGATAACATTTTTCATTTTTGCAAGTGACTATATAAAAGGTGTAATGAAAAAACACTCAATACAATTCTTACTTATGGTGTATTTGTATGGAAAAAATAATTCAACTATCTGTCATGAAAATTCCAGTGTAGGGAACCTTAGCAGCAATACATAGAAGATCTTCTGCGAAAGGTTCCCTGCGCATACAATTGCATTGCAGAAAATTGAAATGTGTGTGCCAATACATATACTTCCATGATCTAAAAATTGTAGAAAGCATTTCTCTACTGGACCTTTAATGTTATTAATTTGCAAGAAATTAAATGGTTCTTGTGAAACTTTCACTCACAGACCCGCTTATGAAGATAAGTTGGCTGAGTTCCTAGTTTGCATATAATTATAGTCACTTCAATTGATTCTCATATTCAAATCTAAAATAATTCATTATCAAGTTCTTTATATGATATTGTCTCTCAGCGTGAAATGCTCCCCAACATGCTTCTATAGGTATGCTGAAATCTATGAGTAGCTCTGCAAGAGAAATGCAGTAACGAAGACAAATTCATGATTCCTTGCCACCAAACATAATTGGAACTAAAAATGTATTCTCGAGTATCATTGGTTGTAATCCAAATTATTTATCATCAATCATCATGTTACATCATCTTGATTTTAGACATTTTGAACTGGCATATGCCTACGATTGGAGTATACCTACTACTATTTGTGCCTATCCCGAATGTGTCGTCTGATCTTCCGTGCTTATCCATTATCCATCCATCCATATTTTTCCAGATTTTATGTCCCCCGCCCAACAAAAATTTAGTCCATCGAAGAAAAAGTAGTTGTCATAGCGTACAGGCTGCTGCGTTGTATGAGATTTTTTTAAATTTCATGAATTCAAGTTTTAGGCACAGAAATTTTCGATTGTACAATATCTTTTTCCAAAACGATGGAAAAAAAGTGTTGCAATCAAAAATTTCTAGGCCTAAAACTTAAATTCATGAAATATTATTGGTTTGCCCCTAAATTACATTCATACAAAATATTTCCTCCAAATTTTAAAATATTTCATGCAAAGCAGTAGCCTATACGCTACGACAACTACTTTTTCTTCGATGGACTAAGTTTTTGTTGTGCGGAGGACATGAAATCTGGAAAAATCATGAACTATGTATCCAAATAGCACTAATTAACTGTACAAAAAAAAATGAGTCACTAAAATGTTTTCTCATAGCGTAGCAGTGATTTAAGAAAAATTATTTTCAAGGTGGGTATACTCCTTTGAAGAAAGACCCTACAGCAACTGAAAACTTTGACATTTTGATTAATTTTAAATTATTTGTAAATTATGTTAAAGTGTACTCCAAAACTAAAAAAAACCGACCTAGTGATTTGAGTTGATTATTCTTGCGCGAAGACTTTCGTTGGCGATCCCAGTTTTTCATGTGCGCACCTATTCTGCAGCTAATCGCTGGCTAATGTCTCATGGGAAGGCATGAGTTACTCAATTGTTCGGGATTTCTGATCGGTCGACTGACAAATGTTTTGCCTAGCAATCATGGCTTTTATGCGACCCGTTGTTTAAAAGTACACTTTTTGAGCATTGGATTTAGGCCGCAAAGTGACCAATTTCAGGTCACTAAAATATAGTGAAATATTATAGGACAGAAGCCTATAATGAAATATTATCGGACAGTATGAATATGTTTCATTAAAATAAACATAGTCAGGTTACTTCTGACTACGTTCACATTTTACAAAACAAAATGTCTGAAAATGTTAAATGTCTGAGTCAAAATGTTTTGATACAGAAAAACGCAATAATACCAGTAATTTTAGAAACTAAAGTAAGTATAACACTTTGAGCGTGCGATTTTCCAAAAAGTGAACCTTCAAACAACGAATCGCATAAAATATTGTATGCGCCAAGTCCGAGAAGTGTCAAATCCGGTATGGGTAATTTCCAAAATTCGCCTCTGAGTGTGCTGTGTCACAGCACACTTGATCGGCTCATATTAGAAATAACCTATACCGGATTGTGACACTTTTCGGACTTGATACATAAATAGCTATTTTGATTCAGGTACATTTATGTTTCGCTCTTAACTGCCTCACAGAAGTTAGTTCAAGAAAAAGTGTGGAAGCTTTAGAAAAAATTTGAATCTCTTGAACGCTCAAGCTTTTGTATTGCATTTGGAAGTCCTGGAGTACCCATACGTTTGACCACGTGTAAGCACTTTGATTTGATATTTTATAAAACTTACATTCGATGGTGTTCCCAATGGTTTTATGAGATTTTAGGAGTTTGTTACGAATTAGAAAAAAAAATTATTGAATTTATTAATAAAATCAGCTGTCCGTATTACCTAAAGAAAATCGTAGTGCCTTAAATATTTCTCACAAAGCGGGAAAAGGCCGGAGTACTTTTCAGGCACAAACGAAAAATCGATTTTTTAGTGATTCTTGAATCTCTGTAGGGTCTTCCCTTATTTAACAGTAACCTGCAGAATTAATTTTCATAACCTCTCATCGTGAAACGTATTTCAATCTGCAGGATATTCATGTATCGCGCAGTTTCGAGCCGCCATAGTGTGCGTTTTGTATAACATGGAAATGTGTGTGATTGTGTGAGTGAAACAGACGGGGCCCTCGGAAATTTGTATTCGGCGATGGGTCCGGGCAGCTTGAGTCGGCTTTAGTCAACGAGCTAATAGTGGCGCCGTCTATTGACTAGAAATTTTCGCCCCCTAAATTCTCCGTATGTAGATTGCTTTACAACTTGGGATGGTGATTTATCTATTTCTACTGTGATATTATTGTGGGTGATATAGTGATCGGTACACGTCGAGTGCAAGAAATCATTATATCGCCAAAATTTGATATTATTCGTCTCACCTGGCGGCCATCTTTACTGTGTCAATGTGTGTATCCATGTGCCAGCTGTCACGAGGATGTTATATTAACGTTTCATTAGAAATTCAGACTCATTTGTGACTAACCTTCACTATTTCACCCAAAACAATTTCAAACAAAGAACATTTCGTACACATCAGATTCTCGAAATAATTCTTTATACTCGAGAATTTAGGGGGCGAAATTCTCTCGTAGGTGTGTACATGTGTACGTGCCATCACCCCCACCATACTACCCCCTCGGACAGCCTTAAGTATGAAAATAACTCGGCGTCATTGACACATGGCATGATGAAAAGAATTGATACGAACACATCAGAAAGACCATATATTTTTTCCATAAGCATCGAATTCAATGGAATAGAACTGGAATTGAAACTTCGGAAAATCGAACTAAAAAAAAAAGCATAACTGTGATAGCTTGTCATCTACCAAACCTAAGCCCTTTTTTTCTGACAATCCATCTTTTGCAATAAAATATTTCAGATTAAAAGGAGATAGAAGACTCGCAGTCTTCTAAACACTCTTTTCGTGTATAATGCATGATTCAACGTAATAAATAGACATAATATGTAGTTATTAACTAAACACAAATAGTTCAGTGTTGGAAGGATCTAACCGTGGCTCACGTTCGATCCTAAATCTTGAGCCTCGCGTGACTCTGCCAAGAATGAAAATAAAGTGATTGTTGAAATCTTTGGCTTGCGTGCAAGACGCTTCCAACTACGCGGTATATGAATAACTCAGCCAGCCGAATGAAATTAAACAGTGATAATTCCCTAATTACACGGAGAGCTAGGGATGGGCGATGTTTGATAAAAAACATCGATGTTGAAATAATCGATTAATATTTAATTCGATTTTTGATAATCGATTAATCGGTGAAAAAACATCGATACCCGGCAAAAACATTGTAAATGTCAAAAATTACCGCCAAGTCCGGAAATGATGGATAAATAGAAATGGAGAAATATACAAAAACCTTTCGCCATTCTAGTGGCGTGGAATCAGTAAAAATGCCAAGCCCTACGCCACAACCCGCCCTTGCAAGTATACTATACGTCGAAAAGTTGGACATAGCTGATTCGTGTAATCGCAAAAAAATCATTTGAAGAGATACATACTTGGCGGGCACATTTCGTCATCACTCTATTTTATTCGTCAATCTACTTATTATGTACTAAAAATGTTGTAAGAAAGTTTCTGCAGAAAATTTGAGCGCGAAACTGAAGGACCCGGACACCGAGAACTACGAAGCGGAGAGGACCCGGACTTCGAAAACTACGGAATGGAGGATTTGGACACCGAAAACTACGGAGCAGAGGACCTGGACACCGAAAACCTACGGAGTGGAGACCCTGGACACCGAAAACTATGGAGTATAGGACCTGAACACCAATAACTACGAAGCGTAGAGAAAATGAATACTGAAAACTAAGGAGCGGAAGACTTGGACACCGAAAACTATGGAGCGGAAGACTTGGACACCGAAAACTGCGCAGCAGAACACCTGGACACCGAAAACTACAAAAGAAATGACCTGGAGAATGAAAACCATGAAGCGGGGACCTGAACATCAAAAACTACGGAGCGGAGAACCTGGACAACGGAAATTATAGAGCGGACGATCTGGACATCGAGAACTACGAAGAAGAGGACCTGAATACCGGAAACTACGAAGCGAAGGACTGGGACGCCGAAAACTATGGAGCGAAGGACCTGGACACCGAGAACTACGGATTGGAGAACCTGGGCACTGAAAACTACGGAGCGGAGCTCCTGGACACCGAAAACTACCGAGCGGAGGTCCTGGACACCGAAAACTACGCAGCGGAGGACCTGGACACCGAGAACTATGGAGCGGATGACCCATCTAGATTAGATGTCTACAGATTAATAATGTAAAAATGAGATATATATTTTATATATTATATATATTATAATGAGATATATATATTATATATTATGTGTATACAGGGTGTTGCAAAATTCGCGCACCATCTGCATACCAGCGGATTCCTTACGAAAAATTAAGACGAGTGGCCTTTGCAAACATTTTTCGCGGGACTTAGATTTCCCGTGAACGCACTTAATAACGAACCAATCAGCGTTCGTCTTTAGAAAAGCCTGTCTAAAATCTGCATCGCCGTCTGCCCCACTACGGAGAAAAAGACAATAATGTGTGGTGTTCCCCGCTCCGCCTGTCTAATGTTAAGCGCTTACGGTGGCTGCGAGCGCGGCGGGAGAAGCGGGGCACACCACATATGATTGTCTTGTTATCCGTAGTGGGGCAGACGGTGATGCGGATTTTAGAAAGTCTTTCCTAAAGACGAACGCTGATTGGTTCGTTATTAAGTGCTTTTACGGAAAAACTGAGTCCCCGCGGACATTTTTGCAAAGGCCACTCGTCTTAATTTTTCGCGAGGAATCCGCTGGTATGCAGATGGTGCGCGAATTTAGCAACATCCTGTATATACAGTATATCTATATTTATAAAATAATTAATATTGTTAATAACTTTGGTATGCATGATCGATTGTTGCTCAAAAACAATAGGGGGCGAGATTTCGGTGTCAAGAACACCCCCTCCAAATTACAAGTTCATAAGTGCAACGGTTCGACAGATATCGTGGTCCCGAGGGAAAAGTTCTGCGAGGAAGAAGGAGAAGGAGAAGGAGAAGGAGAAGAAGATTGTGTTTTTCGACCAACTTTAACAGTCAATATCTCAGGAACTGCTACATCGATTTCGTGCAACTTTTGCAAGCACGTTTAGGTGGGGATGACCTCACGCCTCTCTGAATTTTATGGAGAAATAATCAGCGGTTCAAAAGATATGGCAGATTTTTTACAAGAACAAGAGCTTGCTCGGGTAAATGATTCGTGGCTGGCGCGCCGGCCTACGGGGACTTGGTGGCGATTCGCTGCCGCGAATCTTGATATGAAACCAGTATTACAATTACACCCATACATTTGTTATAATATTCTATTTCCGGGGAGAAATTACCCTTGGAAGGGGTACGTAGAGGCGTACCTCTCAATAATCCGTATCCTCAATATTCTGCGAATTTTACACTGATCTATAAATATACAGACCAATAGTCTGGATCTTCTCAATAGTCCGCGGACGGTTTCCCTTTACAGCTCTAGCTCAAAAAGTAGTGTTCTATGAGTAGAAAGTTCAATTAAAAAAGACAAAGAAATGTATCATGAACTAAAAGTTTATTTCCTTCAACTCATGAACTACTGAATTAGTCAATTCCGCATATAATCAGATTTAAGTCAAGTCAAATCGTATCGATTGGACAAAAAATGTACCAAAATCCATTGAATCGTTTTCGAGAGATTATTGACGAGAAAAAAATTTCCATATCTTTTGTAGTATTTTCAGGCTCGTCTTCAGAATATATTTATGGATATTCCAAATGATTATTTTTTGTTGTACGTTTCTGAAAGGCAACGATGTATAGTTTCAACTATTTAGAACTTAATTAGCAATCAGGTGCTACGTCGATCGAATGTGTGAATCATTTCCTAAATTTTGAAAATATTTGCGTAAAATCTAATGGCATCAATGAAATTTCAGCCAATTGCAAGGGTTTTCAGGCTCTGTGGATACCCTGCCACACAACATGGGTGTAATTCTGTGTTCAGTCCCAATTGTCATGAAGAATTCCCATTAAGCATTTCCGTGTAGATCTCAATTTGATTTTACTTTACCAGGATATGGCGCACCTCCTAAGGCACCCGCGGGCCGCAGACACAAGGCTGAGCTGCGGCGGTACGAATAACACAGAAATACCGGTCCACAGTGGCATTATTGCCGCGCGTAGCCCAAAATTGGCTGCAATGATCGAGCTTATCAGCGAAGACGATGCAAACGATACATAGAAGCGCAAGGATCCATTGAAGAAAAATGGAACGCAGCATAGCGACGCGGTGACCGAAGGATCTAATGACGAAGAGGGACGTATATCACCAAACAAAAACGGATATCAGGAAGTACGTGGTCAACGAACTTTAGAAACCTTCGCTCGCAGTGCTTGAGCATTATGTGAAGGGTAGGCCGACAAAATTGACGGCCCATCCTGTACATAAAGTTTCCTGTGGAAATCGTGCCCCAAAAATGTCAAGACGCTTCCTTGGTACATTTCGTCTTTGTATTTGTATTTGAAAACTCAGGCAAAATTTGACATGGAAAATTACTAGGCATTTTTTTTCGCTACCATTACCTTGAGCCTCAGCTTTACTCGTATCTCACATTGGAGACGCTAGTAACATTCCAGTAGATTCGTTATTTTGCGATACATCTTGGTAATCTTTCAGGTGACGCTGTTTGCATATTTACGCATGCATTTAAGGTGCTTGCCTACGCAATTCTGACAGACCTGAGAACATTGGAAAAAAAGGTGCTATTAAATGGAATATCTCTGCCTGGGCACCGAAATCAATGAAAAAAAATACGTCGCGCAATTCTATGTGCGACTCCAAACACATACGGCCCAAAATATGTTTTTTTTTACGCAAAAATAGAGACGATATCCGCGTAAAACGTTTTCAAAACCGTTCTGGGCCGTACGTGTTCGGAGTCGCACATAGAATTGCGCGACGTATCTTGTTTCATTGATTTCGGTGCCCAGGCAGAGATATTTCATTTAATAGCACCTTTTTCCCAATGTTTTTAGGTTTGGTGGAATTACGTAGGGAAGCACCTTAAACCATTTTAATATGTTATGCCAAATGGGTAGTCTACTTTCACCGCAAGCATTCCTAAAATGTTTACATTTCCCAAAATTAATCGTAAAATGTAATCAGAGTCTGTTTAATATTATTTTAAGTTGATCTGACCTCTGACCCGCTATGGAGGTATTGATAAGTTTAAGAATTGATCCACTAAAATACATCGCCTTACTCAAGAGTCGATTGTACGATTTTATTTCCATATCATTTTATATAACACACCAACAAACTTTATTCTCTTTTCTGGCCCCAAATAGGCAGAAAGAATTATTATAATAATTTTTTGTAACACATGCACGATGCTCGCGTTTTTCTTACCTATTAAGCGGGCCTAATGTGGCGTTTTGCAGACGAGCGGGCAAAAAATAAATAAAAACGCCCGCTACGTCGAGCAGCGGGCGTTTTCAGGTGATTATTGCCCGCTACTTGAGCATAAGCGGGCAGTAATAAACTAAAAATGCCCGCTAAATTATTTTTCAATGTTATCAAGAAAATTATCAATAATGGAGACAAAATATGTTTGACCTATTTAAATTTATGAATGTAAATTTATAGATAGTGATGTATAATTGTATTTTTATATTTTTGTTTTTATTTTTTTTAATTTTTTTCAATTTTAATTTTTAATACATCATCTTTATCATAAATTAATGGAATGCTGCGACGGATCTCACCTCACTTTCGTCGACCATGTATGCTGCTCGTCTCGTCCGTCCAGTATTCGTAATGCTATTTGAAATCAATTTAAAAGTCTGATTTTTCTTTTTTAGTCGGGGGGCTTCACCCCTTGACCCCCCCCCCCCTTCCTTCCACAAAGAAAAAACTGGAAAATCGTGCATGTGTTACAAAAAAATATGGTGTGTACCAAGGGCTAAGTGGGGTTTTGACCGCGTGTGGTTGCAATACTCGGTCTAAAAAAGCCCACTCTACGCCCTTGGTACACAATATACTATTAAATACTTGTTAGCGATTCAATCATCTGAACATAATGTCCTTTTAAATTTGACATTTGACATAAAACCCTACACATAATTTCCAAAGAAGGTCACCTCGATTACCCTCGAACAGGTATACATGGCCCATATCACGGCCCTCCTTGAATGATACATCATTGCAACCATTGGCGTAACTACGGGGTGCCCCCCCCCCCCCCCCCCCCCCGGGGGATGCCTTGGCCGCACAGTTGTTGTCATTGGCAAAACGTTTTCATTTGCAAGGTAATGTTAATCAGAAAAAAAATACTCTGGATACATAGATAGGTAGGTACTAAGCAATCAAGGAGTAATTTTTTCGAGGCCAGGAAATGTAATGTCGGTTTAGCTTGAATTAGCCATGAACTGCTTGTTCCGCATTTATAAATAGTCGGGTGAATAGTTGCACAACAGCAAAGTATTTCTGACGCTCGCTTCACTTTAGTACAGCGTAAGTAATGTTGGAAATATTGAAAATTATAAGAATAGTGTCAAGCTATATTTTTACGGGATTTTGGCAACCATATGAAATCAGTTACAGCAGGATAAAAGATTGTTAACAATTTTCTACTCTCCCAATAGGATTGAAAGAGCTTTGCGAACGAAACCTGATAGAAACAATAACACCGGAAAATGTGGCCTCGCTGTTGTTACTAGCTGACGAATATAGCTGTGGAATGCTGAAGAGAGCAGCGTTGGCATACTGCGAAGAGAATGCCATGAATATGAACAAAAACCTGGCTTGGAAAATGATGGAGCAAGCTAATCCAGAATTATTCAACGAGGTATGCAAGGATGGAATAGGTAGCTCGTTGTCCAGCAATATGGATGATAGCGAGCTAAGCGATTGATGACGCTATGCTCCAGAATGTGTTAAATTTGGTGATTCAAAGGGTTTCTAGTTAAAAATATATAGACTTCATACTATTTGATATAAATGACATAGTTTTGTGGTATTTGAGTAGCTGATGTACAGAAATTTACACATTTACAGGTAATTGAAGTAGAGAACCGTAACTCAATGATTAACGGCCAACGCGCACTACGCGGAAGCGAAGCGCGGCGAACAGAATAAAACAGTGGTGCATCGTCTATTCCCTGTAGTTTCTTATAAAAGTGTGCATGATTTTTGTTATAAAATATGATGCACCACTGTTTTCTACCGTTCGCCACGCTTCGCTTCCGCGTAGTGTGCGTTGGCCTTAGGGGGGTATAGGACTGCTAGAGTCTTTAAAATGATTATGTTCTTCTGGGTGAGATTACAATGAGCGTATTCGAGGTGGGCAAATTATATTTGAGTACACGTTTGTTGCACTCAAAATTAAGATAAAGAAAAATGTAAATGAAAAAAATATTGATAAATATAAAAATTGAACAAGCACAGGTTTTTTTCCGGATTCTTAGCTGCAGGCCCGCATGATAACTCAAGAATCAAGGCATTTAGAAAGCTGAAATTTTCACAAAATCTTCAGAATACCTTTGTGCACGGTGTGAACTAGTCGCATCAATGGAAAAATTCTGTGAGGGATTTCATAAATGAGAAACAGGATTTTTTTTTAATCAATACAAAAATTTTGGTTTTTGAAAATATTTTCGCCAATTATTTTTCTAAATCGATGAGACTGGTGCACATTGTGCACATAGGTATTATGAAGATCTCGTGAAAATTTCAGCTCTCTAAGTGCCTCGGTTCTTAAATTATCATGCGGGCCAGCTACGAGTCCGCAAAAAAACCTGTGCTAATTCAATAGCTTTGGATTCCTATATTTATCAATGTTTTTTTAATTTATATTTTTCAGGGTTCATTTTGAGTTTGATAAACATGTACTAAAATATAATTTGCCCACCTCAAATACGCTCTTCATAATCACACCGAGGAAAACATTATTGTTTTGAAGGATCCGACAGTCCTATACCCCTTTAAACGTTATCCATCTTGCACCAACTGATTTGCCAACTTCTTATCTTTGCATTAGGCATAACGTATAATATACATTATGATGTTATAGTTAAGTCTTGGTTTCCTGATTTATATTATGAGATACTAAAGTCGATTTTTGTGAGCTAGCGAGCGAAATTCATTGAAGTTAGGAAAATTTCGGTACTTCTTGTCCATCGCAAGGTGTTCGTGTGTCACTTGTTTTGATTATTACCAAAGCCTATACAATATACATACAAATAACAGCGCTTTCCTACGATAAACACAGCTCTTTGAAGGCATCTTCATTGAGATGAGAATCAGCACTCTAATTGAATCATTGAGAAGCAATCGATCAATTCGAGTCAGGTAGCTAAGAAAACACCGATCAGCGTTTGACGTTTCAGGAGTTGTTCAATGTCCTCCTCAAAGACATTCTGACAACGTTGAACAAACAAAATGAAAACATATTGTTCACGATGTCAAAGTAATTTGGTTGTGGGAAGTAAGGACACCTTGGTATATCTTCCATGGTAAGTGCGTTGCTCAAGATGGTGGTGAATGGTAAGGTACTGGTCATAGTTAAAAACTGAAATAGGAAGATAAAAAACAGTCACGGAGCTGACACGGCACGAACCATTAGTTGGAATCCGAAGTCAAGCAAACAACTACGACATTGTTCGACGCTGTCAGAATGTTTCTGAAGCGGACAGTCAAGATCTGTTAAGAGCATGTCCTAGTCCTACCTTTACCGACCAAAAAAAAACTAAAATTGGCAAAAACTCGGAAACGATGGTCAAAAATGATATATAATGGATTTATTCGATGATTAGGAACGAGTTGGTTCGATACAGATTAGCAAGATTAGTCGAAATCGAGAAAAATGAATTTTTTATGCTCGTCAAGTGTGACTGTATCACTTATTTTGGTTAATATCAGAGTCTACGCGTCAAAAACGCAAAAAGCAGCAGCGTACCCCTACTCTACATGCAATGCCGAACATTTTTGTCTAAAAATTGTGTTATTTCACGCAACAATGGGGCGAAGGGATCGAAAGTAGAGCGGTAGTAAAAGTGTAAATAGTGTAAAATTGTCGATTTCCGACAGCTGAGACACGGGACGGTCCTCGGCTAACGAAGCCCGACAGATGACTCTACGCGTAAATCATCGTCCGGGTAACGATATATCGTAGTCGCTGTCGACAATTTTACACTATTTACACTTTTACTACCGCTCTACTTTCGATCCCTTCGCCCCATTGTTGCGTGAAACAACAAACAAACGAACAAACTCAGACACAAAATTAACGGGCCACCCAAGTTTCCCGGCAAAAACACCGTTTTTCACAACATTATTACTCGATGAAAAAATATTCGTAAAAATTATCAAGAAAGCATTTTACAGGTTGAAATATCATCTTCGAGCTCTTTTCCGAAAATTTCACCTGCGATTGTTCTTCACCTGTTGGTGCAGGTTTGAACGCAGAGCTGCAAAACAAAGCGAAATCCGACATTTTCAAACTTGGCTGTGAGGGTGAGAAAAAATCGCTGAAAGCTTTCACGATAATGCATAAACATAAACAAACACATGGGGTGCTTGAAGACCGTACCTCCACGTAGTGCATCCTGGGTAACGCCAAAACGGTCTATACTTATTAAAAATTCAATAACCCGGTGAAAAAAAGTCTTAGACAAAAATTTCGAAAACAGTTTTAAAGAGCAGACCTGAGGCTACGCAACCATTACCGTGAAAACTTTGAACGATTTTTTTTCACCCCTATACAGCCAAGTTTGAAAATGTCGGATTCTGCTTTGTTTTGCAGCTCTTTGCTCAAACCCGCGCCAAAAGGTGAAGAACAATCGCAGGTGAAATTTTCGAAAAAGAACTTGAAGATTATGTTTCAACCTGTAAAATGCTAAGAAAATCGTGAGGTTTGTAGCGATAACAGACAGGTGCATCCTCTCTAACGCCAAACGGTCTATACTTACTAAAAAATTAATAACCCGGTAAAAAAAAGTAGAACACGAAAATTTCGAAAACAGTTTCAAGGTGCAGACCTGAGGCTACGCAACCATTATCGTGAAAACTTTCAGCGATTTTTTTTCACCCCCACAGCCAAGTTTGAAAATGTCGGATTTCGCAATGTTTTGCAGCTCTTCGTTCAAACCTGCGCCAACAGGTGAAAAACAATCGCAGGTGAAATTTTCGGAAAAGAGCTCGAAGATGATATTTCAACCTGTGAAATGCTTTCTTGATCATTTTTTACGAATATTTTTTCATCGAGTAATACCGTTTTGAAAAATGGTGTTTTTGCCGGGAAACTTGGGTGGCCCGTTAATTTTGTCTCTGAGTAGAAATACATGCCATTTATCATGCCAGTTGATCTTGCTTAAATTGCAAATGTTTACGGGCGGCTATATCCGGCATTCTACGTGAAACAGTGTTGTTGAACCGTTTTTTGTTCACTGATACATAAGGTTTGGTTATAGTCAGAATAAGAGACAAGCACACACTTTACGATGCACGAAAATAGTACATTATGCAACAAGGGAATAATCGGATTTTTACCGTGTTGCGTACACGGCAGGGGTCGGGCACGCCCGGGCTCTAAACCCATAATAATGTATAAGGTCAATGTAACCGACTTTAAGAGACGATTCAATCTCTATCTCAACGAATATATTCCCAAAATACTTGTGTTGTATGTGATGATCAAGATAAAAATTCAATACAATCGAATGATATTGCATATTACCTATATAATTGAATGGCAATGTTTAGAGTAGTACTCTTGATGTTTCATCAGACTTTTATCTAGGGATCCATAAGTATGATACTTTTGTGTTATAGCTATGCAAATTTCATTGGTTTCTATGATATACACCCGATTCTATGGAACATGTTGTGATAATTAAAATCTCAAATTTATGCGAATCGATGTGATTCTATTACTTTGGCACGGATTTCTTTGGTTATCTTAAACTCCTGATACAACTTACTTGTTTCTCATTCTACCTGTATCACGATTTATATTTCCCAATCGCCTTTTAGTGGTTAAAATACTATCCGATTCCTCGAGAATAATGCGATTGTAGACGATATTATCACCCGTATTTATATGGTGCAAAAACCTTTCGCCAAGTCCATTAATGTGTGGATCACCCCAACAAAACCCCCCTAAAAAGTTCTGCTCGTTCGCTCGCTGCGCTCGCTCACTCGATTGGTTGATGATTATCAACATACAAAAGCATTGAAATCAGATACAACTGCCAAGTACCTGTAGAATATTAAAAGTTTGGAATTAAAAAATTTGTTCAAACTAAATATAACGTTGTACTCGTTCGCTCGCTGCGCTCGCTCACTCGATTGGCTTATGATTATTAGTTGAAAAAATAATTCCTATGAAGAAATTGAAGATGACAATATTTAGCAAAAAATATTCACAACAAAAAATAATTAAAAAAAAATTGTAAACAAAAAATTCGGAGTCCGTGGTACGTTGGTGGGCCAATGTTTGAAAGGCTATCAGATGACATTGACATGGTTCGCAATTGATATTTCATAATGCTGTTTCTACAAAAGGCCCACCAAGTACCACTACCTCCAAATTTTTTGTTTACAATTTTTTTTTAATTATTTTTTGTTGTGAATATTTTTTGCTAAATATTGTCATCTTCAATTTCTTCATAGGAATTATTTTTTCAACTAATAATCATAAGCCAATCGAGTGAGCGAGCGCAGCGAGCGAACGAGTACAACGTTATATTTAGTTTGAACAAATTTTTTAATTCCAAACTTTTAATATTCTACAGGTACTTGGCAGTTGTATCTGATTTCAATGCTTTTGTATGTTGATAATCATCAACCAATCGAGTGAGCGAGCGCAGCGAGCGAACGAGCAGAACTTTTTAGGGGGGTTTTGTTGGGGTGATCCACACATTAATGGACTTGGCGAAAGGTTTTTGCACCAGAGGTGCTTTTTGGGGTTGATTTCACTACTTTTTGTACAATTTTGCTTGACCACCTAATAATTGTGCTCGCTCGCTACGCTCGCTCGGTTGTTTTGTACTATTTCATTTTTGTCAAATTTTGCTTGACCACCTAATAATTGTGCTCGCTCGCTACGCTCGCTCGATTGGGTTTTCCTATATCCTCGCTTGCGAGGCTTGCTTAGTTGTCAGCATTCTGCCAATTGTTCCTATGAACATCTCAATGCATGTACGGTGATGCATTTTATATCATCCGAATCCCTCAAAAAGCAGCAATGTTAAATGTGGTAGTATAATTTAAATGAATGAAAATAATGTTATAATATACACGTATGCTCATACTTTTCTGTAAGCCTTAAATTTCTGTGGACAGACGTAACATGTGTTCTTTCATTAAGTTCTACGAATTGTTTCGTTAGAATCCGGTATAATTCTGTATGCCTGCAACGTGTAACCCAGCGCGCAGCCCTTCTCCTGTCTCATCTGGGCTTGGGACCAGCAATGGCGGAGTTACTTGCACGCAGGGTTATAGTTGCAGCTCATGATTAAATATATATAAATATTAGATATATGTATTGCAATTCTTAGGTAGTTTTTCTTTTTTTTTTAATGCAGCTAGGTCCTCTGCAGAAAGAACATGTAAGCGTCCTGTACTCATAACGTCAACTTCAACTTCGGGTCTGAACCGAAGGTATCGAAATATATAGAATTGAGCCTATTGATGCAAGACTAGATGTTCTCCAATAATTACATTCATGAATGAAATTACGCCGAGTCTAAAACGAATAAATAAATATAGATGAGAATCTTTATCATCTGACAAAGAGGGTGACGATCGATCATTTCTTTCATAACGAATAAGTATTTTCATTCAATTTGTCGTGATAGCACTAATCTGAATTTGAAGAAAGCTTAAGAGACTTGAACATACAGACACAGGTTGCATACCAAAATCTAATAAATTTATGTATTGAAATTTGACAGTAAATTATGAATATATAGTTTGTACGATTAATTTACATGTAATCATAGATATTTATACAGACTTTGAGATTGCTCTGAACAAAGAATCTAAGCTGTTTGTAAAACATGGATTAAAAATTATCTCCACCGAGGGTCAAAGCACTACGTTGACGTGGAGTGTAGAATAAAGCCTATCTGAGTCTAACACACAAGTCGACTTACAGTCTCGTTTTGACTCGAGGATATAGATCATACAACTCGTCGGAATCCTACGTATAACGTCGACTCACAATTTGAGTCTGAGCAGACGGGCCTTCGGAGATGAAATTAACATAGAGCTTGAAGTGGAATTCGCTGCAATCTAACGCTTGAACTCGGCTTTATTGGTCTGGCTCCTTGCCGTTCCTTATATCAAATCATGATATCCTGATATTTTTCGACTTCAACATTTGCTCTTGATTTTATATCATCAGACTTCCTCAGGCGGTAACTTGCTCAATAATAAAACCTCAACAAACCGTTTCCTCCGATAATTGCATTCATAAATAACCTCAAAAGCTCAATATCGTAGGATTCAAAATTAACCTATCGAAACATTTTTGTTGGTGACTATCACATTAATGTACTTGGCATAAGGTTTTCGTACCTGAGGTGCTTTTAGTGGGTATTCACTAGTTTTCGTACCTTCAAATTTTATATCAATCATTGCTCGTACTTTATTTTATTTCCTTTATTTGGATTAAAAACATGAAATGACAACACGCGTCTGCTAGTGTTGCAGACGATTTTTGTTTGCGAACTAGCGCCAACTACGTCGTGACTATCGTACTCACGCCACTCTATACAACTTTTGTGTGGATTTATCCCTTCTATGTCATGTTCCCAGATGCGTAAGGACGTATGTTCTGTGTATGAGCATAGGACATACGTCCTGCGTTTAGCGACGCGATGTGATTTTATGGGAATGGTTTTAATGGGATGAATCTTGGTCTGAATTTTTGTGTGGAGTTTCCCTTCTATGTCTGTTCCCAGATCCGTAAGGACGTATGTTCTGTGTATAAGCGTAGAACATACGTCCTGCGTTTAGCGACGAAATGTGATTTCATGGGAATGGTTTGAGTTGGCAGAATCTTGGTCTGAAGAAGACTAAAGAGAAACATTGTACGAGGAAACGAGGTTTCAGAAACGGTAGTTACTTATATCTCAGCACTCCGGACACCGATTTAATCGATCTAGGGCTCAAATGAAAGCTCTTCATGCCTACATCCTAGATTAAATTAGTTTCAATTCGTGTAGTATGTGAGGTGAAAGAAAACGAGGATACTAATTCGCGTTATAGGTTAGGGTAGTTGCCTCTCGGGTATATAGACTCGTTGAGTCTCGCGCTTGAAAAAAATTTTTTTTTAATGTACTTGGCGCGAGACTCTACCGAGTCTCTTGATACATTTAGTAGTCTACTAACCCCTTTTTCGTCGGCTACTAACTTCATTTTAGTTGGCCACCAATAGTAGGTTACCAATTAGGTACATGATTAACCCGTGAAAATCAAACATCGGCATTGGCTTGTTTATTAAATAATATTGGTAAACTGTCATTTGATTGATAAGAGACCGAGATTTGTATAACCTATAAGTATAGACGCAGCGATAGAAATCAAGAGACTCGGTAGAGTCTCGCGCGTGAAATTTTTTTTTTTTTAATGTACTTGGCTCTACAGACTCTGTACAGTCTCACGCTAAGTACAGTAATGCCCCTCAATAGTCAACTCATCGGGACCTTCAAACCCCTCAATAGTCCGCATCCCCACCCGAATATACTGAACACACACATATATATGTAAGTCTATCTCTCCGTGCATACTCGACCGCTACGAACCCCTGTTGTGCGCGTGCTCTAAGAGGCGTGACTAAGCACCGTCTCAGGGGAATCGGAACTATAGAGGGGGGCCGTCGACGGACTATTGCGGAGTCTCTTGAGGGGAAATCTCTTGACTATTGCGGGGTATGGTCTATTGAGGGGTTGACTATTGAGCGGCATTACTGTACATTGAAAAAAATAATTTTTTCACGCGCAGGACTTAATGAGTCCATATACCCGAGAAGCAACTACCCTAACCTATAACTCGAATGAGTAGCTTCGTTTTATTTCACCTCACAACATACACGAATTGAAACTAATTTTATCTAGGATGGGCCCATGGAAAGCTTTCATTTGAGCCCTTAGATCGTCTAAATCCGTGTCTGGAGGGCTGAGATATAATTAATTTCAGATTCTGATACCCCGTTTCCACGTACAATGTTTGTCTTCAGTGTTCTTCAGACCAAAATTCAGCCTACTAAAATAACACCCATGAAATCACATTTCGTCGCTGAACGCAGGACGTATGTTCTATGCTCATACACATAACATACGTCTTTACGCATCTGGGAACATGGCATAGAAGGGATAAATCCACATAAAAGTTGTACAGAGTGGCGTAAGTATAAGAGTCACGACGTAGTCAGCGCTGGTATCGCGGACAGAAACGGTCTGCAACACTAGCAGATGCGTGTTTTCATTTGGTGTTTTTAAACCCAAATAAAAAAGGAAATGAAAGAAAGTACAAGCAATGCTTAATACAAAATTTGAAGGTACAAAAACTAGTGACTACCCACCAAAAGCCCCTCACGTGCGAAAACCTTACGCCAAGTACATCAATGTGATAGTCGCCAACAAAAATGTTTCGATAGGTTAATCTTCAATGCTACGATCTCGAGCTTTTGAAGTTATGCGAATCGACTGACGTGTAAAATTCATGGTGATAAGTGAAATAACAATTGTGAACGGATAATTTTACGATTAGGTTTGGTTTACCTTGCATGACACAAGATTGTCAGATGACTATTAACTGACTATTACCTCTTATTTTAGTCACCTATACATTCTAGATTTGGTGTATTTTCATTTATGAATGCAATTATCGGACGAAAACGGTTTTTTCGGTTCAATTATTTAGCAAGCTACCGCCTGAGGAAGGCTGACAAGAGAAAATCAAGAGAAAAATGTTGAATTTGAAAATATGAGGACAGCATGATTTGATATAAAGACCAATAAAGCCGAGTTCAAGCGTTGGATTGCAACGAATTCCACTTCAAGCTCTATGTTATAAGCTCATCTCCGAAGGCTCGTCTGCCCAGACTCAAATTGTGAGTCAACGTTATGCGTAGGATTCCGACGAGTTTTGTAATCTAACTCCGTATCATCTACTCAAAACGACACTGTCAGTCGACCCTGGCCGAACGGCGTGTTTCGTGCCGTTCCGACGAGGTAATACACGCCAAAGTTCGACTCGCAGCGCCTCAACGCTCGGCCGGTATATTATAGATCGTTCATCAATCTTTGTCTTATAATTTGTCATCAAACCGTCGAGCTCTTTTACACCGATTATTGACTCATAACACCTCAATCTACGATTTAGAATACCTTGAGTAGCATTCGGCATATTTCGTGTCAATTTCGAACGACGTAAAATACGCCAAAATCTCTCTCCGTGTAGTTACGCGACGCACGTACCGAAAGGGTATTCGAATAAAGAATATGTATAACGCAAAAATTATTCAAAAAACCACCCGATCAAAATAATGAGATTGTTCTAGACGTAGCATATCTACTAACATAGACGATTTAGCATTTTTTTTCAGAAAATCGCAAAGTACAGGTAGAAGCGAGCGCCGGCCCACTCTGGTCCACACGCCAAAATTCTTTGTTTCGAATGCAGGATTTTTGAAAAAAATTTCAGATTTTTCAAAAGTGTCCTTCCACGTGAATTTTTTGTTAAGTGATTTTATTTTTCGATTTGAACAAATTTGATAATAAAAATCTGCAAAAAATTCAGCATGCTTTCATGAGATAGAACAAGCATATGAAAAATTACAGACCAAATCCAAGGGGTCGAGGGTTAGACCCAGGTCGAGTTGGCGTGGAATGCCGCATATATAGGCGCTTTTTCGTGCACGTACGACGGAAATTTTGGGAGTTTGGGAAATTTTTGAAATTATGAAAATATTTTGGGAATTTTGGGGATTTCTAAGATTTTTGAAATTTGAAATTTTTTTAAGAATTTTGGAAATTTTGGAAATTTTCGGAATTTTGGCGACGATGGGAGTGTTTGGCTGATGGAACATTATATCATGAGTTTTGACAGATAGAAAAATATGAGACCGTTTGCTATAGGGTAGTATGGCGTAGTATAGGTAGAGCGTGCGATTAGTAATACAGCGAATGCGAGCGCACTTGGGTTCAAATCCCGGTTAAGTCGAAAATATCGATTGGCGTTTTTCTGAGCGAACTCATAATGCTTGCTGATCTACATGTGGATAGTTACATAATGTGAAATCGAATATTAACACGTACGGAATTTTTTTTCTCACTATTTGTGTATCACGCTTCTTCACATAATATCTGCCGAATGTTCTTTGTGCTATTTGGGTATAGCTGCTACTAAACCGTATGAGATCTCATTAATGATTTTATGTGAGGTAAGGGATAGTACAATATTCTCTCTCTCTAATATAGGGTAGTATACAGTTCGCATCTAAATACATATATTACATAAGTGATGATTCACATATCAGTTATATCGTATTCACATACGATTCGAATGAAAATACTCATGGGTTTTCATTCAGGTTCTATGTAGTGAAGCTAATAGTGAATGTGAAAAGCAGGAATCAGAAACATGATAGAATCGGAGATCTTTTTTTTCAATCATATCTTTCCAGGTATTTTGAGCAGGGAGAGCCAGCCTAGCTCTATAAGTGGAAATTACTACGACCGTTAAGCTCCTCGGCTTATCTGAAAACGGTCACTTGTCCTCACCGGAAAGTTCGACAGTAGGGGCAGCGTTCGGGGGAAATAAAAGGAACTAAGGAATGTGCGGTCTATTTGGGACGGCAAAAACTGAGTGCGACCGTCCGGGTCTTTTTATACCTGCATATCCCCACCCGTTTCTGCCAAAATTCAAGAAAAGGCGTTAAAAAGATTAGTACCGGTATAAGAGTTGAGTGGATTTATAGTGTTGGCTCATTGGCATAATGAGTGTGACGACCCCTGGCATACAGGACATTATTCCCGACTTAACTGTGGCCACTTTATTAAATATTATATTAGTATAGGAAAAAAAAATAGCTCAAAATTGACAAAAGAAAAGAGAGATAACCAGAAAAACCGATGACCAGGAATAAAGTAAATTTTCGGGAAAAGAAGTGCAAAAAAGAATCATATGTTGCTTTTGTCCCGCCTCCCAGGTGAATAATAGCATATTGTCCACCAAGGGAGCGAAGACGTTGCTCCCGTGGTTCACAGGATATTTTTTTTTTACACATGAACGGGGGCCGATTTTGCTACCTGTTTTCGGGAAGAGCGGTTTTACCGACCAAAAAATTCCTACCAGCCTCTTCTACCGGTTTTGAAGACGTGACTGTACGGATTGAGTCAAACCAGAGGAAAAGGCTGAAAGAAAAAACTTTTAGGAAGAAAAGGCTGGTAGGGAAGACTTTCCAGTCAATAAAACCGCTCTTTGCTCCCCGAAAATAGGTAGAAAAATCGACCTTTCCGTTCATGTGTAAAAAAAAAAAATGGCGATTATAGTTGAGTCAGTAATAAAGTAAATTTTTCCCGATTTCAGTGAATTTTTCTTGCTAGTTCGAACCTATCGTTCATAAATCATTGAATGCCAAACGGCCAATTGGTTTGGTGTAAAAAGTTCAGGGAAATTCGAGAAAATAATTTTGGGTTTTAAAAGTCGACTCGGGCATCCTCTTAATACAAGTTCAGTATAGTAATGGGAAATTCCAAAGAATTTCGAACCGTCCTGAACCCTCACCCATCTCGATTTTTGAATCAATTTTTTTTTTCTCGTAGTTCTAGACTCAAGAAAGATTGGTGATTTATTTTAGATTTTTCCGAGCTACGATTTGGCAGATAGGATTTCTTAAAAATCTCTAATTAATAAAATCACTACTTTTTCCTACAGTTTCGACTCCTAACCAAGGTGTCCTACGAAAAAAACGTGTCCCGCAAAATATGTCAACATCTGTGCATACTTCGAAACAAAAATATTTGTTGATTTTTCGTGCCGCTGGAAACATGGAATATGTGCCAGAAAAAGTTCAAATCTTGATTTCCAAAAATTCGGCGGTCTCGATTTTGTTTACTTTTGGACACAAAATTATGCATCAAAATACATCATAATAGAAAGTATAATAGCTCTCCAATTGGTATTAGTCAGCTGAAAGTTGCAAAAAAATCTCAGTCTCAGAACAGCAAATTTCCCATGATATTTAAATGGTTTGAATGGGAAACGTCACATGAAAGTTGGGACAATATGTTAATCTCTGATGGTTCTTCTTCTCACTTTTAGGAGGTGAACTTGAATTCTAAGTGTTGTCCCGATAAATATTCGCAATTTTGGAAATACACCCTACTGTCCATAGATCGCGTGCGTACTGAATTGGGAATTTTCCCGACATTGAAATAGCTGTAACTTCTGAACCAGGTCTCGCCCCAACTTCCGCATGGTCTCAAAATTTTTGTATTTTGATGCAGAAGCGTGAAAAAATCTAGAATAAGTTGATTCAAAAACCGAGAGGGGTTCGCGACCGTTCGAAATTTTTTGGAATTCACCATATACCCAGGCGAGGTAGATATTTGTTATTCATTTGCCTGATTTCTCGGAATAGGATGAACATGTTTTGAGATTGCAACTGTTGGAATTATTATCAGCTGAAACGCAATAAAACTGTACCTTTCATTTCATTACCTCTCATTGTTAGCGTTCCAATTATGTTAAGTCAATGGTGTGAGAGCCTCATACAATGCCAAATAATGATAGAACAACTTGAATGGCATTGACCTATGCTGAATTCACCGTTTTATCAAAGTAAACAGGGGCGAATTTATCACTAGGCTGAGTAGACTAGAACCTAGGGCGGCAGATGTCGGGGGGCGGGCGCTGAATTTGGGATTCAAAATTTTTTCATGAGTAGCGAATTTCGTCCGCACGAACATGAAACGGCGGGAAAAAAAATTTGAGATCAGAAGTGTTATGCTGACTAAGTCACCTATCCCGATTTCGTACTCTGAAAAAAGGGCGGTAAATGTTTTGACGCCTACAGCGGCCGATCTCATAAATCCGCCCCTGAAAGTAAATAATACCAAATATGTCTTATCCGCTCATTACTAACTAAGTTTGTCGAAAATGTTTGAGCCAAGCTGAAATATACAAATAGTCATTCTAACTTTCACGCGAATTGGTCCTAATTTTTGTTGAAACATAAGGTGAGTCAATTTTAGCAAATTTACAACCGCACTATTGGGATGCCAGAGTCGAAGACACTTCCTATATGCAATTCACAGGCTTCTAATTGCTTGAATATATCATAGATGATACATACGTATTTTTCAATATCTCCAGGCACTCCAAAAAAAGCGATCACAAAAAACTTTACCACCATACTGTACCAAGGCTTGGGAGATATTAACCATAAGCCCTACCGCTTGCATTGACCACACTCATATATTCATTTCCAATAGGTAAAACTCCGGACATGCAGTTTGCTGTCATTTACCTTTTGCTACTCTTTTAAGGTCGTTCTGGCACAGAGGGCTGAATTTCATAGGTGCTTTAGTCGGACCCCGTTAAGAATTAATAAATTTACATATCTTTAATTTTTGGCATTTAAAAAATCCTCATAATGCATACTATAATACAACTCGTTTTTGGAAAAGATCTCTCACATCTACATATAACCAATATCTCATTAAATCGTACGTAATGAGATTCCGCCATAAGGTTATGTGCTAAATATTTGGAATTTACGGTCAGTTTTTTGTATTGTTTGCTCGATAACCCCCTGCCAAACTTTGTAAGAGTATTATCAAGTACTTTAACTATGACACAGTGAAAGATTATAGAATCTTCAGCAATATTTCGCTTCGTGGAAGAACCATCACTTTAAGAGCATGTCCTAGTCCTACCTTTCCCGACCAAAAAGAAACAAAAATTCGCAAAAAATCGGAAACGATGGTCAAAAATGATATATATAATGGATTTATTCGACGATTGGGGACGAATAGGTTCGATACAGTACGCGAGATTATTCAAAATCGAGAAAAATGAATTTTTTATGTTCGTCGAATGTGACCGTATCACTTATTTTGGTTAATATCAGAGTCTACGCGTCAAAAACGCAGAAAGCAGCAACGTACCCATGCTCTACATGCAATGCCGAACATTTTTATCTAAAAATTGTGTTATTTCACGCAACAATGGGGCGAAGGGATCGAAAGTAGAGCGGTAGTAAAAGTGTAAATAGTGTAAAATTGTCGATTTCCGACAGCTGAGACACGGGACGGTCCTCAGCTAACGAAGCCCGACAGATGGCTCTACGCGTAAATCATCGTCCGGGTAAAGATATATCGTAGTCGGTATCGACAATTTTACACTATTTACACTTTTACTACCGCTCTACTTTCGATCCCTTCGCCCCATTGTTGCGTGAAATAACACAATTTTTAGACAGAAATGTTCGGCATTGCATGTAGAGTAGGGGTACGTTGCTGCTTTTTGCGTTTTTCACGCGTAGACTCTGATATTAACCAAAATAAGTGACACGGTTTCTCGATTTCGACTAATCTCGCTTACTGTATCGAACCTATTCGTCCCTAATCGTCGAATAAATCCATTATATATCATTTTTGACCATCGTTTCCGATTTTTTGTGAATTTTTGTTTTTTTTTTTTTGGTCGGGAAAGGTAGGACTAGGACATGCTCTTAAGGTCCACCGGACAGGAAACCGCTTGTATTAACGAGGTCAAAATTCATAACGTTACCGCAACAGAATGTTCGGAAAAAAAATCACTATTTCAGGAGTGAAATATTGTTAGGATTTAGAAATACGCTAAAGTACACATGTTCTACTCAATCCGGAAAATGATGCATCGTGTTTTTGCATTAACGTTGCGAATTTCAATCTGATTTAGAGTATCTAGTTTAGAAAAAGACTCCACGCCACGGCTGCAAAGAAAGTTTTCGCGCTTACAATGTTGTAACCCCATACAGTGACAATGCGAAGAAAACTGAAGAAATATCTACCGAATAAGTAGCCAATACATTACAGAGGGATCTTTCGTAACGATGATCTTGGGTTACTTATGCCGATTATTATCCTTGGCGTAAAACTCTCTAGACATTAATTCTTCAATTTCGACCGCTAAGTTATACATACTGTCATAAATCTATGCCATGTAGATCTGATCGGAATATACATTCGAAATTAAAAAAAAAAAATAAAAAGATCCGAATTATTTATCTGATAAAATCTTCAACTATACACATTTCAAAGTTCGTATTTGCTTACTGTGTTTCCGTAGGACTGCAGTGTCTATATCTATACCAGGATGAAAGACTTATCATCATTTGAGATTAAAAAGCGAGTTAGAATAAGTAGAATACAACAAAGCAAGACTCACCGGGGTTTGACATTGGCCAGAGAGCACTCGATCGCTTGTAGTCGTAGACTCAAAAAGTCGGTTCGAAGTTCCATCATATCTTCAAGAGTCAGTGCCTGGTGGTCACCATAATCTACAAAATACACCTCGTATTGGTCGTCTTCAAGTTCAACGACTACTTCGGCTCGATACCATCTTTCGTCGAAGCGGAATTTAGCAGCCACCATTTGCCCAACTGCTACCTGCAACAACAAAAATATAGATTTATAAGGTTTTAGTCAGAAAGCGCGGGCCTTTCGAAATCTCGCGCGACAGGAAGGAGAGAAAAAGTATCATGAAAGAGCGGTCATGGAAAGGTTCTTCACCTCGTTTGATTAACTGTCCTCGGTAGTTATTGATCCGATTTCATTGGCCTTGGTCTCAAACTGAAGATACAGAATGTAGCCACTGAATGGCTTTCTCAGAATGTTGAAAAAAAATTCACTCACTCTATGCCTTGCCACGTAATTGGCCTACTTTCAAGACTGTTTTCCGCGGGATGATTGCGAAATTAAAAATTCAGCGAGATACATAGCAGGAACACATACTTTATCTATAACAGTGGTTCTTAACCTTTCAGTGATGAGGAACCGTTTGACTGAATTTTTGTCTTGCTATGGACCACCAACTGTCTGACGGTAATATAAATTATTATAATGTTCTATATTATAGACCATATAGGATGACTTCGCGGGCCACTTCGGGTGCTTTCAGGGACCACCGGTTAAGAACCACTGATCTATAAGATGACTCCTCAAAAACTTCATTATCTTGAAAGATAAGGAATCGAGAAGAAAGATCACGAAAATCTGCACGCGCGGTCTCCACAAATCGAAAATTGTATGGCACACGACGGCACACGAACCAATTCAAGTAAACCTATGCAAAACAGCATAACTCTCGGCATAACTAATGCCAAAATAAATAACTAAGCCGAATCCAAAACAACTTGAAATGACTACCAAGCCTAAAAAACCTATGTTAATCCAATCCGATATAGTACATTCTAGACCAGTCATTTTATGCAATTTTAGGGCCGCAAATGAAACTAATGGTGCAAAGCATGAGAAAATTACTACGATGTAGCGATAGACGTGAATAATATACCCTACCGTTTGTAACATCTGGTTTTCACTCGTTTTTGAAGAAAAAATGAAAAACCTGAAAAAATCTCGAAAAAAGCACGTTTCTGTACCTTCCGCCGCGAACGCTGGTTAAGGTGCTTGCCTACCCAATTCCACCAGACCTGAAAACATTGGGAAAAAAGGTGCTATTAAATGGAATATTTCGGCCTACTGTCGGCGCAAAAAGGTTTGGCCCCTCTGTTTGAGTGATCATAACTTGTACAGAAAAATTGATAGAGCATCGAGCCTGGGAAAATTGTAAAGCGCCAAGTTTTCTGCGTCTGATGGTTATTCACGAATTTCTGTGTAAAAATCGTGGCAATCGTTATAATCTCCGAAAAGTTAAAAAACGTAGTTTTTCGGAGTCCATCGCCGTACGTCAACTTAAACTTGTTACCGTTTGTCTGAACTAAGTTTCAAAAATCTGTAAAAATTCAGAAATATTCCCTGAACATCAACAAACATGATAGTGCTTGGTAATTTCAAAAATATTCAAAAACCTGGACGCCAGGTGTAAAAAGGTCCAATGGTGCGATTTGCGGAACGGATTGGTACCGGCAAACCTGAGCTAGCTCAAAATTTTCGTCAAGGTATACACTTTTTGATTCCGTAATCAGTTTTTAGTTCGCAAGAGTCAACTTCCAGTAATCGACTTCAACAATTTTTCAAATTTGCGCGGGGCCGCGCGTGTCTCAGCCCCGATATTCGTTGCTGCATTTCCCTCTTGCCGCGCCCGTCACAGACTCAATTGTTAATGCAATTAACAATGTAAATGCAGCGACGAATATCGCAGCTTGGACACACGCGGCCCCACGCGAATTTGACAAACTGTCGACGTCGATTACTGGAAGTTGACTCTTGCAAACCGAAAACTGATTACGGAATCTAAAAGTGTACATCTTGACGAAAATTTTGAGCTAGCTCAGGTTCGCCGGTAGCAATCCGTTCCACAAATCGCACCCTTGGACCTTTTTGCACCTGGCGTCCAGATTTCTGAATATTTCCGAAATTACCAAACGCTATCATGCCCGTCAATGTTCGTGGAATATTTCTGAATTTTTACAGATTTTTGAAACTTAGTTCAGACAAACGGTGACGAGTTTAAGTTGACGTACGGCGATGGACTCCGAAAAACTACGTTTTTTAACTTCTCGGAGATTATCACGGTTGCCACGATTTTGACACAGAAATTTGTGAATAACCATCAGACGCAGAATACTTAGCGCTTTACGATCTTTCCTGTCTCGATGCTGTACCAATTTTTCTGTGGAAGTTATGATCAGTCAAACAGAGGGGCCAAACCTTTTTGCGCCGACAGTAGGCACCGAAATCAATGAAACAAAATACGTCGCGCAATTCTATGTGCGACTCCGAACACGTAGGGCCCAAAAAATGTTTTTTTTACGCAAAAATAGAGAAGATATCCATGTAAAACGGTTTTGAAACGGTTTTGAAACGTTTTACATGGATATCTTGTCTATTTTTGCGTAAAAAAAAAATATTTTTTGGGCCCTGCGTGTTCGGAGTCGCACATAGAATTGTGCGACGTATTTTGTTTCATTGATTTCGGGACCCAGGCAGAGATATTCCATTTAATAGCACCTTTTTTTCCAATGTTCTCAGGTCTGGTGGAATTGGGTGGGCAAGCACCTTGAACGAAGGCAGACAGACTATAAGTTTACTGGACCTTTTTTGTGAAGCGTTAAATTCTATACAAAAAAGTCTGCGACGGCATATATATAGGGCTGTGCGGGTACTGAACTTCTTCGGGTCGGGTCGGGTCGGGTCGGGTAAAATGGATTATTTTCGGGTCGGGTACCCGAAAATTTCGGGTACTCGAAAATTTCGGATTGCCCGAAAATTTCGGGTTGCCCAAAAATCCTGAGTTCCTCGAAAATCTCTGGTTTGCCGATAATTGCGGAGTTACGAAACGACGCTTTTCGTCGACTGACAGCAACATGGCAGCCGTTGCCATTGCAGCGAAAGAATTTGCATCGCCTCAAACGCAGCGGATATCAACTATAGATATATGCCGTCGCGGACTATTTTGTAGAGAATATAACGCTCTACAAAAAAGGTCCGTGTTTTTTCCGAGATTTTTTCGGGTTTTCAATTTTTTGTTCAAAAACGAGTGAAAACTAGATGTCACAAACGGTACGGTATATTATTTACGTCTATCACTACATCCTAGTATTTATTTCATGCTTTTCACAATTAGTGTCATTTAAAACCGTAACATGATTGGTATATTCGGTTTCTTTTGCAGAGTAGCCTTAGGTATCGCGACGACTTAATCCGAGCCTGCCTGTGACTAGCAGCTGTTTCGGTGCCCCGCGGCGTGCCGCATCGCATCCTGTGCGAAGATGCTAAAACGCAACTCGCGCATAATTTCGTATTTACTCGCGATAAGGGGTTCGCGATTTTTGAGGTTTGCTTGGGTTTACTGATCAGGATTCGGAAGGTTACTTTAGTTCGGCCATACATCGATGAAGCTTCCCCTAGCATATCTTGAGTTCTTGTAAAAAAAAATGCTCCCTATTCTGGCACTCCTTACAGCGGTGCCCTGAGGTTGCCGCCCCAGCTGCCTACTGTTTGAAGCCGGCACAGAGCGAACCACGGACAACCTTGATCTAGTTTTATTTTAGAGCATAAATACGCAAAAATTCTTACTGTTTTGAGCGCATGTAATTCTCTATTTTCCTCGTTGTTGTAGTGCAGAGTCATTTCATCCACTAATTTGTCAAGCGCGACCACCCCAGGACCTACAACTTGGACCCAAAATTGACTGGGACTTTCCATAGCGCTCACGTACACCTCCATCAATCCTTCCGAAACTGAAACACAAATGCAAATCAGAATGAGTCAGTCTTGCTTTTTCAATATCATTTTGAATTCAGTGAAACATTAGATAATTTTCGAATTACGACATGAAAGAAGATTAGCACCGTCTACTGACGATCAACTGAAAGAAACACTTTGCCACAATAATTGAGCTATTATTACATCACAATACATTATGACAACATCCTGAGTTCACATTCCACATCAAATTCTCTGAGTACAGGGTGGTGTGAGAAAAAATCAGCAATTGCTTGAAAGCCTCAAGTTTAAGGAGATAGAGTCAACATTCTTTTTCTGTCCTTTGCGCAACAATTTTTTCGATACGTGAAAATAGATCACAATGACAATTGTAAGACTGACGAAGCATGACTCAATCTATAGATTCGCATCCTTCAAAAATCATTTTTGGCCTTTAACAAATTACAGCAGTTTTTTTTTCAAGTCACTTTGCCCAGGATATAAAGAGGTCAGTTGGATCAATTCAAATATTTGGGGGTCGAATATTTTCTTTCAACCATGTTTCATAATTCTGGTCCTTGACTATCATAATTCTGACGTTTATTTAGGACAACAATAATTAAAATGAGTTTGATGAACTCGTGAACCTTCAATGACACTCTAGACTATACCACGAAGTTCTCCAAAACCAACGATTGTGACTTTCAAAGTAAGATAGTTCATCGAACTAACTTGAACGAATGTAGTGCTAAGATCTCACTTGTGCATGACTTTTATATATTTCACAACAATATTTCCTTAAGCATGATAGTGTCAGTTACTACGCTGCATCAGTAATGATTTTACAACTTTACCAGTCGTGGTAATTCGATGCTGATTTTTTGAAACACCATATACAGAAAAAAAATTGCTTCTCCAAAAAGAATGATGACGCTACTCCCGTAAGTAGATACAAGCACTTGCTTCGAGTAGAAGGTTCAGGTTTAAACACTCGCTAGTTTTACTAACCAGTTCGAAGACATTTTTTACATTGAAAGATTCAGAAAACTCGGGAAGTTATCAATTTTTTCCAATCAATTCTACAAGAGGTTTGTTGTATGATCGCACCATGTGATTTAATCAAATGATTACTAGATAATATGGTAAATAAAGTCAGTTCAAGGGGGCTGGGCCAAAGAAAATTGGCATTTTCAGTAAATAAAAAAAATTAGGTACTTCTGTACGACTCACGTTGCTGTCAAGATAATATTCGTCAACTAAATGCTAAAAGAAGCGATTTTTTATATCTACTCAAGGAATACTGGCAGTTCAATATGATTTTCAGCATATTTAAATTAAACTTGAATAATTTCATCCAAATGCAATCATTTTCGAGTACTTGCAGAATTTTATTCATAAAGATAGAAGCAAATGGTGTACATGGGAATAGGCATGTGCTGAAAGATCCCAGTACTTGCTTTTGGGAAGAACCTTATACTTGAATTATCAGCTCTTGCTTTCAATATTATTCATCGAAAATAGCATATGCCAGTTTTCATTCATACCATCTGTATTCTCAAAAAGGTTTAAGTTGCTGCAACTGTTTAGAAAAGTCTGTACCATATTCTTCATTACTATTTGTAAGAGTGACATCCGCGATTTCCAGACAAATAAGAACAAAGAGGATATGAAATTAAATTGCTGTTAAAGAGTGTAAAATTTGTAGATATCGTAAATTAGAAATAAAATAGAATCTGATGAAGATATACAACCCAACCTCCTCCTTGTGAACCTCCTTGTGAAGTCGGAGGGTCCGTAGAATTGGGCTGATTTTCGGGTATGTGAAGGACGGTGTTCCTCGGAGATATTCTTCCCCGAGGAATTCTTGTGGACATACTAACATCTAACTTTTCACGAATTTCAATCTCTTCTCTAACTTTTTCCTCGATCAATCCCAAAGCGGCAGCTATGTGTTCGGCAGTCCCCTTTATGATTAATCTTCTCTTGGAATCTGTACAATAAAAATCTCATAAAGTAGAATAATGATACAGGACATTTGGTAGATTGGACTAGTGAAATATAACATGATTCATAAGATTGGCATAACTCCATACCAGGATTATTATAACTCGGTGAAGACTCGACTATGACTTTGGCACCGGATGTTGCCTGGATGTGTTGAATGACGTCTCCACCTCTTCCAATGATTCTTCCACATGCCCGTTGCGGTACGTATGTCTCATAGACTTCGATGATAGGTTGATGAGCG
The DNA here is from genome assembly GCA_963978835.1 of Tenthredo scrophulariae. Lineage (NCBI taxonomy): Eukaryota > Metazoa > Arthropoda > Insecta > Hymenoptera > Tenthredinidae > Tenthredo > Tenthredo scrophulariae. The sequence goes on from OZ022232.1 coordinate 13,686,908, forward strand.
ATTATATTTTCAATCATGACTTGGGCTAATCGAACGCATTCTGGTTGGCCACGGATCTTACATATTCTATCCGGGGTATCTTTGTCGTCCGTGGAAAAATTCATTCGAGTTTCAGTCTTCTCTTGAATATCTTTAATCGTAGCTCCGGCGCGGCCAATTATAACGGGCACGAATTGCCGCGGTACTTTAACTTCAACCTCGTTCTCCCTTGACGTTGCCAAATTCGTTTTTCTATCATCGTTCTGATCATCGTCCTAACAAATGACATTTCTCATTCATATTTTGCAATAATTTTGCAATATTTGACGTTATTTCAGTACACAAAATATAGTCAAGTCGAAAGAATTGAAATGATGTTTCTCTAATGGTGGAGAAAACATCTTAGCTCTCAAGACAATGAGACGGTAATTCAATTTCAATCAAACGATCAAGTTCAATATAATATTAGGATAAAAATTATACCTTTTTATATAATAAATACAAGAAAGCAGCACCGACACCTGTTAGCGACAAGCCTATGACAACAGGTAGTACGAGCTGACGATCGATCAACCTCATTGTTTGACCTGTAAGACAAATATAAGACGAAGCAAATTTTAATTTTGAACTACTCGATATTAATGTTCGTTATATCTACGTGAAATGATACGAGACATGTTTGGATTCAGAGATTTAATGAAAGTGACATAATGAGATACAAAGATGTAACCTAAAAATTGTATAAGCATAGTATATATATTAGATTCAAGAGTTTCTCATACCGTATAATTACTTTTAGCTGAATAAACTGTGAAGTAATCTATAATCATGTGCTTCCTATTATTTTGTTGTAATCGACGAACGTTTGTTGCAAAACAAATGTCAAAAATATAACCTACACACATAGAGGCGCGGTTTGAAACGGGCAGAATTGCCAACACCAAGCTTGAACTTTATTTTCCAATTCTAGGGACACCGTAAGGCCAACGGGTAAAAATCGGGCATATTGAAAATTGTGGAACAATTATTATTTGAAACATATTAATTTAGACGGAATGTGAACGACATTATTTTACTTCTAGATCCATAACAGAAGTAGAGTTTAGCTCAGATTTCGATGTTTCATCGCGAATTATTGGTTACGAAATCTATTTCTATCCTTTTGTGCCATTTCCAACGTCCGAGCGGGCGATATACTCTATACACGCTTTCCATCATATACTCTCTCTCTCTCTCTTGCTTTAATGACTTATCGCTCATCAAGCACGTAGTCTAGGGAGCTTTCCATCTACAGCCAAAAATCGACGCAGTCAGGCACACAGCAAGATGATTGGGTGGAGCGAACGGAAAAGACCAATCGTTTAGCTGTGCCTGAGTGTGTTGATTTTTGGCTCTAGATGGAAAGCTCCCCTAATTTCCATCATACTATAAAAACACTAGAGCTAACCATACTATCAGCGAATATAAGAAAGTATAGAGTTAACAAACGAAATATGCACATTGTCCAATTCATTCTACATCTAACTACATATTTGTAAAAACACTAGACGACATACATTCAGGATTCCCCATTTATTCAGGAACTTAGATTTACTTGACTATATTCAATGAAATTCTTTCACTACTGTGACGTCACCAGCAGTAATCTAGTAGTTTCATAAGTGACGCCACTCGATTTGCGCGCTAATATTCGAATAAAAGTCTAATTAGATACTCAAATGAATAATATAAAATAATCATAGATGAGAAACTGAACGTTCCCGCGAACTTTGGTTAATATTTACAGAACACTTCAACTAAAATATTATACAGGGTGTTGCAAAATTCGCGCACCATCTACATACCAGCGGATTCCTTGCGGAAAGTTGAGACGAAAGTTACGACGTATGCAAAAATGTCCGTGGGGACTTATTTTTTCCGTAAAAGCACTCAATAACGAACCAATCAGCGTTCGTCTTTAGAAAAGACTGTCTAAAATCCGCATCACCGTCCGCCCCACTACGGATAACAAGACAATCATATGTAGTGTGCCCCGCTCCTCCCGCCGCGCTCGCAGCCACCGTAAGCGCTTAACATTAGACAGGCGAAGCGGGGAACACCACACATTATTGTCTTTTTTTCCGTAGTGGGGCAGACGGCGATACAGATTTTAGACAGGCTTTTCTAAAGACGAACGCTGATTGGTTCGTTATTAAGTGCTTTTACGGAAAAACTAAGTCCCCGCGGACGTTTTGGCAATGGCCACTCGTCTTAATTTTTCGCAAGGAATCCGCTAGTATGCAGATGGTGCGCGAATTTTGCAACGAACCAACGTTCGTGAGAATCGAACTCGGCGGATGCATAAATGGATAGGCGATAGATGATATAGACCAGACGCATCGATGAGTGCTCTAGAAAGAAGGTCCGAGAAAACGGGACGATCTCAAGAAGGGGTAAGGCCCAACCCCCATAGTCGGAGGAGGGCTATGGCGCATTTGCCCCTCCACTGAATATTCTCACTCCCTTAACGATAGGTCGATATGTATGCTAAATTTATTTAAGAATACAAGCTCGTGTGCGTGTACCAAAGGGGATCTCGCTCCCTGGAGATCCGCCTGAGTCTTTTGACTTCACTTCTATCTTAGGACTCGGTTGAGCTACTTGTAGAATTTGTCTCTGTTGCGTATTCCATGCTATTCCATACTCCTCTATAATGCTCTCTATCTCTCAATACCCAAGACACAACATCCTGCGTGCGTCCAGTCTCTAAGCCTCTAATCAGAGGAAGTCTCACCCTTACCTTCTAAGAACTGCATCCCTACCTATGCACCCATAAAACTGCACCTGCATAAACGCGCTCGTGCCCGGGAGAACAATGGAAAAAAATGATCTCATCATTCAGCTCAACAGTAGCCATTATCGCACTTGCTCTTCAATCGTCGACCAGAGCAGTCACTCATCACTTGCTTCTCGATCATTAAAGAAAGCAGTCACTCTTAGCCTCGCTTCCAAAATCATAATCCATTAACTCGAAATCACTCTTCACTTAAACTCTAAGAACTTGTAAAACTCATATAGAAGATTATTCACCAATAAACGATTATTCAATTATTATATATATATATATATATCAATTCACATCAGTCACCCATCACCCAAAGACCGGTTACCTTAAGGTGTAAAACGAGGAACGAACTCAACGACAGCTCTATCCAGATACGTACTATTGGTAGCAGCTCAACCCTAATCCTGAATAACTCTAACTACAATCATAACACTGGCGGCAGCGTAACTACCTCATCAAGCATATTCATAACACTGGTGGCAGCGTAACCACCTCATCAACCTCATTCATAACATCTCTCAGTTTTATTGAATTAAATTAATTAGGAGCTCTCTCATAGTACACATTGTATCATAATTTCACCTTTACACCAATTGTCCAGAAATCCCTCTATCTTCTCAATATTTTGTCCGATTCTTGCTGAAGTGTTCGTTAGAACTTTGGCGACAAACGAATTTACAGCCTAGTGAAATTAAACTCTCATACGGACGCTTTCTGGTAGTTACCAGAATTACCTAGGACGCCACACTACCCATAATACGAGCAAACGCTCCGCTACACCATAAAATTAATACCCAACTTATCCAACCAACTAAATATGGATACATATCTTTATATCACTCTCTACATATTAATCATTATTCAACATTACATATATCCTACTATAATTCCCAGGTAACATTCTGTCGCAAGCGCATGGCATGGCCATCTGTCGGGCCCTTGCATGCCTGTGCCGGCATTGGAATGATAACCATGCGCATATGTATGCTTTCGGCAGGGACGTAGGGTTTGCGGTAAGTGATGCATGGTGCATGCATGATCTGCAGCTTCATGGCAATTTACATACAGTGAGGTTGCCGTCCCATGGCCCAGAATTCGTTCCGTCTCCACGAACCCGGTTTCTAATTAGGCTGCCGTTCCATTTAGGCCCGGATCGCCGGAATCCGGAATCACGGAACGGAATGGACGGAAAAGTCACTAGAATCCGTGTTCCGCTAATTTCATTTCGTCGAATTTCTGCGAAATGGTGGATCCGTCCGGGACCCGCAATTCAATAGCAGGAGTTACCAGGAGTAGGTTATCCACAGCAAAGAGTCTTTGATTTACAGTGCGATTATTAATCATGAGTACTAATACACTTTAGGATCCATGATTAAATTTGTTCAACAAGTGTAAACAGGTGTCTTTCTGAATTTGTAGGGTTATGTTCATGTAGGTTCCGTGTTCCGTTGCGTCTATTTGAATCTTCTTGTGTCCCATGTACCCAAATTCCAGAACGGAGTGCCGGAGGGTCAACTTTTATTTCATGAAATAATTAATTATAGTTACAGAATTTGATCTTACATAGAAGCTAATTAGATAAATTATATACTATAGTGTTACAAGAGCTTTATCTAAACAGACAAATGTAGCCAAATAGCACAAATATAAATCGGCTCCGTTCCGTCGTTCCGTGCAATCTTGGTACATGAGACGGTAGGGTCTTCCAAAACTCGGAACGGACTTGGAAATCCACTGGATTTCGTCTGCGTTCCGTTCCGTGATTGCGGATTCTGGCGATCCGGGCCTACATGGGACGGCACCTTCACTCTCTGAAGCGCCAATTACAGGCGATCCACCCTCACTGACTTACGGGATGTTTTTCTCCTACTGTCCCAGGAAGCGGAATTAACACGGACGGAACGATCGCCGGCGAATTGCGATAGTTGATTTTGGCGCTAAGTTCGGAATTCGTGGCTGCGATTGGGTGCCAGCGGTTCCGTGTCGGTGCATTCCAGATCATGGGACGCCCGATGATGACAGGGACAGATTCGTGTCACCCATACACAAGCATCAATACACGTATGTGGTTGTGGTCGCGTCTCTAACCTACGAAAAACATAAATGTATGATGCCAGCAGTAATTTCGTCCTCGCCAGTTATAGAAAACTAATTCTGGAGATCATAAAAACACAATGGATGCCGAAACCGTTTTGTTATCCATCGCAGCTGCGTTGATGAGATTTCTGCGTTACGCACACACACAGATACACTTGAGATTTGTTTGACAGTTCGCAAATACTGGTAGCGCACACGGAACGGAATGTCCAGAACGCCTCTGATTGGCGCTTGAAATAGGATATTTCGTATCAAGGGCGTAAAATTGTATACCCGCGTGTGATCGCCGTGCACAAGGGTCGGCGAGGCCGGCCCGAGTGATTACGGCATCACACGAGGGTGTAAAGTATTACGCCCATGTTGCGAACGATATTTTCCGATGCAGTTGGCTTAAAATTCGATTTTATCGAAGCAGAACAAGTTGTAAAATCGGATTTTACGCCCACTGCAACGAAAAGTAACTAGTTTCCGGGTTTGTGGAGACAGAACAAATTCCGGACCATGGGACGGCAGCACTGAAATATAATAATACTGGAACGCGCGCCGACCAGTCTGTACCATTAGAAGCAGCGTATAGAGAGAGATAGCTCGCTAGTAGTATCTTTGTCGTTGTCTTACTGAGTTGCGACTGCGCACATGAAGTATCGTACAGCATCTGCAATAAGTGTGTCAGTTACTGCATTCAGGTGATTCTTCGCTCACTTACGTATTGTTAAATCAAAGTTTTGGACGGGACTGTACCAACAAAGACGGGGATACTACCAGCGCCGCTTCGGAACTATCTCACTCTACATGGGCCAAAGCCATCAGAGCGCGTTCCAGTATTATTATGTTTCAGTGGACGGCAGCCTCATGCTCGCCTACTGAACAGTAGTACTCAACCGAGAAATAATACTTTAATGGTAATTTTCAATTAGGTTTTTGTTTATTTAAAGCAACCCTCAGAAATTGTTATAAAATGTTCACATTCATGAACAAATCCTTGGCATAACAACAATAAATATTATTGAATATTATATTATAAATATTAAACTCGTCGAACGAGAAAAACATATAACCTGAAAAATTCGTTAATAATTGAAGTGTGAATATCACTCTGATCTGAAACAAGAAATTCGTAAGATACGGCTGTCTATGATTTTTGGAATACAACTATACAATACTAAGATATCCTTATCAAGAATTGATACTTATCTGAAGATCCACGAACCTATATAAACTTGAAGCCACCCGTTACGTTTACCGGCTCGCATTATACCGCGCCAAATAACGAGCGCATGCAATCATTCATCAGATCGCGAGCAGAAGACGCATGTGAGCTCTCTCTCTCTCTCTCTCTCTCTTCCTTTGACGACTCATCGCTCATAGAGCATGTAGTCTAACGCATGTGAGCTGCAGCCACGAAGTAAGAGGGAAGGGGACCGAACTCCGTACATTAAATGAGACTCAGTTGGCCGGGTGATATATTATGTGCAGTCCGCAAAATAGAATGACTCAACGCGTGACGCATGCGCAGTACGAATGTAGCTGTGTCTTTGTCTCTCTCACAGAAAGTGCAAGCGAAGGTGCGAGTGAGCCAGTTCTATTATGACAGCAAGTTGGTGAGGTTATGGTGATTTGTAAAATACAAATTCGACGATCCTTTCCAAAATCATGAACTCTTTTATTACTTAGTATTACTTGCCAATCTGATAACTGTTTCTCCTGCATAAACGTACATAAACATTCAACAATGATATTATCATAATTCAATAAGTAATTAATTCTAACAGATATTAGATAACATTGATACATACCGACGAAGCTTTGAGCATTGTTTGCTTTTTACTTTTTCCCAGTAGTTTGTAGTGCAGCCTGGTACACGACACGCAAACATCTTGCTGAATTCTTATTCACTGATAAGTTTCTTCGTTTCAAACTTTGCGTTCAACATCACAATAACAAATTAACATAACCTCACCGACTTGCTGTCCTAATAGAACTTTCTCACTTGCACTCTCTGTGAGAGAGACAAGGACCCAGCTAAATACGTACTGCGCATGCGCCATGCGTTGAGTTATTCTATTCAGCGGACTGCACATAATATCGCCCCGAAATCGCTTACCACTTTCGGGATATGGTCTCGGCAGATTTCGGTCTCCTTCCCTCTTACTTCGTGGCTGCAGCAAGCGTAGTTGCGACAGACCCATGAATGTCTGTTGTTGAGTAGGGATGTCCGCAGTGACATCCACCGATCCCGGATAGTTCTGCCGCAAGGCTCTGTCGATTACGGTCACTGAAATATAATAATACTGGAACGCGCGCTGACGGCTTTGGCCCGTATAGAGAGAGATAGTTCCGAAGCGGCGCTGGTAGTATCCCCGTCTTTGTTGGTACAGTCCCGTTCAAAACTTTGATTCAACAATACGTAAGTGAGCGAAGAATCACCTGAACGCAGTAACTGACACACTTATTGCAGATGCTGTACGATACTTCATGTGCGCAGTCGCAACTCAGTAAGACAACGACAAAGATACTACTAGCAAGCTATCTCTCTCTATACGCTGCTTCTAATGGTACAGACTGGTCGGCGCGCGTTCCAGTATTATTATATTTCAGTGATCACGGTATTGCATGACGTTATGGTACAGACAATGCTACTTGGGTTATGATATTTACGTATTCACTACTACTCGCGTATTACATACCGAGGATATAAGTTTGTGCGTACACCATAATTCAACAGCAATTGATCCCTCGATTCATCGATAATCGTTAATAAATTTCACCTTTTTGTTTCAGACCCAAGGACATGGCTGTGAGTGACATTCTTATCCTCGAAGACTCCATTTTCTGCATTGTACTCTGATTAAATGTTTTATCATGTTATTATTAAACTAAAGTTGACACGAACACTGGGAACTTTTCCACGAGTTGTTAACTTTTATTCAATTGAATACTAGTATTTCGAACAGATGTTTTAAATAAAATTGAGTTCTGAAAAATTAATTTTTTACTATGTTATGTTCAATGATTCACGCTCCACTCACCTGTTCCACTGTGTCTCTAATAACGCGCATAAACACTGATAATGAATACTTAAATCCAATTAATTGATATTTGATTTTAAATTCGTTGATAAATTTCGGAAATAAATGTTCACATCAGCCGAATTCGTTTTATTCGCGTTCATTCTTTGCCGTGTTCGGTGTGATGATTGCTTTTCAAATTAGTATTCGTCGAATTAGCGCGGATGGGCTATACGGATTGGGCCTAGCGCGGAAGATTCGGTGAACGCACCACTGGCCGCCTATCCCCTCCCGAACGAGCCTCACGCACGCGGTGCGCGCCTGTGTTGGTTTTGCCGTAGGAAGGGGGTCGTTTACTCTCGCCGAATGTTCTCGGTACATATATATATAACACAACTCGACAAAATGAAAAATTTTCTCTGTGTTTGGGTTCATTTCATGATTTTCTTATTCGTCATGCACCAAAATGAAGGAAACATATCCACATCTCCTTTGAAGTTTGCTTTTGTTTTTTACTCATGAACATAAAAGAAAAAGTAACAGGGTTCACTACCAAACTTTTTTCCATTTTTTGTAAGTCAATATAGTTGAAGTTAATAGAAATGATAGACAAATATATTCGTTTTGGTTTTTCAACAGATAAAAATTGAAATCATAGATTTTTTTGAATATTGTACAAACGTTCTCCTGGCTACAAAGGCGAACTTTTTTTATGGAATATACATTTTTTTCGGATGACTGTCGATGAACCTATCGGAATTGCATACCCTGATTTCAAACCCAAAATTCATGTTGACTTGTGTAATCATCTTACAAATATTATAACATTTACCCTTTCAGTATGACTCATATCTTACTATAATTATAATATTCATGTTTAATTCCTTCGTATATTTCTTTTAATATTATATACATATACGTGCCCTTTCACACTAAACATCCGATAAAAAATGCCAAGAGAACGATTAGCGACATACGCTCTCCCATAACTGTCAAAACTCGAAGTATATAAGACTTAGGGTGGTCCTTAAAAAGGTCATTTTTGAATTTTGACTTTGTCGACCCCCAGATCGGTTCCAAAATAATCAAAAATCATTTGGGAATAATGTCGGCTTTCTGGCCTGACTGGAAAGGGTGCCTGTAAGCACGAATTCATTTTTCGTTCCAAATTTGGGCAAAAATTAGTATTGAATATTGACGATGAAAAATTTCTGTGGAAAATGAAAATGACTCACCCATTTGAACCGTACTCGCCGAATTTCGAAGAGAACAAAACAACAATTATTGTTTTCTATGTATGTTCCGTGAAGAATTTGAAATTGAGCAAAAAAATTCCTTTAACATTGGGGGAAGAATAGGTGGTAAATGATTTCAAATTACGATTTGATTCATTAACTTAATAATAATGCATTACTCCCAATTAGGATCCTCACTGATCAAACCTTGCGTAGATGGTGCCAGATTGCGAGGCTCTGTCGTGGCGGCGATTACATACACTAACGCGATGTTAGTGTCAATAGTTTGTATGCGTGAGGTTAACATATACAAATATAAAATATAAACTATTCTGATAAGCAGAAAAAGGGATTGTAAATTAATGTATATAGACCACTATGTATCCGCATTTGCCTAAAATAACTTTCACTGAAAAAACCCTTGAAATCATAAACATCATTTGAGAATGAGCATACAAGTTTTACAGCGCGAATGAATGCAAAAGCCCAGGTACGAAAAACCATAAGTCTCAAACAACCGAATTAAAACTCAGAGCTGATGGCAAAGAAAAAGATGGCACGCCAAATGTCGAGAACTCCCTCTTTCGTCCAAGATGTGTGGGGGCGACAAGGTCACACCCATAGAAGACAAAGGGGGAACACGAATTCCAGGAAACTCATGCATACATTACTACACGAGACGAAGAGGGGGCAGCAACCACCCGGGGTTACAACCAAGTCCCTGCAAGATGCACGGAACCCAGACCAATCACGGATGAATGAAACCCACATGTGACAACGCAGCTCAATCAAAGACTATGCTCTAATTACGGACCCCCGCACCCCGGCCTGTGGTATATCATACTCACTGTCCTCCTGGAGCTTGCTCTTCCTCTCTCAGCTGCTTCTGAAGAGCAGAGCTTCGTCTCGATCTTCGCTTGACCTGCTCGACCTGGCTACTGACCAGTTCGTTTTACGACGTACTACTTATCGGGCACTTGCTACTCAGCCATTTATTCGCATCTAAACTCAGTTTTTGTTCAGTCTCAAATTTCAATTCAGTTTTATCAACTTCGTTACTTAAAATCGAAGTCCTTTTTAACTCAAATTCATGTTCAATCCAATGTCAGTTTCATTCAGCGAAAGTTATTTTTATTTACAAGAACATTTGTCAATTCACAACCATCATTAAGAATCAATAAACCAAATTGTGGAAACATTGAAAAACTATCATCAAATTGGAAAAACCATATTTCTTGAGAACATCGAAGAATCGATCCACCAACAGATCATCCATCCGCGAACGATCGACCACGGGTAACTACATGACAAGGTAAGAATTATTCATATAAATTATTAGAAATAATGATCCTCTTCCCGTACACTAATTGTTCATTCAGGATAATTAAACTTAATTCGTAAACCAGCTTTTGAATATAGAAGTATTTTGGATGACGGTTATGTCACAGGATTGAACAGTTAGACCCAAGCACGTGTAGTTAGGCAGCTCAACATTGTGAATTTAACATCGAGATGCTTTCTGTCTATATCACAGCCTACGCATCAAAAATGCAAAATCGGTCTCTGTAACCCGATTCTATACGGAATCTCGAAGACAACCATCCAAAAACATCTTTGATTTCGACAACGACGAAGGGCAAAACGTATTCCACGATTTTGCGGTAACTTCCGCGAGCTCCATGAAGTTAGCCCCTCATCTACCCCGATTAAATTGATTCGTTTTTTAATCGTTTGTTGGTCGTTTCTAGGTGTTTGATATCGAGGTCCCGACGTTTGATAGTAATTAGTTAATTATTAATTACTAAAACAAATTCGCCTAGGGGAATTAAATGATGCTGGCCCATTAACCTTAATTATTATCGGATTTGATTTCTCAGGCCTGGAATCGTTTGTTGGTCGTTTGTAGGTGTTTGATATCGCTTTTCCAACGTTCGATAGTCAGCCGATGATCCGGAAAGATTGAAACAAATCTTATGGTAGATATTTCCCCTAGGGAATCTTTTAATCCTAGGGAATTTCCTCTGGATCCGTTAATCCCGTATAGAGCTGGTTGGATTGGACCTGGGAAATTCCCCTTGGACCCATTTCCTCTGCAACTTTTTCTATTAATTGCGCATGGACTGCGTATTCCAAATAGTGCCTGATTTGTCCTACTTCACACCAATGAAATTTTATTGTCCAATAAAGTTCCACATGATCTTGGACAAATACCTAGGGATACAAGCGCACGCCAGACAGTTGTAATTTTCGAATTATGAATTCAAATTATCCTCACATCCGAAATTTATAAAAATGAGATCGTGTAGCTTTACTTCTTCATGTACTTGCCACGCAATCGCGGAATTAGAACTGTTTTTAAAATGGCGTGCGCTTTTATCCCTAGGTATTTGTCCAAGATCACGTGAAACTTTATTGGACAATTAAATTTCATTGGTCTAAAGTAGGACAAATCAGGCAGTATTGGGTGTCCATGCTCAATTAATAAAAAAAGTTGCAGAGGAAGCGGGCCCGAGGGAAATTTCGCAGGTCCAATCCGACCAGCTGTATAGGGGATTGTCGGGTCCAGAGGAAATTTCCTAGGATTCAAAGATTCCCTAGAGAAAATATCTACCATAAGATTTGTTTCAATCTTTCCGGATTGTCTGTTGACTATCAAACGTTGGAAAAGCGATATCAAACACCTACACACGACTAACGAACGATTAATAAAGAATCAATTCAATCGGGGTAGATGAGGGGCTAACTTTATGGAGCTACTTCCGCGATCGTCCACGGCTGGGATCGGCAATGGCCGCTAATGTGATGACGTTAGTTCTCGGAACGCCTGTGAGATGTCACCAGGCGCCCCAATTTAGCATCTTTTTACACCACCGCTGTTTACGTTAGTACACCTGGTACCACGTGACTCGAGCTGCAGTCCAATCATCTATGACTGAGAATCTAAAAATGCGCGTGGGCGTTCACGGGCGTTCTAGAAACTGACGTCATCACATTAGCGGCCATTGCCGATCCCAACCGTGGACAATCGCGAAAATTAACACAAAATCGTGGAATACGTTCTGCCCCTTCAGCGTTGCCGTAAACAAAGATGTTTTTGGATGGTTATCTTCGGAATTCCCTATAGAACTGGGCTACGGAGGCCGATTTTGCATCTTTGATGCGTAGGCTGTGAAATAAATGGCACGCCCACACTTTCCGATCAAAAAAAAAAATTCCTATTTCATCCGATAGAACGTACCAGGACCCTAATTCTAGAAACTTATCGAATCGTTTCACGCGTGGTATACGCCGTTTGGACCAATCAGAGAGCAGCGTTAAACGGAAAGTCGGCCGATACGCCTGTGATACAGTTGGATACGTTTCTAGAATAAGGCCCCAGTTCGAACTCATTACTCGTCAAACATCGGCTACCGAGAGGACAATACGATTCATGGCTCCGTTTCGGAGATATTCACGAAGAAAGACAGGCCGGTAACAAATCGAGTATACACTCTCTCAATCGATAATTGGTGATCACTGATACAACTACCGAGCGAACGTCTAGGCTGTTTGTCGCGACAATTTCGGTAGTTAGACTCTAGATTCGTCCACAAACGTCCGCTCGACGTCACACACAGGTGACGTTTTGGAACGCACTCCTTGGTTGGCTCGCAAATTTACCCAGGGTAAGCTGTCTTTATATTACTCAGTCAACGTCTGAATGTATAAGATCATAACCAATCATAACCTCGAGATGAAATCTATGCTCCGAATTGTTTGACTATGAAGGTATCATTGAAAATTATTAATGAGCAACGTGCCTGAAACAATATAAGACCTCGAGTTCCATACGATCATATTCCCAACATATATTTCTGTTCAATTTGTATTATCAAATATCAACCAAGTAATATGACTATTATTGAATATGTACGAACATTATCGGACAATCCATATTTCGGGGCCGGTTTTGGGCTCTTTGGACTTGGTGCTGGTGCGGCTATGCTAAGAAAAGGGATGCAAGTTGGAATGATCCTTTTCAGGTGACTATTATCTCAAAACCTAACCCTCACCCTAACTTAACCTTGTTAATCTGACCTTGGTTAGATATCTCCAGATGTGTGAAGAATTAAACTCTTCAAGTTTCCTTTCTCTTCATTTTACATTCTACATTTTCTGGCTATGGAGAGGAAAAAAATCAATTATTTTATTTCTTTCGCTGTCACAAGCTCGTCTTGCGTTGAGAAGTGTTACAAAACTTTTTTTTACAAAAGACAGATTTTAAATACCTCGCGATTCATGAAGCGGCACATTATATTCCGATTGTTCAAAGGCTGCTGCGTTTTATAGACGCCATTACATGATCACGTTGGAGGTACCCTGTCGTGACAAAAGTTATCAGTGGCTTCTACAATGGATAACACACAAAGGAGCTAAAGAAACTCAACATCTTTCGGTCGAGACAAGCTTCGAACAGAGAGACACAGGCCATGTAAAGACTAAATATGAGTTCATACCAAGCATCGGTACTCATTTCTTCAGGTCTGTACATGCAGAGTATAGAAATCTTAAAATCTTTCTATCTTGGTCTGAAAATTTGTAATAAATTGTGTCTTCTTACGTAACTTGACTCATAGTCAAGATATAACTGGCTTCAGGGGATATACAGGGTGACCCAGAATTTGAATCGAGGAATTTACAGGGTGAATCTTGATCAAAAACGGGATCTAAATCTCGTTAGCTGTTTTTTACGGAAATGCTTAAATCAGAGTTCTCGTTATAATTATTTTAATTCTAGTGAATGACGCGCGACTTAAAAACGGGCACTCGTCGGTGTGCTTGCCGCTTGGCTATGTGCACTTTTTTTCGCGGCGACAATAGGGTGAGACTTGCGCACAGAACCGAGCGGTAATCACATCGACAAACGGCCGTTCATAAGCCACGCGTCATTGGCTGGATTTGAAATAATTATAACAAGATATCTAAGCATTACCGAAAAAAACGACTAAGTAAATTTCAATCCCGTTTTTCAATTCTGAGTAATTCAAAATAAATATATATAATATATAATAAAATATATTATATATATATATAATAAAATTCTGGTGATTTTCTGAGAAACACAGTTGATTGGAGAATAAATTTTATTTATTGTAGTTTAGCCCTAGCGTAGGGTATCTGTGGGGACTATTTCTCTGGGTGAACAACTATCCTAACTATATTAAGAAGGGCGGTTCAGCCCTGCAAAGGTATTGTCATGTCTTTGCGACTGCATCACGTTGTGCACGATTGCGATGCCACCTCTCATTTGAAATGATCAGGGTTTCGCATGAATGAAGTGGAAAGTTATGCGCATGGATTCTGCCAACAATGTTTGAAATCGAACATTTTTAATAAATTTTGTCATCCTATATTTAGCAGAGTTCTTACGATCATTATGTTTATCGATTGTGGAACAAAATTCTGAGGGGAAATTCCCAGGTATTATAGGTTGAATCCATGTGCATAATTATCCACTCTATTCATGTGAAACCCTGATCATTTCAGATGGGAGATGGCATCACAATCGTGCACAACGTGTGGAAGTCACATAAACGCGACGACACCTTTGCAAGGCTGAACCGCCCTTCCTAATAACTACAATAAATTAAATTTACTATCCTATTAACTGTGTTCCTTTGAAAATTACCTCTAATCTCGTAGTTTAAGGTGTGATAGTAACGTAAGGTGTGAGAGACAGTTCGAGGTGTGATCCATATGATATTGTGGTCATGGGCCAATTATCAATGCTTTAATAGGTACAACGGTAACTGGATAAGAGTGGAGCGAACAAGAGAACAGCAAACACTGGACTTGCACATGGGTATACCGTGGGAAACAGTTCAGTTAACAGCGTTCGGGAGAGACAAAAGCATATACTTTGACATACTTGAGGAAGGTCAGGGATTACAGAATTGGTTCTAGAGGGGTATAGTTGAAAGTGATTGGTTTTAATACCCTTGGGCAAAATCTCTAAAGCTAAATGAGGCGGAGAAAAATATGTCATACAAAAGTTGTTCAGAGTATTCAGCGGGGAGAATAACTTTTAAATTTTCCAAAAGTTAAAAACATTGGATTCCATTTCGAAAAAAGAAGTTGAACTCGAATTCCCCTTGGCAGGGCATTTGGGAGCACTTGGATTAGGTAAGGTTGTTTCCCCGTCCGAACCTTGCAACTATTGTAGGAAACATTTTTCCGTACCCCCTTCCGCTTTCGAGATATCGCCTTGGAGCAATTGAAGCTAATTACCCCTCATACACCTTGGAAATAATTTTTTTTTTCTTCAAATGACTAGTCACTGTAAAGAAGTATTCTATTGACTAAGTATTTTCGCAACTGATAACAAGTATTTCAAGACATACTTCAGAATTACTTGAGATTTTAGGGAGTTTGTTTGAACTCATGTAGGTTCATTGCTCTGAAGAGAAAGTCGTTGTCGTATGTTACAGGTCGCATCGCGCATCGAAAGTTCTGTATATTTCGTGCGAATATTTCACATTGATGTAAGTTCGAGGCAAACTAGTAATGTTCAGTGAATTTATATTTTAGTTTCGATAATTTTTGTATTTCTAGCCATTTTTCTTCTATCAGCGTTAAGAAAGAAGGTGTTCCAAGCGCTCTCAACAATGCAAGACTGATTTTTTCTCTTTGTAATATTGGCTTGCACCAAAGTGACATCATTTTATAATACATTCCCTTCAAATTGCAAACGACTTAAATGAACGATGCGACCTGTACCCTGCAAGATCGACTTTTTCTCCTTCGCTAGACTCAATGGGATATTTCCTTAAAGCGTACCAGGATTTCAAAAAAGTTATTTCTCAGGTGCATATACCCCTTAACTTTCACGCACCAACTTATTGCCAAACTAGATAGAATTAACCCATCATGCTACACACATGCATGGTGGGTAATCAGATACAATGCATACGTTGTGTGTAATATTGATTGTTTTGGATAAAACATTGATAATGAATGGGTGAAATGTGATTTATTCAGCAAGACAAATGGCATTAAAGGAACACGAAGGAAAGACGATAATGTATACAGCCATAGGAAGTGAATGGAGGCCATTTGGACATGCTCGAAAACGACGTCCTCTGGACTCTGTTGTTTTGGATGCGGGTATCGGAGAACGGATATTGAACGACTGCAAAGAATTCATAGAAAATCCTGGATGGTATAGTGAAAGAGGTCATTTTGTCAAATATGTAGTGATTAACGTCACACACAGCTTAAAACCTTAGTTTCGATTGCCTTCCAACTACTTTGAATCTATTTGTAATGATTAATCTTCTATTGAATCGATTTATAGAGCACCTGGTATTATGCCTCTATTTGCTAGTTATGTACAGGAGAAAAGCGACACTTTGGTTCCTTGCTGGGACAGTAATATATCATTCATGATATGTTAATCGTTCATTTCACTGGAATTAGGAATCCCTTATCGCCGAGGTTACTTGCTTCATGGACCACCAGGCTGTGGTAAATCGTCGTACATAACTGCACTCGCTGGTGAACTCGAACGTGGCATATGCGTGCTTAATTTATCAGAACGTGGCCTTACCGACGATAGACTTAACCACTTACTAGCCGTAGCTCCTCAGCAGACTATTATTCTTCTGGAAGATGTGGACGCTGCTTTTATTAGTCGAGAAGAATCGAAAGAGGGTAAGCCTGAATTTGATAACTGATTAAAGCCCAGATTGAGCCAATCTTTGACAGGAGGGTTTAGGATTGAAATAGACCTCTAAAATATTGACGAACTTCATTTTGGATTATTCGGAGACGGTTGAGGAGGTAGCCATAAGAAAATTCACCTATCAAGAACCACACTTGGGTATGTACATCGTGGATGTAATTTCTTTCAAATAACTGGTATGATTTGAAAAAATATTCTATTGACTGTCTTTTCACAGCCAATTGATTGATTGTATTTTGAGATATAATTAAAAATCATTTGATTTTTGCATACAGTTTGCATACACAGGCTACAGTTGGCATTGTTAATGAAAGCTTTTTGAAATTCAGGGGTAATAATCTGAAATTATGTCATTCTGAGGCAAACCAATAAGTCAATGTTCCCTCCCGAATTGAACATGTTTTGATCAACAGTGTGACCTGTACCCTACAACAACCTTTCTTCTTCGTTGGAATCAACCAGAAGTAAGATAAAGTCTATGAAATTTGAAATGATTTATCTATTTTTGTAGGATTGGCGTGTATCTAAATTTTATTTCAAACAACCAGTTTCATTACAGAAATTTGATAATCTTTCCAAGCATAAATGAGTAAGCGTTAGGAGTTGTGATTCGTCGGGTCTCAGAGTTAGATGTATTCAAAGTAATAGTACTTTGTGTTACAAGTGCGAGAAAGTGGTCATGATGGATGCATCATTGGTTGTGAAGTTGGTGTGACTAACTTCACAACCTTCGGATGGTTGCTCTCTTGCACGGGTATCACAGAATACTTTTTGTAACAAATGCATGAGAAGTGCTACTTCTCGTGCCTGCCGAGAGAGGCACGCGAGAGGAGCGTGTGAGAAGCGCGTGTGAGAAGTAAAATCAGGCCGATTTGCGCATGCACAGCATTTTTATTGTATCCCTGGCTGTAAAGCGCCACTTACGTCACTCTGCAGGCATAAGAAGTAGTACTTCTCATGCATGTGTTGTAAAAAAGCACTCATTCAAAAGACTTACATCAAACGCCGATACTTAAATTTCTTAAATACTTGAGTCTCTAATTACTCAGAAGACTCTATCCGATAAGCATACAATTTTTCGATGTGCTGACTTTTATTCTAGAACATTGAAGACCGGAAATAACAAGTTTGTAAACTCGAAAATTTGGCAATACGAATTTAATTACACGAGTCACGTTTGCAGTACCAAACTAATGCTCATTATTTATAATATAGAGGTTGATACAGGTGAAACGACTCGAGCCACACTGAGATCACACCGGGCACTTTGGGAGAATAATCAATTCCCTACATGTAGATCGTCATTATGAGACGATATCGTAAAACGCAGCTGAACATTAGATAATTTAAGAAAAATCGTTAGATTTGCATACTTTTCAAATGGGAAAATTTAAAACTGTTCAGCTCAGTGTTGGAATTGGAATTAAGGGCTCAAACTTTGAGGGAATTCCTTTTTAAGTACGCTTGGCGTGTTTGATTCTGACCGATATGAAGTTGGCACCATAGTCGTCTGTCTCCTTCTATCCTTTATGGTTACATAGAGAAGAAAAGAGACAGAAGACTGTGAAGCCAACTTCATACAGGTCAGAATCAAACACGTTTAGTTTACATACAACAATATTTCGTCGATGGAGCGAAAAGAAAAAAAATTTCGTCCAAACCGAAGCACCCTAATGTAGCCCATTAAGTAAAGGTTCTTGTCGGGTCGTTCTTTGGTCCCATTAGAAATACTATTAAAAAATGACTTTTTTGTAACTCAAGCACAAAAAGTGCCTGTTTTTGTGCCTCTGAAGTGTGTCAAAAGTGGCGTATTTCAGTAAGGCTTGAGGAAAATGTACCGCGCATGCGTCAATCGGCTCCATCTGCTTTTATGATATGCTAGTTACTTTTGCGCACACTTTTTTAACACTCTAGTTACTCCTTCCTTCCGACGCGCCATCTGACGAAGGAACACACTTCAGAGGCAAAAACAGGCAGTATTTGTGCATTCTTCACAAAAAGTATTATGTGACATTGTCCAAGAAAGCGGACGCTTGACGAAATGCGTGAAGTTGACAGCACTCGTCAAAAGCTCGCTTTTTTGCACTTGTATCACAAAGTACTAATTCGATGCAAGAGCGCAAAAGCAGTAAAGCGCGTACGAGTGTGAAGGCCCGAACGAGCCCAAAGGCGAGCCGAAGGCAACGAATGAGGCGCCTTCACACAAGTATACAATTTGCTGCTGTGGGCTCGCATATCGAACTCTATTTTTCTTACTTTAATAAACTTTGCATTATATTTTTGAATGGAGTATAGTTTGTATTTGTTGCTGATTCATTGCTGATTTATCAAACAATAGATTTTGTCATTGGTTGCAAAAGAATACCTCCTTATTGCGATGTTTACTTTTGCAACCGGTATGGGACTTCTTTTTTTGTGGGTGTGGGATACTGGGATGGCTTCAGCTTCACTGAAAAGTCCGCTCAAAAAAAGATCCTTCACCAGTTAGTGCCAGTTCATTACATCAAGGTATTTATGCAATTTTTATTGAAAGACTCATAGCGTTCAATTGACAAGTATACATATACCTGTGGCCTCTTTACTTCACAATCCTTTTATCGGTTCAATTTCAGGAGGTTTCA
This sequence comes from Tenthredo scrophulariae, assembly GCA_963978835.1. Classification (NCBI taxonomy): domain Eukaryota; kingdom Metazoa; phylum Arthropoda; class Insecta; order Hymenoptera; family Tenthredinidae; genus Tenthredo; species Tenthredo scrophulariae. The sequence goes on from OZ022232.1 coordinate 13,706,392, forward strand.
TCTCGTTCTAGGCTTTCACTAATTTTGCCATTACTGAAATTTAAAGAATCTTGCTATCTGACACGAGGTCTCGAAATTCAAGTAATTTTACATAGAATGCAGTGAGATAATGTGAATAAAATCGGAGGTTGCCTGTTCTTCTAAAAACAGCTTTTAAATTTTTATTCCAAATGACATCTAATGCAGGGGTTAAAGAATTTTCTTTTCATTATTTTCAAATAGTACATTCAAAGAACAAGGAATTTCAACGTATTGACTTTATCAGACGGACTCACAGATTTCAAGTTATAAGTGTTTGGAGAGTTCTTGGTAACGGAAACTTAGCAATTTTAATATTTTGTGCTGTCGAAACAATGAGACTAAAAATTACCAGAAGTAATGGTATAACGACGGGTAGCTACATATTTCGGTACATGACCAAAAAAACTTAACAATATGGGGTTCTCAAGGTCTGGAGGCACATCGAGTTGATGTGGAATAGGGCCGCTCCGTTCGCCCTATTGTGAGCCGCCCTGCTTGAATCGGCTGGGACTCTGCCTCCTTCTATTGATACTTGTAATTGTGAGAATAGCAATTCTCACTCATTGTCAGCTACTAGTTATTTGGGTCGTACCTTGCATCTACAATAGGCAAAAATTCATGTCGCCGTGTCAAAATAATGAGACACTACTGTTTACCCTAATTTTTGAATAGATTGTTCCCCACACAGCGCAAAACTCCGAAAGATTTCTATAAGACCTCCATGAGACGCCGATAAGTCTATAGGACATTCATAGGACATCTTTTGGAGTTTTGTGCTGTGTGGGTTATTATCTGAAGGCGATCATTCTTTCACAGTCCATTCAGCTATCAGTATCTCGGTTTTCCTACAGAATTTTGTTGAGAGATAAAGGTATCTGTATCTGATTGGAGACTATCTCCCTGATAATACCAAGCATGAATAGAAGAAGCCGAAGTTTCGGCTGATTCAAGGTACACCCTCTCAGAACCCCGGAGAAAGTTCACCCTGTATAAGAGTGCTATATGATACAAATATGACGAATACTATTGATAAAAATTGCATCCTTGGTATCCCGACAAAAGGGATTATACAATTTTGATTTCTATTTTTGATTTTAATTTTTTTTTCTATTTCTTCACCTACGAGTGAATTTCGCATGCCAAATTCTAAATAATAAAGAATTATCTCGAGCATCTGATGCATGCGGAATATTCCTTGATTGAAATTGTTTGGGTGAAATAGTGGAAATCTGGTGATAACAGCCGACACACGGATATACACAAAGAGTATTCGCTCCGTATGTGACAGCAGCGCCAACTAATGCATGAATTAAGCCCGGCGCCCACTACACCGCTGCGGAGCGCGGCGGACAGCGGAAAACAGTGATTCATTGTATTTTATAATGAAAATCATGCACACTTTTATAAGAAACTACAGGAAAAAGACGATGCACCACTGTTTTCCACCGTCCGCCGCGCTCCGCCGCGGTGTAGTGGGTGCCGGGCTTTTAAGGGCGATATTCGCGTATATGAGCTAATTCACAAATTCCCAGTGTGGTTTTGTACCACAAAATTTTCGACCATTTTTTTTTTTTCATCATTAATGGGTCATTTCCTTGGAAATAAGTCGAAAGCCACCGCGATTTAATTTTCATCGGTGCAGCTCATGGCTTTTTTGATATTTTGCGTTTTTAACGGTTTTTCGAGAATACCCGAGAAGTTGATAGTCTAACAGAAAAATTTCAACACGTTTTTCGATGGAAATTTTCCGCTCTTTTCATTTGAAATATTTTCATGCACCGCAGACAAGCGGTACGTATTCCGTCAGGGTTCGCCTTGACAGAGATACCCGAAAAGCGGTGAATTCAAATTTCTATTTACACGCGCTTTTACGATTACATGCTAATATTACGCGTTAATGCAGATATTAGTTAATCAGTGAACGGATAGTACGGTCATACACAAATGTAAGTGAAGTACCTATAACAATACCATATACCTATACCTATAAATCATCAATGTCAATTGTATGACATTCTGAACAGAATCGGGAATGTGCTAAAAATCGGAGGAATCGGGTTCTAAGCGGGAAAATATATATTACCAAACCACTCAAATAACAAAAATCTAGAAATAAATGAACAAACATAAATATGATAACATAGATATATTTTTCATTAAATACTGTACATTCAGAAAATCTAATAGTCTTTTCATTCAGTTCCGATGGATTTAGCGTGGGTGGGCGTTTGAAAAAGTGACAAAAACGTAAGTGTATTGAACTTATTTTCGCAAGAATGCTACTTATGGTCCCAATGAAGGTAATCATAAAACTTAGTTAAAGGGCAGTCCGGCTGATTTCTGGAGATGTGAATTTAGTCTGGCACCAGAAAAACCGAAAAAAAAAACTTATGTAACTCATTTTCGCATTTTTGAAAATTGGTCACATGGTTGAATGCGTTGTACAATTATCGAAAAAACAGTCTGGCTATCATTCGACGTCACTTAAGTCTTGCCAGACTGACCGGAAAATGCGTTACCTGGTAACTTATAGGCGATCGTTATACTAACGTTTGCGCCTATACAATGAGTACAGTCTTAATTTCGCACGAATACATTTTTTTCCATTCGATAGTTTACACTCTAACGCGAATAAAAAAGACAGTCTGGCTACTATTCTGAATGACCAAAGCCTCGCCAGGCTCTGAAATTGCGAGTTCTCGAGCGTTCTAAACGTCATCTCTGACGATACAGGGACGACTCGCGTTCTATTCGCTATTTTTTATTTTTTCTCACTAATCGACACCTTCAGAATGAGCATGTGCATGTATTCTCACGCAAGCAATGCCATGTAGCATATTTTCATACCATGAAATAAACGAATTAATCACACGGTTCTACAAATTCAGGTCAAGTTGAGGGCGAAAAATGGAACTTACGCTGCATTAGATGAGACTTACGCCGATAGGTTTTGTCACGCTGAATCTAACGGTGTTTGAGAAATTTCGTTGGAACATCTAGTTTCTGAAAAAAAAAATGTTAAAGTTGCGTAATCGGTTGAAAATGGCATTTTCAAAAAAATTCTAAGTCAATGAATGTTAGACGGAATTGAATGAGAAAAATGACCGAATCTAGTTGGAGGATTATGTTATCCAATCAAATAAACCTCAATCAACAGTGCGGCGTAATTATGCTGGAAAAAAAAACTCATCGATTCCATCGGAAATCAATAGCCAGACCGTCGATTGGTTGAAAAACATCTTCAATTGACCCGAAACTACTATAAATAGGGCGTGCGGAAATAAGTCCCAAAAACAGTTCACTGGCTCCCGGACTAGAATATTATCATCTTCGATTAGTTGAATGTTGAATGAATGTTCTGGGTTATTTTCTTAATTTTTACCATAGTTCATTCTCATATATAATCATTTCATTCTCACAATAAATTTGGTTTCATCTAAAAGATAATTGTAGGATAGGGAGTAGAGGATTAGTATCTCGGGGAGGTGTTATAACTCTTGGAAGGAAATTTATTCTCTGTGCAACAAGCTGGTCTTTTACCGCCAAACAGATTCGTCGCAAGATTATGAATTCTTTGCTGCAAATGGGTTTCGGAGAGTGTATATTTTGCGGCTGAGAAAGTTTTTATATTGATAATGAATAACTAAATTGACATACCTGATACATATATTTGATGCTTATGATGTCAAAATATCATCCTATGTGTGTTTTCTGGAAATTCTGATGCATAAGTGTTCTCAGCTAGTATACTATTTGGCATAAAAGTTTGCATCGAGTGGAATAAACTGCGCGCACAGTCACACTTGGTTATCTGAGAATTTGTTTAACTGAAGTTACAAATTTTTTGATTAAACAAGAAAAAAAAAGTAACTGCGAGAGCGACTACCAATAGAAATTTAGAAAAAAAATCACAGATTCCGTTTACAGTGATAACGACAATAAAAAAGAAAATGTTGCGCGAATTGAAGTTTCCTGCATATAATATACAGGGTGATCCAGATTGCGGTGCTTTCCTTATTCCAGTGGATTTCGCGTATAAAAATCTGAGACGAAAATTACCAATGATAAAATCTCGATTGGGAAGCCTTTTCAGGTAAGAGCCGTTTGAAGGGTTACTCTATTGTTGAAACAGGAAAAATGTTACTTTTTTTTTAAATGTCTATAAAAACAAAAGTAAAAGAGATATCGACTTCATTTTTTGCATGGTTCTTTATCATGCACTGAATTTTCGAATTTTATTGTGTATGTATATAGTACTATATATATTAAAACAAAATGGCGGCCATCCGAGCGAGGCGCGTCAGTTCAATTTTATTTTTAGCGTATTACGCGGGACATTAGCGGGGTTGACACAGGTATCTGAGATAAAAAAAAAAAAAAATTTCAGTTTTGACTATCATCTACAGACTGAACCTAAATTTGGAAGGAAATATTGTTCTTTCGCAATTTGGCAGAAGTTTGAAAATTGGTGTGTCAATCTTCAACACATTTTTCGGTAAAAAAAAGTGCTCCCAAATTGCGCAAACATTATTTATATTTAATTTCAGGTTCAGTCCGTAGATTATAGTCAAAACTAAAAGAAACTTTTTGATTTTTTGATTTTAGATACCTGTGTCGACCCCGGTAATGTCCCGCGTAACTCGCTGAAAAAAAAGAGCTGACGGGCCTCACTGGGACGGCCGCCATTCTGTTTTTATATACAGGGTGTCCCATATTAAACAATCCAGCTAAATATCTCGAAAACTAATAGTTGTAGAGAAAAATGTTTTGGATTACATTTGTTGGGTTTTGAGGAGGACATTTGATAATAATATGGGTTTTGAATTTTGATAATGTTTTATGAGGTAACTTCAGTTTTTTGACTAGAGACCCCTATTTTTTAGGGCTGCAGATTCAGAATCTACAGAAAATAATAAAATACTTATGTGAAAAACTTTTTTCTGAAAGTTCAATTTCTAATCTTATTTTTTGTTTGGAAGATATTTTTTTTTTACGATAAAAAAAAAAAAATTTCCATTACAAGTATGAAGTAAGAGAAAAGAATATCAAGAGTAAAAAGTATTGTATTTTTATTGATTAATCATGAAAAGTCCTTTTTTAAATTCATTAATCACTTTGAAAATATTATTATAAATAATATTATAATTATAACATTCAACAAACAAGATTAATGAATTAAAAAAATGACTTGCCATGATTAATCAATGAAAATGAAAAACTTTTTACTCTTGATATTCTTTCTCTTACTTCATATTTTTTATGGAATTTTTTTTTTTTAATTTGAAAAAAATATCTTTTAACGAAAAAAAAAGGATGAAAAATTGAACTTTTAGAAAAAAAAAGTTTTCCACAAAAATATTGTATTTTACTCTGCAAATTCCGAATCTGCACTAAAAAATGGGGGTTTCTATTTAAAAAACTAAAGTTATCGTATAAAAACCCCATAAAACCTCATCAAAATTCAAAACCTATATTATTATCAACTGTCTCTCTCGAAACCCAACAAATGTAATCCAAAGAATTTTTCTCTACAACCATCAGTTTTCGCGATATTCAGCTGGATTGTTTAAAATGGGACACCCTGTAAGTGTATATATATATATTGTTACGAGTTTGATTTACCCCTCTGTAGCGGGATTCTGGATCTTTTGGCGTTAACATAGCGCCTGTCGTTAACTTCATGCGCCTGTGCTATCGTTTCACTTCCCCGCGAGTTCCCGTTCACCGCCGCTACCGCCTTTATGCCTTGACGATCAACAATTGAAGACGAGGAATCCAGACTTTGTGATAACGCTACCTACCGGTCAGGCGCTACCGACGAGAGTTTTTAGCGCCCGCGGTGACGCCAACCATTCGTTTCTGGCTAAGGCCGTAATTCCATTTGCTAGTTCGCGTCATCACAGAGTCGAGTTTTGCTTGAGTTCAATTGTATCGTCGATATCAAAAGTTCAAGTCGCTTAGCGACCTTGTATTCGCCAGCCGAAAACAAAGCATATAGGAGGTAGCGGCGGTGAACGGAAACTCGCGGGGAAGTGAAACGATAGCACGGGCGCTAAAAGTTAACGGCAGGCGCTATGTTAACGCCGGTCGTTAACTTGGACGTTATGTTCACGTCCCAGATCGTTTTCTTGTTTATAACAATCGAACGGCGTTTGACGAGCCCCGTCTATTTGGCCAATGAAAACACTGTATGTGTTACCAACTTCAGAGTGTGCATACGTTCAAACTTATTGTTATCGGTCGTTACCTAGCGATAGCGTCCAGGTGCTAACGCTCATATTAGATGTAAAGTTAACGTCGGATATCGATAGAGCCAGGCGTAACAAAAGGCGCTAACTTAAAGTTAACGACCGGCGTTAACTAACGCCAAAAGATCGAGAATCGCTCTGCTGATCTAGTTCACATGGTCTAGTAGTCAACTTGAATAAAAGATGTTGACATGTACATTTGTTCGCTGTTGTCAAATTGCAACTCATTTATTTGTAAACAACCAGTCTTGTTCCAGATCCAAACTCGAACGCACGTATTTCAATACAACCCGATTTTCCTCAAACTCCAAACTTTTGCATTATTTCGTGTTTTCACTTAATAATTAATAACTCAGAGACCTACACAATATTTACGGACTATCTAAGAAAACCCAATTCCGTAATAATATACATACATATACAGGGTGTTGCAGAATTCGCGCACCATCTGCACACCAGCGGTGGGACACCACACATTATTGTCTTTTTTTCCGTGGTGGGACAAACGGCGATGCTGATTTTAGACAGTCTTTCCCAAAGACGAACGCTGATTCGTTCGTTATTAAGTGATTTTACGAGAAAACTAAGTCCCCGCGGACTTTCTTGTATGCAAATTTTGCAACGCCCTGTATATAAGTCGATATCTCTTTTACTTTTTTTTTTTTATAAACATTTTTAAAAAAGTTACATTTTTTCCGTTTTAACAGTAGAGCAACCCCTAAAGTTTGCTAATACGAGAGCAGATACGAGACTGGCTCAGGGCCGCCACTGTCATTTTATCAGTTGGCGAGATCGCGGTCGGCGGCGACGCGTCGCGAGAACCGCCAGGCCGGCGGTGGCGGCCCTGAGACAGTTTCGTATTTTTTACTCTCGTATTGGTTTACTTTAAACGGTGCCTATTTGGAAACTGCTACCCATTCGACATTTCGGCATTGATAATTTTCGTTTTAGATTTTCACGAGAAATACACTGGTATAAGGAGAGGAACGCATTCTGGATCACCCTGTATATGAACTGTCAACAATTTACTTTCAACTTGCTGTCGCATATAGTTATTTCTAGTTGCTAGCATATTTCCAGCAAAATTTGCTGACATAATAAATGATAGCAGTTATTGCTGTACATTTGCTGTAAATTCTAATGCGTAACAAGTATTCTCAGAAAAAAGTTGACAAAATGACAACAAAATTTGCAGACAGTGCAATGGACGGTTTGCACATTCACACTTGGTTATCTGAGATTGGTTAGAGCGAGGGGCTATTTACTCCTGACATCAGCTGTACACCCTGGTTTGAAATCAGTTGAAATCAGACAAAAAATCACTGAAAATCAGCGGAAATTCTCCGAAATCCTTCGGAACTTACTGGATTGCAGCTGAAATTCTTCGAAATCACTTTGAAATAATCGAAAATCAGCAGAAATCACATGAAATCACGAAATCACGGTATCACTTGTACACCAAAAGTTTGAGTGAATAGCCCCTCGATGATGCGATCTGTACCCTGGCACAAACACTTCCTATCTGGTAGATTTGACAGGTTAAGTCAATGAACTTTTAAATAATGTCTAATTATGTTTCAAAATACAAGTGATCAGGTGTGGCAGAACTGAATTTGAAAGAGATTATTTCCAAGGTGTGTATAGGAAGGAGGAAATTATAAGTCACGAATTTTTAGAAGACTAATGGTAATTATACCTCGTTACTAAAGAACATATCATTGTATGTTCTGAGAGTAGAGGAAAATGATGTTATGGAGGTGTAAACTACAGAAATTTGGAATATTTTTTGTCTGATTTCGAATTCTTATAGTGAGAGCAGCGTACGATGGATTGAACCGAGTTACATTTAGTGGCCTACTAAATTGTCTGGATGGTGTTGCATCTACAGAAGCAAGAATCTTATTCATGACTACTAATTATCTTCAAAGATTAGATCCAGCCCTTGTAAGACCGGGTAGAGTTGATGTCAAAGAATATATTGGTACGTAATTCATACTGTGATGAAATTAATACATATCGATATGTCGTTTATATGTGATGTAAAAAGGAATGATCGACAATTGATTTTTCTCGTATTTCAATTTATAATAATTACTTCTATTGATATTCGAAATTTGGTGTATTTTTTTTCAGGTTGGTGCAGTGCTAGTCAAGTGGAACAAATGTTTTTGCGATTTTACAAAGTCACAGGAAAATCCACGCATGATGTGGCTCAAGAATTCGCCAAAAGCGTTATGGCTCACAATCGTAATGTCAGTCCAGCCCAAATCCAGGGCTTCTTTATGTTTCATAAAAATAGTCCTGAAGAAGTGGTTAACAACGTACCTCAAATATGGGAACTCCAATGAAAAAATATCATAGCATTTATAATCTGAATTCATAGTGAACTCGATTTTGGACACATGTATGGGGTATTTCATGACATCTTCATCAAGATCAGTCGATGTTTTGGATCTGCCTCAAGATAACGATTCATTCAAAAAAAGAAAAAAAAATTATCCATCTATCTGAGATATGATTATATTTGTTATTTTGAGAACATCCATTTTCTAAACTATGCAAGAATTTAGAAATATATAAGAAAATATGACAAAAATTTTTGAGTGCTACTAGAAGTCGGAGATATAATAAACAGCAAAAATTGCATCTGAAGGAAAATAATCATTACAATTATATTCATGTAATAATATTAGGTATATCATACGTTACATATTGAATATTAATTATCAATTACATTTATCTATGAAATGCTTCCAATAATAATTATCTTGTTGATATGCATTATTTTCTAAATTTACTTTTTGCTTGTATGAAATCTCCGTTTTCTGTAGTGCTCGAAAGTTTTGTTCTATTCTTCTGGATTTATATGATTTTTTTCGGATTTCAGAAAATGTGTGCGTTTGAAATTAGGAATTCAATCAAACCTCAGATACGCACGGTTGAAAAAATTATGAAAAAATCGGGGCTTTGTTTTTCGCAAAGAAGTTTCATAATTATGTAGAATTCTGGTGCAAATCTGAAACATTATCGACCGATTTTGATCGGGATGTCATAAATGCCCTGTATACAAACGCCGAAATCGTGACATCAAGACTGAAATAACCTGTTCACTTTTTCCATTTAACAAGCCCAAACAGAACGTCAACGGACAAGCTGTGTTACAGTGTACGATTGCGATGTCGAATAAAAGTAGGTATTTTATTTGAATTGAGTGATGTAATGCCTAATGAGTGGCAATGTGATTGGGATTAGAATAAATGATGAACCAGATGCGCCAGGGTCATACAGATAATATGTTAAGAAATTTCATCATTCGTATGTACACTAAACGTGTTTGATTTTGACCGGTTCAAGGCTATGCGCATATTTTCAACAAATGCGAATCTGGATGAGAACCGCTTGGTTCGTCGGTAGCGCCCCTAGTGGCCTTGGAGGAAATCTCGCCCGCATGACGGTGTCAATCGCTGTTCTGTTTTTTTTCAGCTGAATTTACCAATACATTCATCTAGAATAAACAAAACAGCAATGTACACAGTGTCTGTTGTGTTTAAGGTTTTATTTAAAGACTTGTGAACTCTAACATTTTATATTTTATTCTTTAATTGCGATACATCTTCATGGATGGAGATCCACCATCTTATATCTGAATCGCGCATGCGCGTGTAGGCAGCGCCTTCTATATTACTTATTATTATTATTATCATTATTATATATATATATATATATATATATATATATATATATATATATATATATATATATATATAACATCTCCCTTTTTAAGATTAGAACTATCAGATCCAGTTTTGTATTTTATGTGCTTACACACTAAGGCCTTGACAATATGTAATCTTTAAAATGCGCAGGAGTTTTCACAACCCTACCGCTACGAGTACTTATTTCAGGTTTATCTTTTAATGACATAGGAATATTATTACTGCAATCAGGTACATCAATTTCCTTATTATTAACTCTCTTATCATTTAGTTCGAGATCATTTTCTTGTTCAACTATTGAAAATTTAGTTTGAGTATTTTTTAGGTGATTTGAGTTCCTACGGATTGTATTACCTTTCTGGTTTTGAATTAGGTATGACCTAGGAGACTCATGTTTTGCAAATATCTGTGCTGGTTCCCAAATCTTTTCTGTTTTTACCAGAACATTATCCCCCTGTTTAAACCCTTTTTGTTTCCTTGCATGCTGATCATGATATGACTTACTTATCTCTTTATTGTGCATTATTTTTTCATAAACATTTGTGTTTATGGTTGGTTTTAACAGGCTTGTATGGACTGGTATTTTTGTTCTCACACGTCTATTGAAAAGTATTTGTGCTGGTGTTGTTTTAAGCCCAGCTATTGGCATGTTTCTATATTCCAACAAGGTAAGACTTAGCTCTTTATTGTCCTGCTTGCATTTTTTAAGCATTTGTTTCGCTGTTTGCACCGCTCGCTCTGCTTGCCCATTGCTACGAGGGTACCTCGGTGAGCTTGTTATGATCTCAAACCCCCAAGACTTTGCAAAGTTCTTACACTCAATTGACTGATACGGCATATTATCACTAATAAGTGTTCGCGGAATTCCATGAGTCGAAAATATGTCCGCCAACTTAGTTATTACTTCAGACGAGGTCTTATTTCTTAATTTAATGACTTCGAGCCATTTAGAATAATAATCCTGCACTACGAGGTAATCATCACCATCGAATTCGAGAATATCACTTGCAATTTTGTCAAATGGCATATCTGGGATATCATGGGCTATTAATGGTTCTTTGATTTTTGAATTACTGTATCGTTCACAGGTTGAACATTTGGAAATTAGGCTTTCTATTTCTGCTCCCATGCCAGGCCAATATATCACTTGAGCTGCTCTGGCTTTGGTTTTTGTAATGCCAAAGTGAGACTCATGGAGGGTCTCTAAGAGGTTTTTTCTGAGGCTCAATGGTACTATCAGTTTATAGTTAAGATATAAAAGATCATCATCTACGGATATCTGATCTTGCAAGTTAAAATAATATTTGACTGAATCTTCTACATCTTTTTTCAATTTAGGCCAGCCTTGCAAGTGATATTCCTTGACCTTAGAAAGTGTTGGATCTGCATTAGTTGCTTTTTGAAACTCTGTTTTTTTCGAATCTGTTATTATAAGACCTGTGGCAACTGAATGCACAACCTCTGTAACCCACATTTCCTCATCATCAATTTTATTAATAAATGATCTACTCAATAAATCTGCAATATGCATGTTTTTTCCGGGTGTAAATGCTATTTTTATTCTTTTGAGTAATTTAATTTTTATGCGTTGCAAGCGAGTCGACGGGACCTCTGATACTTTTTTGTTAAGGATACTCACTAGCGGCTTATGATCAGTTATAACTTGTATGTCCCTACCATAAATATAGTTGTGGAACTTTTTTGTGGCAAATATAATACTCAGAAGTTCCTTCTCGATTTGTGCATAATTTCTCTCAGCGTCAGTTAGGCTCCTAGAGGCATAAGAGACTGGTTTGCCCTCCTGCATGTCGCCTGCAACATCCTAACCCATGCTGAGATGCGTCTGATTGTATTGTGATTTCTTTAGCCGGATTAAAATTAGCAAGTGTTGGTGCCTTTGTTAGCTGTTTTTTTAACGCATTTAGACATTTTTCATGCACCGGTAACCATTCAAATAGGGTATCTTTTTTTAGAAGTTCTCTGAGTGGTGTTATAAGTGTTGATAAGTTTGGTATAAATGCTCTTAAAAAATTGATCATGCCTAGTATCCTTTGAAGTTGCGTTATGTTTGTAGGCCTATCTATGGCTAGTATAGCTTCGATTCTATCTAGATCTATTGCCATTCCCTCTGGAGAGAAAACATGACCTAAATATTTGACTGAATTTACTTTATATTGTACTTTATTTCTATTGAACCTAACTCCTAGGCGTCTGGCCCTTTCAATAACCTTTGCCATAGTTTCATCATGACCCTTTTCAGTTTCTGATGCTATTAATAAATCATCAAAATACACTATGACTCCTTCAATATCACCAAAGTTTTCGCTATTAATTTTCTGAAAATACTCTGGAGCCATGTTTAATCCAAAGGGTAGTCTATTGAACTTGTAGCATCCAAATGTACACAATTGACTCGACTCTTCATCTAGCTTGACGTGCCAAAATCCCTCTTTTAGATCTAATACTGTGAAATATTTTTTATTACTCAAGTTTTCAGTAATCTCTTCCAAGGTAGGTATTAATACGTTTTTTGGTGTTTTAATTGCTCCGTTAAGGTGTTTTGGATCTAAACATATTCTCAGACTTTTATCCTTTTTCTCCACTATTACTAAACTACTAATCCAACCATCAGGATTTTCAACGATGGATATTATTTCTTTCTTTTCTAACTTAAGTAGTGTTTCTTTGAGTCTGTCTCGAATCGTAAACGGGATCCTTCTTGGATGATTGGCAACAGGTTGTATATCTTTGTTTATCTCTATTTTACATTCTTTTTCGAAAGTCCCTGTACCCTTAAATATTTCTTCATTTTCCGAGATAAATTGTTCTTTTTCAGATTTATCATTTACTAAATCAATTCTTTTTACCAACTTAAACTGTTGACAGGAAGACGCTCCGAGCAATGGTGATATATTTGCACCAACAATTACAAATTTTTGTTTTTTCGTTATTTGGTTGACCGTACACTGTAATTCTACAACACCCGTGGGACGTATCTTATTACCGCCAAATGACTCTAGGACTATGGTAGTAGATTTTAGTTTCGTTTCAGGATTTGTGATAGACTCAAAGAGACTTAGTGGCAAAACATTTACGTCTGCTCCAGTATCTAATTTAAATTCAACAACTAGATTTTCTACCTGAATCTTTTTAAACCAACCCGAGTTAATTTTATGTATATTGTGTTCTTCTAGTAGGTCAATGATGACGTTGTCCTCTTCGTCGTCGTCCAAGTATTGATCACATGTGCTGCTCTCGTCATCCTCCTGTTCGTTTACTTCTTTTACCGCTTTCACTCTGCAGGCCAAGGCGGCATGATTTAATATGCCACATTTTTTGCATTTCTTGCCATATGCTGGGCATTGGCGAGGACCATGAAGAGTGGAACAACGCCTATACAGTTGAATTTCTGCTGCTCTTGTTGCTCAGTCTCTCTGTCTTGTTTCTTTCTGTATTTTTGTGAATATTTCTTTTGTACGTTATCTACTATGACTATATTTTCTTGCAGATTCTTTGCCTGAGCTTTTGACACCTCTGCCGCTCGACACAGATTTATTGCTTTCTGCAGGTCCAGATCTTCGACTCTTAACAACCTCTCTTGCAGAGCCTTGTCTTTGATGCCTATGACGATTCGATCTCTGATCATGCGCTCCGCTGTCACGTTCTGAAATTCACACGTTTGACTCAACCGTTTAATTTCGGTTAAGTAGCATTCGAATTTCTCTCCATCTGCTTGGATTCGGTTAAAAAATTTAAAAGTTTCATACACTATATTTTTTTTCGGAGAGCAGTAATTTTCAAAAGCCTCTGTGACTTTCGAGTAATCATTTTTATCGGCTTCCGAGAGGCTCAGCGTGTTAAATAGCTCTACGCCGTCTTCCCCCGCGATGTTGAGAAATAGTGCGGCTTTTATATTATTACTTTCACCTTCGTTTTTTGAAGCTTTCAAGAAGATTTCAAAATTTTGTTTAAACTTACGCCAATTTTCACTTATGTTTCCTGTTAAGTTCAGGTTTTTTGGCGGCTTGCAGTATGAATCCATTTTTTCTTTGGTCCGTAGACACGTGTTCCAACAGTTAGCGTGGTGACGCCGTGCGTTGTTCGGTAGATTCTTTGGGTTAATGTTATTTTCGACACTTTACTCATTACCCACTATTATTATCTATTTCGACTGCGCCATGTTGTGTTTAAGGTTTTATTTAAAGACTTGTGAACTCTAACATTTTATATTTTATTCTTTAATTGCGATACATCTTCATGGATGGAGATCCACCATCTTATATCTGAATCGCGCATGCGCGTGTAGGCAGCGCCTTCTATATTACTTATTATTATTATTATCATTATTATATATATATACTATATAACAGTGTCGATAAATTCAGCTAAAAAAAAACAGCGATCAACATCGACAAACCAAATCTTGGCATGAAATCTGATGTAAGATCTCATATTAGATGTGATGTGAGCTTATATGAGATCCGATATCAGATGAAGCGAGAACTAATAAGCACTTACCTCAGATTGGCGTAACGAAATTGAACAGGGTTTTCATACCAGATCTCATTTGAGTCTTATGTCAGATCATTTGTCAGACTGGAAAAGTTTATAGAGAAAAAAAAATCCTTGGGCGGCAGGACTTGAACTCAGGAACTTCAACTCCGTAGGCTCCTATCTGACCACTGCGCCACGACATTACTCAGAAAGCACAGAATTTTCTACGTATATATTGAGTGGCTACGACCATTAACTGGAAATGAAACTCAATATATACGTAAAAAATTGTAACTTTCATAAGCAATGTCGTGGTGCAGTGGTAAGGTGAAAGCCTACGTAGTCGAAGGACCTAAGATCAAGTCCTGCAGCACAGCAATTTTTTTTTCCCCATAAACTTTTTCAATCTGACCGGAAATCTGACTTGAGATCTGACATGAGACTCAAATAAGATATATTATGAAAACCCTGTTCGATTTCGTTACGACAATCTGAGGTGAGTGCTTATCAGTTCTCACTTGAGCTGATATCAGAGCTCATTTAAACTCACATCACATCTTATATGAGATCTCGTGTCAGATCTTATGCCACGATTTTCAGTAGAGAGGAATAGCGTAATGAAGATAACTTGGTGGTACGCAAGGTGGGGGGGGTCAGAAATGCGGATGTGAGCATAGTACGGTAGCCCCTGGTGCATGGGGAACCGTGTGAAAGTAGCCTAGAAGATAAGAATGGTTGCGTCAGGACGTAGACCCCCCCCCCGTTAGTGGAAGAAATTTATTGGATACAAGGAATATGTTTCTATCTAACGTAGTTAGATAGTTGTATAGTTGTAAGTAAACATTTCTGAAGTATGGATGGATGTATGTGTGTGGTGAGTGGACTAAGTAGTGTGGCATAAGCCTTTATCAAGTCTGATAGTACGAATGATAGTGTGATGAATATGGTTTGATTATGTTATATGTATTATCCTGAAATCTAAGGTTGCATTTCGGTAATATTGGTAGTATGCGGAATTGAAGTTTCATAGTACTAGTAGGTATGTGGATAAGTCATCCGTAGATTTTGGGTAATTCGTCAATGAGGTAGCGTAGGTATGAGATCTAGAAGAAATACAATATTATGCTCAAGCGTATAATAATGCATATGAGAGCATAGTAATAGTGAGGAGTGAAATAGGTGTACGTTGTGACGCGGACCGTTGGTAGCCCTCGTTTTTATACCGGTGGATAATCGCGAGGCTAGTCCGCGTCGACAATGACGAAAAGAAAATTATTAATTATTTGAAATGTTGGGCGCCAGGCGGATAACCGCCACGTACTTCAAAATCTAAATAAGAGGCTACTGAACTTTTAAGCGGCGGCTAGCGACAGTACCGCGGAGAGGGGTCGGGATTAATTTGAAGGATTAGCTAGGCATTAACAAACGACCCGTGGCGTAGGATTTAACCAAGAAACAACATAGAATTTATTAAAAAAAAATAGATTTTGACGAGTTTTACAGTAAATAAAGAATACTAAATACGCTCCCACGTAGGGTGGCAATAACAGAAAGAAAATATAACGAAAAAAAAAAATAAATAACTCGACAAATCAGTACCTCGCGGAACAAGGATTACCAATAAAAGACAGGAATATGCCCGCGAGGCGTAATAAGACTAATTGACAAAATTATTGCTTAAAAATTAACTTAACCTAACTCTGCCCTCGTAGGCGAAACGCAAAGGCTGAACAAAATCCACAATACAATAACGTTCTGAATCTCTTTGTAAGAGAGAGCGACCGTGACGTAATTAGACTATCTTTATCGCACTCTGGGGCGAAGCCCCCGGCTCTACAAAAAGCACTCGAATGCCACCAAACTCAAAAATCTTTCTCAACAATCCAAGCTCTAAACTCTAATATAATGTGAGACACTGGTGACGGCCTACCGACTCGGAGGTCGTCTTACTTTGATTCTCAAAGATCAGCTACAAGTCTCGTGGCTTCTATCCAGGCAATATGGCCGATGGCCAGTACTAGATTCAAACTATGGATGGGTACAGTGCGTCAGCGCTTACCGTCTTCCAGCCAGGGGCGGACTAGACACCTTGGCTGCCCTAGGCCCACGAAAGATTGCCCCCCCCCCCCCCCCCCCCCCCCCCGCCACTAAATTTGATAAGACATAGAAATTAAATTAAAGAAAAATAAAAGAAAGTCTGTAAGTGATAAAATTATATTAATCAGTGTCTTTATTTATTGATTCACAAATTGTTTTTCGCCTGCCCTTCTGGGCAGCGAATTCGTTTATCAAATCATCAAGATCCAAAGACCGTAGCAACTGTGATTCGATGCAAAGAATAGCCAGACTTTGACAATGAAAATACCGAATAGGTAACCTATAGTACTAGTATCTGTATAGTTGTAGACTGTAGTCTGTAGTAGAGCCAAATGAAAATGATACGCTTGGACTTGGACATTGGAGTAAGCTCGTAAGCAAAGATCCAGTTTGAAGATTCAAACTTAAATAATCGGAATCTCCATACGAGCAAATTTTTTTTTTCGTGGTGCCATGGACACATTTTTTCATTTGTAGACGGTCGACCTGTGAGTTAACAGAGGGCACGACTTGAGAAAAAAAAATCTCACCAAGTTTTGCCGCCCCCTAAATTTTGCCGCCCTAGGCCCGGGCCTACTCGGCCTATAGGGTAGTCCGCCACTGCTTCCAGCCACCTTCCGAATTTCCCGTATTCTTCGGAAAAATTCGTGATTTCCCTCGCGGGATTATGCTCGTGGTGTTCAGACCCTCGGCACTCACACACCAGAACTCACAATGCGAAAATACACTGTAAAACTGAGGCCCACGAAGCGGAACTCGAATACTCGAATATTCCGCGCAAAAACAACAAAATACAGCTTATCGCTACTATAGCCTAACGCAGAGTGTCGTAGACGGCATGGCACCGATAGTCAACCCCCTCGTCAGGTGATCGAATATCGATTTGCCTATCGACCGTCTAGTTGCCTAGTTGAGGCGCTGGATCCTTGCTTCGCGCGAAAATTAAATCCTGCCGAATGAGGAGGCGGCCGTGTAGAAGAACGCGGTTCGCAGGCTCTTGGGGGTGGCGGGATTCACATCCACCACCGATCTCCCTCGTGGCTGAGTGCCCATGGCACTCTCCCGCGTTCGCACATGTTGAGGCATCGGTTCCAGCGGATCTGTTAGCCCCCAGGAGCGTACGTAGCGTAACTTGGTGGTATAGGCGTCGTTCAGGCACCGGTTCGTCGTCGTAGCCTCGTCGTTGGGCCTCGTATTACTGGTCAGGTCTCCCACATAATAGAGAATAGGAAAGTAGACAAAAAAAAAATATAAGAAAGAAAGCTTAGTTCACAGGTCGGTCACGGTCACCTCTCGGAGATTCTATCGGCCTCGAGGCCGTGAATCACGCACTCACTCAGTTCATCCACTCCACCCTACGTAACTAAGGTCGTCCAAGGGTTCGGGAGTTGCTTGTAACTGCAGGGACCCCATGCAATGTTACAACGTGTACAAAGATTGTGCTATCCAAATGCTATCTAAAGTTTGAATTATATTATAAAGGCTTAAGCCTAGGTAAGTGATTACAATTTCAAAAATATTAGTAATGGTATGTAAGGTTGTGTATTGTAGGTTTCCGTAGGTTTTGGATCATAAGTTTACAAATAGGTGAATGTTTAATGTGTTATAAATGTTGGTGATTTTATTATCCTAATGCAAAGGTTTGAATTATATTCTAAAGGCTTATGTCTGAGTGAGTGATTACAATTTCAAAAACATTGGTAGCGGTACGTATAAGGTTGTATATCGTAGGTTTCTGTAGATTTCGGATATTATGGTTGACATGGTATAGGTATGACTTAAAATCTATCTTACATTAGGTTATTTATGCTGCTTGTTTTCGTACGTCGTGCATGTTATTAGGTCAAGAATGAAGATATTATGTGTATTTTTTGTCGTATTGGGCAGTGTCAATTGCGATTCTTCGGTTAGAAAAAAGGGGGCGGATGAGGCGGTGGATGATTTAGTGGATCTTCAACCGCCGGAACTTCTGATTTCCTTAACAATGAGAGAGGTAGACTCGTTCGTGTGAGATTTGCAATTTCACTGATTGTCGATTGAACGCGATATGGTGTAGGTCTTGTGTTATTATTTCTTGATGTTTTACCTCGAATGTCGGATGATTTGTATTGTGAATTTGTTTTATGGTCAAATCTCTGGAGTTTTGGTTCCGATTTTTCATTCGTCGGTATAACGTTTTTTTCTTTGGTGTGTGTCTCTTTGCGGATTATTTTGTTTACGGTAGAAGAGACCATGACAAGGTACTTCTGACAACTGTGTAAGTGATTGTCCGAGTCGTCTGTGTAGTTATTTACCGTTGGCCTGCGTCACGGTCTTGGGTTACCTGGTGATGGTGAATCTTTGTGACGTTGGTCATGCGTGTTTTTGTAGATCCTTTCGATAATTAAACTAATCGATGGTGTTGGTGCCGTAGTATTTGTAGTTTGTTCGACGGTAGTGGTAGTAATAGTGTATTTAGCATTCGTCTCATTAGGCGAAGTTTTCGTTTTTTGTTGTGGTCCTATGGCGTTAATCTTAAGAATTGATACAGGGTTTTTATGAGGATTCGTAGTAGGGGCGAATAATTCGTTTGTGAGGTTCGGAAGTTGTGTGTCATAGGGTTGTTCATAGATTATCTGAAAATCATCGTTATTCGCGTGGCCAGTGTTTATGTAATCAATTCTAACGTCATGTGATTGGAATCTGTCAATTGGTTCGTATTTTTGTTTTGGGTACTTTTGATCAAGGTAGATCTGGGATTGTTGGTTGTGTTCATAGCAATCTGCGAGTGGCCAGCTCGCTTACAGTAGCTGCAGGTCGGCGACGGATCGTAAGGCGATGTCATTTTCGAGTAACTGTCATGTAAGTCATTACATGTTTATTCTCTCAACTTCCGTCTTTCTAACACTCTCCGCGCCTATTGCATTATCGATTGCCTCGCGTAACGTCCAGGGTTTTTTTGTCAGCTACTCTTTGTTCTAAATCATCGAATGGGCTTTTATAAATGATCGTAATGCATTTTCCTTAACATATTCGGTCAGAATTTTCGCGGGTTCGCTGGTTTCTTCGTATTCTATTATTTAGTAAGCTTCTTCTACTAATCTTTTTATTCTAGTACTGTCATTTAGTGCGTTTCCGTTCTGTTTTTGCTCTTTGTTTTAGTAGCAATCTATTATCGGCAGTTTGATAATAATCACTGATCGTAACACGAAGTATAGTAAACCTTCGTGTTTGTTTCAGTTTTAGGCAGCAATCTACTTTCGGCGGGTTATCAATAGTCACTGATCGCAACGCGGTGCGTAAGTAGACCTCCGTGTCTGTCTGGGTTTTCAGTTGTGCAGTTTCTCGATATTTGATAACTATGTTTTGTTTCACAAGTTGTAAGTTGATGTGTCTGTCGTAGTTGGATGTTTATTTTAGTTTTGCGTCTCTTGAGCTCTTTTAGTCGGGACACCTTTAGTCTCAACACGTGTTAGGACGCACGAAATAGTAACCGTTGCTCTCGCGGCATGCGAATTCTACCGACTTTATGCTACTTGGTACTGGTACTGACGAAGCTGGTACAAATCGCCATGCACTTCGGTAATTTTACCGCCTACACGTGTCACAAGCATGAACCGTCACTAGAGACGCATGCGACGTATACCGACGTACGGCTCCCTTACTAAGGAAGCTAGTGCGAACGAGGATTCTTTGAGTACGAATGACCATGCACTTCGGTGATATTCCCGCTATAAAACAAGTTACAAGCATGAACTAGTAACGATCACCAGAGGCGCATGCAAATTATACCGGTCCATCAGTATCCTTACCGACGGTGTTGGTACCTATATGTTTCGCCACGTAGGGTGGTAGAACCTACCGAACGAATTGGTAAAGCATACGCTCGTCTCTGACCAGTACACTCAATTATGACCAATTATAGTATGTATACTAGAAAATCAATAAAATCTGCTGTAATTGTATCAGTAGGCATTACCTAATATTTTTCATGGATTATACTTCTACGCACCTACTCGGGACTGTATACATTTGTAATTGTAACCCGAACTAGAGTACCCCATACCATAAAAATTTTACTGCAGGAAAAGGGTAATCTGAACAGCAGGATTTTTCTCCGTGTCTATTTTACTTTACTCAGTGTGATAATGCAGTGTGACCACGCTTCGCGTGGGTGAAACCCCCATTTTCACACCTCATAAAGTAAAATTTCTTACAATACTCGACGGAAAAACTTCTTCTGATCTCGTATGATTGCAAATTTTCTGACTCGTCAGAAAAAGTTTCACCGCATTCGTGTTATGTGTGAATTGGGGTCTTGTGTCCCTGTTTTGAATACTAGAATAAAACTGAGGGATTGTTGATGGTAGAACAAACGTAACTGGGTTAACCAACTTATAACTTTATTAATAAGTAATGTCTAGGATTATTGGTGTATATGTAATAAGTAACGATAATTCGTACTCGTAGAATGGATTAAGGCCCATCCCTAGTCGCCCACCTCCTTTTGATACAATGTTACACATTTCAATTATTATCCGGGCCCAGGCGTTGAAAACGCAAAAAAGACCAACGTCGCGCGAATTCTATTTCAGTTCCGGACACATACGTCGAAAAAAATGTTCGTTTTATGCGAAAATAGAACCTACAGATGGTTTTTACATTATTCTAATGTTTTCGAATTCGATTCCCTCGGCGAATTACGTAAAACAATCTGTTGACTCTATTTTCGCACGAAACGAACATTTTTTTGGACGTATGTGTTCGGAATGGAATTTGAATTCGCGCAGCGTTGGCCTTTTTGTGTTTCTGATGCCTGGGCTCAGATTATAATCGGAATGTGTCACATTTACCTAATTCGCCGAGGAAATCGAATTAGAAAAATGTAAAATCCATCTGTAGACTCTATTTTCGCACGAAACGAACATTTTTTTGGACGTTTGTGTTCGGTATCCAATTTGAATTCGCGCAGCGTTGGCCTTTTTTGCGTTTTTGACGCCTGGGCTCAGATAATAATTGAAATGTGTAACATTGTATCAAAAGAAGGTGGGCGACTAGGGATGGGCCTTAAGTAAGGAGGTTGGTTAAGAAGTCAGTTAGGGAGAATGTGTGAATAAAAGGAGAGTAGAAGTAAGGAAGATGAAGGTTGACTGGGAAGTAGTGTCTGCTATTAGAATAGCGTAATGAGGATAGCTTGGTTGTAGGCAAGGTGGGGGGGAGCAGAAATGCATTTGTAAAGCATAGTACGATAGCCTCTGGTGGGGAACCGTGTAAAAGTAGCCTAGAAGATAAGAATGGTTGCGTCAGGAAGTAGCACTCGTATCATAATTTACTATTTTGCCAAGATCATACACGGAGAAAATTGTATGGTGAGGGCTCTCATACTGTATAGAAATCTCGATGTACTCCGCACTTTTGACAGATAGGACTATAAATATGGTAACCATTGTCACAATTAGGGCAATGGTTACCATATCTCAAGCTATGGTTAACATACTTATAGTCCGACTTCTCTAAAGTGCGGAATACATCGAAATTCTAACTATACAGTATGAAAGCCCTTACCATAAAATTTTCTCCGTGAGTTTTTGCGGTCTCAATGGTCATCAATGGTTTTGCCAATGGAATCATGTATTTTTTTTTCTTTTATCCTGACGTAGCTGACATTAAGACGAATACGGCAACCCAGAATATTCCGACTTTGAAATGATTTTTCACCCAAACACTAAAAATCAGGACGCCATGATGGTATTGAAAACGAGGATATCCGAATAAAGAAATCGAATTTTTCATGCAGAAAATTTATTTCAACAAATGTTCGAAGTGATGGCAGTATTTACAAACATCTCCACCTGTCGTTATTATTGTATCAAACCAGGAGCTATTTGTGGGGCAAGAGGATTATTTATCCTACGACTTCAAGAATGTGTCGAGGTGAATGGCCATCATTTCAAACATGTATTGAAATAAACTTTCTGCACAATTCACAAACAAAATTCAATTTCATTATTCAGATATTCTTACTTTCAATACCATCATGGCTTCCTGGATTTTAGTGTGTTTGGGTGAAAATTCATTCTCATGTCATGATATTCAACGTCGCCGGATTCGACTGAAGGTAGTTCACTACTAAATCGAGTTTCTATACATGTTCATGAAAACTATGAAAACTTGAACTATGTGTTAAGAATGACCTAATACATGCACAGTTAAATTTTTATGAACTTCTGACGTACAGAAAATAAGATATTCGCCTCGGAAGTGGGACGTTTTAACACGGAAAGCATAGGACCGAGGCTACCAAAACCAACGTTTTGATTGATAGCATAATTTTGCTTCCATAGAGTTTAATAAAAAACTAACGTGTATTAGTTCAGTATGTTCCGAATGTTATTCCAAAAAATGAAAGCGGTCTGACATATAGTTTCAGTGAAATATGCTGTGATAATGTACTTGGCGAGGGAAAAACTAGAGGGAGTGAGGTACAGCAACGCGTCGTAGCGGCGTAGTCGTACACACATATATGACACACGGAATCAGGAGGAAAGTCACCCACTGAAACTTTTCTCTAGAGAGGGGTTACCGAAGCATGCGCAGTATATGTCTAGCGCGCTCAAATTTTTGGCTTGGACTGTGGGTAGTGAACTACCTTAATGTCGGTTACAACGTCATGATGAAAAAATACACGATTCCATCTGGAATAACCAATCATGACCTTGAGAACACAAAAACTATGACCTGAAAAAATTTGAATTTTCCTCCACTGTATCAGCCGCTTGAAATCAAGTAAATTATCTTTCAAAATTTTATTCGTCACTCCACAAGCAACGGAGATATTTGGGATGCTCACGTTAAATGAACCACCCTGTATACCCATTTATTCGTTTCAACAAGATTCTTATCGCTTATAAGAAAACAGAAAGAAAACCTACACGAAATTTTACAGCATCTTAACTATCTATGTCCCATGTCAAGGTCATATCTCTATCCGTACAGAAGTTATGGACTATGGGTATATATTAAAGTGGCGCAAAAAAACGACTATTTTTTTTTTTTTTGAGTCTCAAGTGAAAAAATGTTAGTTTTTGATGTTTTAAGAGGCCTCTCCAAAGGACAGCTCAAAAAAAAATTTTTTTAGAGGTCACTCCAAATTTTTTTAAATTTCAAAAATCGTCAGAAATCGATTTTTTTTTTTTTCAATTTTTTTTCTCGGTACGGTATAATTTTACAGACAAAAAAAAATAAGTTTCTGAAAGTTTCAGTTCAAAATTCAAATTTTAAAAGGTTGCTCATAATTTTTTTTAATTTATCAGTTTATTACTTTAGATTTTTTCGAGCGACCTTTTAATATTCACATTAAAATTCCATTCCCTTTTTTTTTTTTATTTAGTATAATAATCGATAAAAATACACCACGAGATCAACTAAAAATCAACCACAATATAGAAATCATAATTTTTAAAATCGTAAGTTATATCCCAATGCAAGTAAAATGAATTTAATACGAACTTTGAATAAATAATATGATATTAAATAATTTTAATAATTAACGATATAAATAATATAAATAATATATGATATTAATTTACCTAAAGTTGAAATCTGTTATAATTAAAAATTTAGTTCCAGAATTAATAACAAAGTTCATTGAAATATTGTTAAAATTTTATAGTTGATTGAATAAAATTATTGAATTAAAAAAAATTATGTTTTCTATATTGTGCTTGACTTTTAGTTCATCTCGTGGTGTATTTCTATCGATTATTGCACTAAATAAGAAAGATAAATTGTATAGAATTTTAATTTGAATATTAAAAGGTCGCTCGAAAAAAATCTAAAGTAATGCACTGATAAATTAAAAAAAATTATGAGCAACCTTTTAAAATTTGAATTTTTAACTGAAACTTTCAGAAACTTATTTTTTTTTTGTCTGTAAAATTATACCGTTGTTATGATCTGAATTCGAATTTGGGGTCTTGTCCCTGTTCTAAGTACTAAAGTACAACTGAGGGAGATGTTGATGGTGGTAAATGAACGTTTATATTTGTGAACTAGTAGCTTTATTTAGACGAATGGTTTATGTTTCATCCAGGTATAACGAATGATATATGTTGTGTCTAGGTATAAAAGTAAGCTAAGTTATTTTAGGTGTTTTCTGTAAAGAGTACGGTTGAGAAGTGAAGTGAAGGAAGAAAAATCAGGTAGTCGCTAGGATAGTAAGATAAAGGATTAGCTGACTCGTTGCAATTTTGCAGTCCGTGTGCAACGAGCGTCTCCTAGACGTAGGAGAGGGGGACGCGGACGATCCGGTAGCAGGTAGATAAAAGGGTAGAGATGTAGAGGGGAAAAAGGGGGGAAGCGTGTGAAAAGTTAGAGGACTGAGGTAAGTGAGGGGCGAACGTATGGGTAGCGATACCCGGACGTAACACCCCCCCCGTTAGAGGGAACATATCGCTTGTATTCAAGCGGTATGCTTCCTTTTAACGTAGTTATTTAAATGTTTATCTAGGGTTTTAGCTTGTATCATAGGTTTACAAATAGGCGAATGTTTAATGAGTTATAAATGTTGGTAATATTATTATCCTAATGCTAAGGTCTGAATTATTCTAAAAGCTTATGTCTAAGTAAGTGTTTACAATCTCAAAAGAACATGGGTAATGATATGACTTAAAATCTATCTTATACTATTCAAGTTTATATAAGTATATTATATAGTAAATGGTCTAGTGAAGTTATAATGTTATATTGAGCGTAGCGATAATCCTTATGTATTTAATCATGATACTTGATTGGTTCCAGTGGGTGTGAGTTTGTCGCTGTCTTGTGTAGGTGGTGGGGTTTTCGAGTTTTAGTTCTATGTACGGTCGGGTTTATCGGTGGAAGTGGGGGTGGTATTCCTTTTTGAGGAGTGTTGTCTTCGTTCAAATGGGGGTGAATAATGTTTAATTGGATTGGTTTTTCGTATCTGGGCGGTTTCAGGCGTTTGTTGTCGCGTCTTGTCTTTTTGAGGCAAGAGAAGACTGTTGATATTTTCCCAAATAATGAGAATTTGTATGCTGCGAACAAGGCTGTTATAATTCCCAGGCCAACGGCGGCGTAAGTGAGACTGGTTGTTAGGCTGTGAGTGTTTTGCTGTGCGCGTTTGTGTGTACTTATTTCTTTTGCTTGTTTGATTATTTCTTCCAGTGCTAGGATGTTAGATTTTATGTCATCGGCGTCCAGAGGTGTGGTTTTGTATTGGTGGAATATGGTAGTATGGTTCTTATTCAGGTCTTGATATATCTCGGTTAGATTTAGAGTAAATTCTGGAACGTATGAGTGTATTTCCGTCGACGTCATGGTGTTAGAGGTACTGAGCGTTATGATTTCTGAGCGTCCTGAGCATCTACTCCTCAGTTTTAGTATCCCGGATTTGGAAAGGGTGAGACGTGTTGTAGGCATATTGGGGCACAGGATATGAATAGTTTCTGGGTTTGGTAAGGAGTAGATCCAGGAATTTGGTGCTCTTAGTTTAGACCAATATGATCAAGTTTTCTAGTTGTTCGTAGTAGATCCCAGGGTTTGTTATGAACGGTATCAAGGTGTAAGGTTGGTTTCCATCGTTTTCGAGTGCCGTGCCGTATCTGTAATTATTTGTCTCGTTAGTCTCGTGTGTGTGCTAATTTTAATTTATTCAAGTGAACTATTTTCGTTCTGTTTGGCGTAATGTAGATTTCTGCGTTGATATTGTCGATTATTTGTTTAATAATGTAGGGACCTTTGTAATGGTCGTCGAATTTGGAGCGTGTTTCGTTTAGTAGGAATACTTTTTGTCCGGCTTCAAAGGTTTGCGGATTAATTTGCCTGTCATAGTAAGTTTTTGACTTTGATTTAGCTTCTTTTAGGTTCATTGCTGCCTGTTTCCGTATATCATGTATGTTTGTTATTAGGTCGAGAATGAAGGTGTTGTACGTATTCGTTGTTGCATTGGTTGGTGTTGTGTGTGACGGTAGGCGTGCTTCTTTTCCAAAAATTAGATTATGTGGGGTGAAGTTTGTGCCTTCGTGTTTAGCGGTGTTGTAGCAGAAGATTGCAAAGCGAATGTATTCGTCCCAGTCTTTGCCAATGTTTGTGTAGTGTTTGATATGTTCGGTGAGTACGAGGTGACTGCGTTCTAGCGATCCATTTGATTGTGGGCGATAGGCGGTTGTTCGGACTTGTTTGATCTTGAAGAATTTGCTAATTTGTTTGATTGTGGTACTCATAAAGTTCTGTCCTTGGTCCGTCAGTATCGTTCGTGGGGCTCCGTAGCGCGTGATGTATTCTTTAGCGAAAGCTATGCCTATTGTTTGGGCAGCAGCATTAGGAAGTGGTATTGCGTCTAGGAATTTAGTTAAGTTGCATTGGATTGTTAGTAGATATTGATTATTGGATTTCGTGATAGGAAGTGGTCCTACGATGTCAAGTGCTACTTTATCGAAAGCGTCCGCTGGTGTATCTGTGATTATCATCGGTAACTTGGTCTTAATTCTGACTAATTTTTTTCTTTGGCAGCTGTCACAAGCTTTGATAAAGTTTTGTATTTGAGTTTTGAGATTTGGCCAGATGTATTTTTCTCTTATTCGGTTAAAAGTCTTTGTTACCCCTTGGTGTCCTCCAATTAGCGATTCGTGGTATTCTTTGATTATTTCGTGGTGTAGCGTTTCGTCGGGTGTGATAATTTCTTCGGTGCAAAGTGTGATTTTAATGTTGGTATTCGCGAAGATGTAGTAAAACAGTTTTTTGATCGTCGACCACTGGAAGTTACCTAGTCCTACGTTATTTTTTCTGAAGGTGAAGGAGTTTATATTCTTGCATATTAGGATACGTCTCAGGTTGAGGAGTATGTTATGAAGGTCTTCCAGATTGTCCTTGTCTGTGTGTTTGTTTTTTATTATAAGTGTGAGAATATATTTTGCTTTGAATTTTGTCAGAGCTATTTCTAGTTTCTGTGGTGTTCGAATTGTGAACGTTTTCCTGTTCAGCATGCCCTTGTCTATCAGCTGTTTTGCCAATGGGTCATCTGACGGGTGGTCCGCTGGGACGCAGTGAACGTAGTTATCGTTTATTAGGAACATTTCGTCTTTTGATTCCTTGACGTTAGGTACAGGTATTATGTTGTCTAGGTTATTTATAAAATGGTTGAAGTCATCAGGTATGCTGTTGGTATCGTTGTCTTGACTACTGGTATGTCGTGGGGTGTCAGTGGGGGTCAGGATGGGAGAATCATTGTTGCGTAGGTCTTGGGAATCTAAGGTGTCTATTGGTGAGTCGGTGTCGTCACTTTCTGTTGAACTTGAGATTTCGGGATCTGACGAGTGGTCTGTGTCCGCGGTATGGTCGGTAGTGTTATCTGCTTCTGTTGGTACAATGGTTTCATGTTTTGTTGTCGGGTGTGGGGTTGCTGTTACTGGGTTTGGTCGTTCGTTGATTTCGAGGGTTGATCCGTGAGATTTTGGATTTTCGTATACACAAATGGTAATTTTGATGTCTGTATCTTTAAATATGTAATGGATCATACGACTAACCATGTCCCAGCTGAATTCGTCTAGGCCGCAACCTAATCTTGGCATTGATAGTGATTTCACTCCTTCTTTGATAAGTGCTACTTTTAGTTTGGCTAGTATTTTGTACATGACTTCGTTCGTTGGTTTGTCGAAATGGTAATCTTTTGTTACCAAATTATAGATTATGCGTCGTGGGTATGTGACTGTAATGATGTCCGTCACTTCAGGTTTCATGGCTAGAAGTTGTTTACGTTGTATCAGTCCCTGCTTCATCATCTGATCCGCGACACCTAGTGAAGTTTTACAATCTGCTGAAATGCAGTGTGCTAGGTTGTCTTTTTGTTTTAATATGTCAGCGTTTATCTCTGTAATGTGTTTATTGTAAGCCAAAGGTAAAAACTCCAGATCTACGAGGAATTGGCCGTATGGGGGTGTGTTTTCTGGGTTCTGGTTGGTAGAAGTTCCGGCTGGTCTGTCGCGTGAGTCTTCTCGTTTCCTTATATCGAGCCTAGTGAGCGTTGCTGTTGACTTTGAGTCCGTTGTCAGATTTGTGCTCGGGAGTTTTTTATAAACTTTTTTGCGTATGTAGGGTGCAGATCTTGGCTTATTATTTTTTGACGTTCCGGGTTGAGCATTAGGTGGTTTGTTTTGTTCATTCGTGCTACGGTCCGTATGCATGTACGGGAGTTGTTTCTTATCGGAAATCGCGCCTGGGGTTTGTTTGCAAACTTTTTTGTGGACTCTTCGATTTGAGCTAGACGAAGTCGTGATAATGCGCTTCCGACGGGTGTGTACCTGAATGTCTGAGTCATCCGTAGAGTCTGAGTGATGATCTATGTTCGGTTTGTATCGTGGTGCCGGATTACCTGAAGATTGCGTATCGCGATAACGTTTATTCGGTTTTTTAACACCCGAGTAGGTTTCTGGATAGTTTGCTCGTTTATCGTCGTTTTCTTCTGGCGGTGTTGGGTCGTGAGTCAATTCGGGTAGGTGGATTGCCTCTTTCGTTAGTGAGGGCGGGCTACTAGAAGACTCAGTCCTTTGTCTTTTAGGGGGTTCAGATTTCTGATGGGTAGCTTCAATATCTGAACTGTCCGAAAGAGTTGACGTTGCCATAGTTGGCGTTTGTTGCTCCTTAGTTCGTTTATTTGGGGCAGGGTTAGTGGATTCGTCTGTGGTTTGTCGGGGACGTTTCGCGAATTGGTGTGCTAGTTTTTTCTTTTTGTTCGTTTCCTCCGAGGGTTCTGTATCGGTTCTAAGGCGTTTTGAATCAAGAGGTAGGATCTGGATTGTGTCGGGTGGTGGGTTTCTGGACAGAGCATCTGCGTTTGAATTCATCTTTCCTTTTTTGTAAATAACGTTGTAAGAATATTCGTCGAGTGTCAGGCGCCATCGAAGCAGTCGTGAGGTTGGATCTTTCACATTGTTTATCCAAACTAGTGGTCTGTGATCTGTGACGAGTGTAAATGTTTGTCCGTAAAGGTATGGTCGGAAGTGTTTCACGGCGAAGATGATTGCTAAGAGTTCTTTGTCAATCGTCGAGTAGTTGACTTCCGCCTTTTCGAGGGATCTCGAAGCGTACGCGATTGGTAAGTCTTCGCCAATTTTTCCTTGGCTAAGAATCGCGCCCACGGCGCAGTTAGAGGCATCGGTTGTCAATATAAACGGTTTCTCAAAGTCCGGGTACTGTAAGATAGGTTCGTTACAAAGGCTATCGCGTAGGGTTTCAAACGCAGATTGGTGTTCGGACGTCCAAAGGAATCGATTGTTTTTCTTCAGTAAGTTGTTTATGGGCTTTGCGATTTTTGATAAGTTAGGTATGAATCTGCGATAGTAGCCGATCAGTCCGAGGAATTGTTTGATTTGCTTAGGATTTGTAGGGACAGGGTAGTTTTTGACGGCTGTTATTTTGTTGGGATCCGGTTTTACTCCGTCTTTCGTAATGACGTGGCCTAGGTATGCTATCTCTTTACGTAGAAATTCGCATTTGTCGGGCTGAAGAGTTAGTCCGGCATTGGCTAATCGTTCCATAAGTTTTTTAAATTTGATTGCATGTTCTTCTAATGATCTCGCATAGATTACTATATCGTCCAGGTAAACGAAGACTTCGTTGCCTAAGAGTCCGGAAAGTACCTGATCCATTAGGCGTTGGAAGGTCGATGGTGCGTTTTTTAGGCCAAAGGGCATTCTGTTATATTCATAGTGGCCATGCGGAGTTGAGAAAGCCGTTTTCGGACTGTGATCAGGGTGCATCGGTATCTGGTGGAAACCTGACGCTAAATCGAATTTAGAAAAGTATTTGGCGGATCCTAGTTGATCTAAAATGTCTGTTATGTTGGGTAGCGGATAGGCGTCGCCAATAGTTTTTTCGTTAAGTTTCCGGAAGTCTATGACCATGCGCCATTTCTTATTGCCGGTAGCGTCTGCTTTCTTGGGTACTATCCAAACTGGGGAGTTGTACGGTGAAGAAGAGTGCTTGATAATATTTTGGTCAAGGAGTTTGTTAACTTGTCTATTTATCTCTTCTTTGTGGATTTGAGGATATCTGTACTGCTTTGTGTGGATCGGAATGTCATCTGTGGTAGGGATGGTGTGGCTGACTAGTTGTGTATGTTTTAATTTGTCGCCTGGTAGGAAAAAAAGGTGGTTAAATTCTATAGCAAGGTCGGTTATCGATTGTTTTTCTTCGTCATTTAAATGGTTTAATCGGAGGTTTTCCATAAGGGTGTGAAGACGTTTTGAGTCATAGTTAGAGGAGAAGTGAAGCGTGCGGGAATTGTTATTGGTATTAGTTTCACGAGCTTTGGTTAATAGGATTGACTGAACGCTGGTGAGTCTTGTATCGGTCAGCTGGGGTCTTGTATCCTCGAGTTCGTCGACTTCTTCTAAGGTTACTACAGGCCTCCTTATCTCGACAGCTGTTTCGCTGGAGTTGATCACGTAGGCATATGCTAAACCGTTTCTGTTCGTGACTAAGGCCTTGCCGAGAAAAATACTGGGGCCGAGGTCTATGTTATCAATGAATCCTGTTTTTAACGTCGGGTTGGCGATTTTCATTGATATTACTTTACCAGTTCGGCTAGGAATGGATATAATATTTTCGTCTAGAATTTTTAATGGTTTACAGTTATCCGTTGTTACTGTACCAGTTCCGAACGAAATTGTGGCGTTCTCGTTGTATAGGAATTTCGTACCCAAAATGCCGTCTTCTTTTATTGGAAAGGAATTATCGACTAGATGGAATACGTGCCAACTATTGCCGATTTGTACATTCACGCTTCCAAGAGTTTCTATTGTACCGTCTACTGTGCCGGTTATCTGGGTTTTGTCTGTCAAGGTACAGTGTATGTTTGGTTTGACTGCGTTTAGTTTTATCACGTTTATGTCGGCTCCGGTATCGACCAAGAGCGTGCTTGTCTGCTTCTCAAGTTGGGGCGTGTGTAGATGGATCTTAGGCGTTTGTGTTATTGCCGTTGTGAGAATGCGGGATGTTCTTGTATTATTATTCGACGATTTGTAACGAAGTGGAATAACGCCCGTGTTTCGAGAATGGAGTTGGTCGTTTTTAAAACAGATTGTTGCTTCCTCGAGTCGCAGGAAATCTGCGCTCAGGAGGCCGTCTTCTTGTATAGGAAATTCGTCACTTATTAAGTGGAATTCGTGGCACGTGCCGGAAAATTCTAGATTTATGCTACCTAGTGTTTCTGTGTATCCTTCTGTTATTCCTGAGATATAACGTTTATTCCTCGGTTCTAACTGAGTGTCTGAGGTGATAATTTTTTGTTTTATTAGGTTTAAATTCGCACCGGTATCTACTATTAATGTTCCAGTGTTGCCAACGATTTGTGGTGATTGAATTGTAATGGTTGGTGATTCTAAGAGGGTCCTTTTTACGTATTCGGACGCATTTCTAGAGTTCGGGACGTCGTTGCGTCCGTGTGGTGGTCCCGTTACTCGTTTAAAGGTTGCGGTTCTAATGGGAAGTTTTCGGTATTCGGAAAGTTAGTATTTGTATTTGTGAAATTGATGCGTGCGTATCTTGGCTGTTCGGAGTTTGGGTCATTTCGGTTTCCGTTGTTAAGTTGGTTTGGTCGCTGACCAGAGTTGTTATGTTGAGGTTTGTTGTGTGCTTGAGGTTGTTGGGCGTATTGTGGAGTGTTTGATTGGTAAAATGAAGGATTTTGGAGTGTCTGTTGGTTTTGGTAGTTTCGCGTGCGGCACCTTTCGACCGTATGACCTTTACGTCTACAATGTGTACAAAATAGATTGTCGGTACGCTCTCGTGATCTACAGTTATCTATTGAGTGTCCAACACGCTTGCAGAACTTACAGTTCAGAGACGAATCGTGAGGCGGTGTTTGTTTCGAGTTATTAATATTACTGTTTCGAGCCGGTTCGTTAGTTTTTGAGCAGTTTTGGTCCGGTTTCGTGTTGTTTGGTGTCTGTGCTCTTAATTTTTGCCTTTCTAATACTATTCTTTCCGCGCTCACCGCCTTATCGACTGCCGCTCGCAGCGTGTTTGGCTTCTCGTTCAATACCCTCTGTTCTAGCTCGTCACAGAGACCCTTTATGAATGCGCGTAAGGCGTTTTCTTCGACATTTTTTATGAGTATAATAGCATTTGCGGCGGTTCCTTTGGAATCTATAATGTCGATAGCTGTATCTACGAGTTCTTCTATCCTAGTTCCGTACTCTAATGCGGTCTCGTTTTTCTCTCGTCGTGCGCACGCTTTAGCACATTGCACGTCTGATAGTCTTTGTTTTGGTTCAAACGCGCGTTTCAAGTTGTCTGTAATAAGTTGTAGTGTCTGGAAGCTATCTCGCGGGAGTGCTCTTTCTGCACGGCCTTCGATTTTTGATCGTACTAGTGCTACGAATAGGAGCATATCTCGTGGATCTATTAATATTCTTGCGTTCTCGACTTTTCTAACAAAAGATTTTACTGTAATATTCGATCCGTCAAAAGTTGGAATTAGTGTAGCCGCGACTTTCAATGGTAGGAATGTCATTTCTGCGTCAGTCATGGTTTCCGGCAGGGTTTATAACTTATCTTAGATGGTATACGTATGTTATAGGGTAGCTTACGTTCTGGAAGTTATGGTGAGTACGATAAAAGTGATTCTTCCTAGCATATTTCTGAAGTGGTGATTGTTGGTGTAAAGATGGCGATTCTGGATCTGAGAGTTGGGCGATAGCGTTGGTGATACCGGTGTCTTGGAGTCGTTACCGGGTTTCGTCGTTGGAGCGAGTTCGCTCTTTGTGGGGCTCAGATGAGCCTTTGGGGGGCGAGGTGCCTTTGAGGTTCGGTCGCTGCGATTTGTGTTAGCAGATTCCGTGATCGCCAGTTATCGCCAGGTTGATAATAGCGGGTTGATAGTTTACACTTTTCGGGTATATAAGCGATTGAGGTCGTACCAGTTGTATCGTGTAATATAACGGGACACTGTTTTTTTTTTTTTTGTATTATGTGCAGTAATTTATACCGAGCGTTGCTCTCTTGGTTATCAGTTCACACAACTTGTCTTACACGTTGGTTCACTGTTTGGTGTCACAATTTGTTTGGTTAATGGTTTGTATTTTCGTCATATTACCGTCATTCGTTTACTTCCTTTCACATAGCCTCAGTAACAGGGAGGACCACCGCTGCCACCAGTGTTATGATCTGAATTCGAATTTGGGGTCTTGTCCCTGTTCTAAGTACTAAAGTACAACTGAGGGAGATGTTGATGGTGGTAAATGAACGTTTATATTTGTGAACTAGTAGCTTTATTTAGACGAATGGTTTATGTTTCATCCAGGTATAACGAATGATATATGTTGTGTCTAGGTATAAAAGTAAGCTAAGTTATTTTAGGTGTTTTCTGTAAAGAGTACGGTTGAGAAGTGAAGTGAAGGAAGAAAAATCAGGTAGTCGCTAGGATAGTAAGATAAAGGATTAGCTGACTCGTTGCAATTTTGCAGTCCGTGTGCAACGAGCGTCTCCTAGACGTAGGAGAGGGGGACGCGGACGATCCGGTAGCAGGTAGATAAAAGGGTAGAGATGTAGAGGGGAAAAAGGGGGGAAGCGTGTGAAAAGTTAGAGGACTGAGGTAAGTGAGGGGCGAACGTATGGGTAGCGATACCCGGACGTAACACCGTACCGAGAAAAAAAATTGGAAAAAAAAAATCGATTTTTGACGATTTTTGAAATTTAAAAAAATTTGGAGTGACCTCTAAAAAAATTTTTTTTGAGCTGTCCTTTGGAGAGGCCTCTTAAAACATCAAAAACTAACATTTTTTCACTCGAGACTCAAAAAAAAAAAATCGGTTTTTTTGCGACACCCTAGTATATATAATAAGGTGGTCTTTGTATAGGAGGATGGGGATGAATTTTTCTGAAGCCCCCCCCCCCCCCCCCCCCTCAACACACACACACACACACACCCATCCATCCCGAATAATTGAAAAAAAAATCTGAAATTTCAGCATCTTATCTCAACCCGCAATTCTCGCGCAAAATGCCGTGTCGAAAAATGAGGATACCCGCAGCCATTTTTCGATACGTTATTTTGCCAAACGCAGATATAAAGTTGGATTCAAACGATTTACAATTGACATAGATGAGGCTACTGTTTTTCACCAAATAGTAGCATCGATGCTTACTAATTTCTCACGGTTATAGACTTTCCTGCAAATAATGTTTAGTAAAATCAAAAAAATGTATTCTGAAAAGAAGGTGAAAACTATGTATCTTGAATGGCAAAATTCCATCCCGTTTACGGAAGGGATTAGGGCTGAGACAGAACGCTGAAATTCATAGGGATTCTTTGTATAATTATTTGGGGTCAACTTGAACAAAATTCTCCCGCACCGTAAATAAGAACCACCCTCATATATATATAGACGTAAAATAAAATTATAGATATATTGTCATCAACAAAGTATAGATATGTACTGGAGTATTAATCGATGCGCAACATAGGGAAGTGAAAACGCCTGCATACAGGCAACTCAAACATCAAACGTTAGATTTCATTTATCACGTAGCTAACGAGCACGCGATATACATAACAAAAACTGATCTTTTTGATTGTTGTACCGGTTTCCTATATGTTACGCATCCACAAATACTCTCAGTATAATAATGCTCGGATTCCAGCTGGGGTTCAGCTTTGGTTTGCGAACTCGTTCAAGCGTTTCTTAACTGAATAATGTACATGTTTCCATCGCTCTGATTCCCGTCGCTTTGATTTCCGCTCTGATTTTTTCGACTAGATAAGCTCGATTTGGTAGTAGAAGTATTAAATTCTCTATGCGGATCTTGTTCCTTCCATAAAATTTTCCACACGAAAGTACGAAAGCCGTTATGCCACCAAGCATATATCAGTGGATTCAATAAAGAGTTTAC
Source organism: Tenthredo scrophulariae (assembly GCA_963978835.1). NCBI lineage: Eukaryota > Metazoa > Arthropoda > Insecta > Hymenoptera > Tenthredinidae > Tenthredo > Tenthredo scrophulariae. The sequence goes on from OZ022232.1 coordinate 13,741,859, forward strand.
GAAGCCAAGTATGGCGAGCGGAGAGGCTATTGCCACTCTCAACGTCTTACCACTACTACTACTTTGATCACAAAACACGTATATGCTGCTCGCAATGAAGTACGGCATCCAGGTGAGAACGAAACTGCCACAAGTGAAGAGTACGACTTTTACTGCCTTTACTTTTGAGGGTTTACTCCTTTTTCTTTGCCTCGTAGCCTCGTTGGCCACGGAATTACCTCCGCGAAATATTCTCAAGACCTCTTGTTGGCCTGCTGTTTTTTCCTCCCGGTTTTTGTCAGCTCGTCGGAGTTGGATTACTTTCATAATCGCATGGTACAAAATGATTACGTACAAAACCATAACAAGTATAACAGGGAAAACCCCGACGATAGTGATTAACAATATAAGACCCGGTGGCGCCAATGAAATAAACCAACAAATTTTTCCACTGTTTGTTCCACCACTCCATAGCCCGGTCGCAGGCAGGAAACCAAGGATGATTCCAATGACCCAAGTTAATGTGATGAAAAGACGAGCCCTCGTAGGATACACCCATCGGTGATATTTCAAGCCGTGTATTATATAAAGAAATCGGTCGATGGCTATCAATCCAACTGAATAGATGGAGGCTAGAGTACTGGATACTATGAGACCTGCAAACAAAAATAAACTCATTTGAAAATGGAAGAAAAGAGCACCACGAAAAACATCCAAAGATGTAGAAAGAGCCGCCAAGTACTAACACGAAAACCACAGTTGCTTTATAAGCAAAACGTTTCGCCAGTCTCTGTCGTGAAATCAAGAAAAAAGCCAAGTACCGAACGTACCCCTGCGATCTCTTAACAAGTCTACGTCGTGATACAAATAATCAATCAATCAATCAATCAATCGTGAAGTCGGGAGTTTCGTGTGAGGATATCGAAACATCATTCCAAGAGCTACGTACTTGGCGGGCACATTCAGTTTTTTTTTCCTTTGTGTTTGTTATTTTCGCTTTGGATTGATAGTACTTTATCGTATTTTGCAAACCATTTTTTTCCGACTGTTTGCCATATTGTTTATTCATCAAATCTGGCATCTAAAATACATTAATTGATATGCAGTTTTATTTTGTGTTTGGCTGTTTGTCTTACAGTTTTTCCTGAACTGTGCACAGCTACTTGTATCCGGTACTTGGCGGCTGATGGATTCTCAGAGTACTATGCGTCCGGTCGCTGGATATACCTATATACATGTCATGAATTTTGCATCGACTGACGAATGTCTGATTTACAGATAACATACACACTTATTTAAAATGAATCTTCCAATCTTGTGGGACGTCATTGTCGTGGCAGTTGGAATATAAGCGCGTGCGAGTTTACGATAGCACTTTAGTGCGGGCGCCAAAGGCAGCCGCACTAAAGCACTCCCGTAAACTCGCACACGCTAATCTTTCAACTGGCACGAATATGTAGTCGCGAATGATTATTCTTCACAAGCGAATGGGCAACAAAATATTTTTGCACTCAAGTGAGGCCGAACTGTTACGAGGATGAGTTTCAGGTGTTGAAATTAATCCTTCCCACTACGTGTATACGCTAGTGCACTCGCACATACGCATGCATCGTGAGCAAGATTGTATGACATAGTATAGGTACACCAAAGCAATCATTAACTGAATTTGATATTCGTCAAACTGTCACACTCTATGCTACTTATAGCATACACGTATATCCGAAATAGGTTTTATACTGAAATAGCAAAGTAGAGTTTTGTTGATAATTCAACAGTTCTGCAAGTGAATAAGTTTATTCTTACATTATTAATAATATACTCAAGCTCTACGGTATGTCACCTATCATGGGTGAAATTAACGTAGTATATCGCTAATTGGCTCCATAGTGAGGTACGTGATTCCAGAGTTCCGAGTTTGATCTGATAATTTAATGACAGTGGAACGACCACGATTTTCATTTATTATACAAGGTATTTACTTCTGTAAGTTCATACACATAATTAAGGATACGACGAAGTATTTTCTGATACGATTATTAGTTGGAATAACTAGTTCTTCAGTGTATTTAATTGCTGTCGCATTGAAAACTCAATTTTCGCGTGAAACGAAGCCGGTTGTCCGTATAGCTCTAAGAAACCGAATGTGCCCGCCGAGTACGTAGATCTTGGAATGATGTTTCGATATCCTCACACGAAACTCCCGACTTCACGATTGATTGATTGATTGATTATTTGTATCACGACGTAGACTTGTTAAGAGATCGCAGGGGTACGTTCGGTACTTGGCTTTTTTCTTGATTTCACGACAGTGACTGGCGAAACGTTTTGCTTATAAAGCAACTGTGATTTTCGTGTTGGTACTTGGCGGCTCTTTTTACATCTTTGGATGTTTTTCGTGAGATTTCACTTCTTTTTGCAAGTATGAGAATTGAGAAGGGTTGCTCATTTAATTTCAGCAGGGTTATACGTTATTATAGTTTGATCATCACAAGAAATACATTCGGAATTTGGGCAAGGGAAGAAACATTCAGTGAAAGACGAACACATTCACTTCAATTGTCAACTGTGACAAACATAAATAATTCATTAAGTAGAACTTAATTCCGTCTTATGTACAGTACCAGGTTGAAGTTCATAACGTTATTTCAACAAAATATTCGCTAAAAAATTCTCAAATTCAAGGCTCGAACGTTTCAAATTGATCAAGAACGGTGCATAATTCCTCAAATTGCGTAAAACATGTTTATCTCGAATATTTTACAGTTCTAAACAAATTTGAATCACGAAATATTGCATTTCTTCAACGAATATTGTGTTACGTTAACGTTACGAACTTCAACCTCATTATACAGTTTTAACTTAAATTTAGCACTTAATCAGTAATTTTTCAGCCATAGCTTGGAAGACTGTGTTGCCTGACGCAGTAACAAGCTCATATGTGTTCAACGTTGATTGTTCGGAGCTTGCATGCTTGTCTGCTGCAATCCAATTCAGGTCCCTGTGAGAATCATACAAATCAGTATACGATCAATCATTTAATAGAAATGTCACAGTAATCACTAAAATATATCCCATGTTACTGTGGTGAAGGTGAGCTGGGAAATGTCGACTCGTACGGCATACCTTCTAATATGTGATATCCACCAACAAGAAATGACATGTAGTATGGAATAGGTAGATTGAGTCAGTGGTTGGATTTACAACGGAGGTTGTTTTATACAGATACAGGCCAGTGTGTACGGTATGAAGTGATTGGTCAACAACTTATTATGTATAGTGTATACGAGAGCTCAAAATATCTCATAATTGCCTAGATGGTTAAATACTGCAGTTAAATTTCGAGAATTGGAAAGGTGCTACATAATTTGAAAGAATGCATGTCATTTCACTGATAATCAAATGGGTAGCATATTTCAAGGTATCAAACGATTTAACTAGATTTTTAAAGATATTAAAAGTTCCAACTCATTTCATAGACCGCATGAAGCGTGGGTAGAACCCACGTTTTCACTCCGTATAAAGTAAATTTTGTATAATACCCAACGGAAAAACTTTTTTTGATTTCATGTGATTGCACACTCGCCTTCGGCTCGTGTTGCCAACTCACACTAGACAGAAAAAGTTTTACCGCACTTGCATCATAAAGTATCATTACTTCGCTCAGTATGATAATGAACGTTTTATGCACGCTTCGCGTGTGTGAGACCCCCATTTTCACACATGAAGTAAAATTTTGTAGAATACTCGACGGAAAAACTTCTTCTGATCTTGTGTGATTGCAACACTCGCCTTCGGCTCGTGCTGCAACCTCACATTCGACAGAAAATTTTCCGCCACTCTCGTATCGTACTGTACTATTTTTAACTCAGTGTGTGATACTCGATTTTTTATGCCTGTTGGTAGTGTGCGAAGTGCCCGATTCACACACTCTCATATGTAAAAATGATAAAGATCCATTCGTTTGAAAATAATTATTTCTAAAATATTTTTCTTCTATTCAACTTTCTCAATTTTGTGTCATGTTCTGTTGACACATACATATTTACTGATTCAATAATCGCGTTACCAATATGTCAAATTAACATTACATGTTATTTATAAATAACAAAAAATATATGACGAATAATATAATTTTATCAAAATCGAATGAGCCTTACTTTTCTGATCAAGATAACTTGTATCTGGAACTTGCGTTTCTATCGATAGACTACGAAGAGGGATGTATAGAAGTGAAAGAAAAAGCGTTTTTTTTTTGTCTTTGATTTCCTCATTTCTTTAGTTTCGAAGACTAATAAAATTTTATGCTATTGAAAATCATTTTAGAAAGTATGTTGTTTTCAGTGGGGGTTATTATGTATAGTGTATATGAGAGCTCAAAATATCTCATAATTGCCTAGATGGTTAAATACTGCAGTTAAGTTTCGAGAATTGGAAAGGTGCTACATAATTTGAAAGAATGCATGTCATTTCACTGATAATCTAATGGGTAGCATATTTCAAGGTATCAAACGATTTAACTAGATTTTTTAAGATATTAAATGTTCCAACTTATTTCATAGACCGCATGAAGCGTGGGTAGAACCCACGTTTTCACTCCGTATAAAGTAAATTTTGTATAATACCCAACGGAAAAACTTTTTTTGATTTCATGTGATTGCAACCCAACCCCCCAGCGGGGGCTTCGCCCCCTGCACCCCTACCAGGGGCTAGAGCCCCTGGGCCCCGTCCGCACCCTGCCTCTCGCACTTATATCGCAATATATATATACTATACTTTCCTATTTTCTAGAGTTCTCTACAGGTCAAGAATTCCGCACACTGAGTTTAAAAAAATAGTATACGACACGTGTGTGCGTACTTGTATCGTACTGTACTATTATAACACTTTTAATGATCAGCAATTTTCAAATATGTTAGTCTGTTTGGTAATCAATTTGCGGTGCTGATGTATAGGTAGGCGAAGTTAGTGGTTGGTAGGCTGGTAGAAGTTGGTTCATTTGAAGAAGATACGTAGAGTGTTATAACTTTGGAGCAGCTGTGGGGGCTACCTCTGTTTTAGGACATCGTCTTGCCGAAATGTTATCTTCATCTATTCCAATGGATTGATAATAGGATAGGAATTGTCCAGGTGACTGTAAAAGATATAAGATAACATAGAACTGAATGAAAGGTTTCAGTATGTTACTACTAATATTCTTAGCATTGTTATTACTTTGGAGCTATGGGCTGTAGGCTACTTTTGTCTTGGGACGATGTCTCGCTAAAGTGTTATGTTCGTCTATCTCAACGGATTGATAATCGGAACCTTTGGTTTGGGACGTTGTTTTGTCGAAGTGTTATCTTCGTCTATTCCAATGGATTTATAAGAGGATAGGAATGGTCCAGGTGACTGTGAAACGTACAAAATAACATAGAATTGGAGGGGTTTCAGTACATTACTACTAATTTTCCTAGCGTCGTTATTACTTTGGAGCTGTGGGCTGTGGGCTACCTTTATCTTGGGATGTTGTTTTGCCGAAGTGTTATATTCGTTTATTTCAACAGATTGATATTCGTAACCTCTGTTTTGGGACGTCGTTTTGTCAAAGTATCATCTTTGTCTATTCTAATGGATTGATAACAGGATAGGAATGGTCCAGGTAACTGTAAAAAATACAAAATAACAAATAATTGAAGCAGAGGTTCCAGTATATTACTGGTAATTTTTATAGCATGTATCACAAGGGACCATTCTGGATCTTGGACGTAACATAATCTCTAGCGCCCGTGTTATCGTTGCGCTTCCCCGTGAGTCCCTTTTCATCTCCGCTACCGCCTATATTCTTTGTTTTTGTGTGGGAAATACGAGGTCGCTAAGCAACTTGAAGGTTTGTCAACGACAATCATTAATTGAACTCAGGCAAAATTCAACGCTGCGATGATGCTAACTAGTAAACGAATGGCTAGCGTTACCGCAGGCGCTAAAAACTCTTGTCAGTAGTGCCTGATCGGTAGGTAACGTTATCATAGAGCACGGATTTCCTCGTCACCAATTGTTGATTGTCAAAACATATAGGGGATCTGCGGAGATGAACAGGTGTAGCAGGGAAACGCGGACGCCAAAAGTCAACGTCGGCGGTATGTAACGCCAAGACATCGAGAATCGCACCTCAAGTGATGGTAGGAAACATACAAAGCAATAAACAAATAACGAGTCATGCATTTAGTGGAAATAAAGAGGTCGAGGCTGTTCTATTCATCTATTATTGTGTGAACGAATGTAAAGTCTAGTGAAAATAAATGTACGTACATACCGTTTGATGTGAGTCATCGTAACCTTTTTTTCACTTGCTTCGGTTAGTAGTGATAGAATAAGATTTTGCCAGGTTCGTTGGTTTATTCTCTATATTTGAACCCAGCTGAGAGAATCTGTTCCGTGCAATTACAAGAGGCCACCATGCAGATGTCAATAATTATTATTAGTAACAGTGATCGGCATGCGACCACGGGCTCGCACTATTTCACTCTTATTATTATTCACTGATTCACTGATTCACTGATATAAAACCATTAGCATGGCCGATAACACATTATATACTCATAGAATATGAATATATAACTATATAATATGATTATATATAAAATTATGAATATTTTAACTGTCAACAGCGCGATCCGAAAGCCATCCGACGGCCATTTTGATTTCGTCGACCCTTTGTAGCTCACTTGGTAACTTTATCATTACATACCGACCGAATGCAAATTCAGATTCATGCCAAAATCAATAGGGGTCGAGATTTCAGTGGCTTGTACCCACGTTTCGAACTTCAAGTCGATCCGTGTCACCGTTCGGTCGGAAACGTGGTCCCAAGCAAGCGTCTAGCGAAAATCTGTGACCAGGAAGAAGGAGAAGAAGAATTTTTTTCATCAACTTTCGTGACTAATATGTCGGAAACCAGTGTACCGATCTCGATCTAATTTATACAGCAAAGTCCTGTGGTGGGGGAATATCTATTTTGAAAATTTTATCCAATAATATTCACGCGTTCCGAAGTTATGACCGGGTGCTTACAGGTATAAGAGTTCCCCCGAGAAAATAGTCTCGTGGCTAGCTCTCGCCTGCCTACGGGTACTTGGCGGCGATTCGCTGCCGCGAATCTTGATTTCAAATAAATAACAAAATCAATCATTTTGTCTTGAAATCTCCATTGAATTCATTCGTTCCACACAGAGACGCTTGATTTGACTTGAAAATGCGCAAAGTTTTTTTCGGAATAAACAGAGCTGTCATGCGCCAGCCCATGACTATTGTGATTATAAGAGATTTTGCCTCAGAGGTATAATTTTTGCAGTTGCCCTTTGGATTTAGCGGAATCAAAAAACTAGTGTATGCGTAACGTTCCATGTCATCTCAGCCACCCGGAAAAAAAAAATCCCGGTTAGGTCGAAAATATCGTATGGTGTTTTTCTCAGCGCGAATCGGCGATGCTTGTCGATCTACATATCGGTAGTAGTTATAAAATGTGGAATCAAATATTCGTACGTGCTGTGACGTGCGCCGCCGACGGTTGGGGTTGGGGGTTCGGTACTCCGGGCAGGCTACGACTACAAAACCGGACGATCCCTACGTTGGTTTCTTATACGCGACTGTAATATTCAATGTTGATTAGAAAATATCAAAATCCGTATAAATCTAACTATTGTCGGGCGCCAGGTACCTGAGGGTACCGCGGTAACGGAAAGAGAACTCAAAAATGTAAATTAAAATGATAAGAATAATAAATGAATCAAATAAAATATAATAAACGAAGTTAAATTATAAAATGAATCAATAAAGGATAAAACCGAACGAAGCGATATTACACGGTAAGCCCAGGGTGAGGCGAACGTGGGGGCGAAATAATATAGGTGAAGATTATAAATGTAGTGTCGGGTGAATTTACGAGTGAAAGTTCGTTCACGTTAGAGTTAAGTATTAGGATACAATATGAAGAGCGAGTGCGGATATGTTTGAGTTGTAAATCTTAGGACTAGGATAGCTGGGGTCAGAGGCTAGGCGCCGCTATGACCGTTGGCAATTGAAACACGGCAAGAGAGTGCATGCATGACGAAAAACAGATGAAGGGTCTTGGGTGGTTGGTGCGAGCCTTCCCACGAAAAAGGGAAATCGGCCGATTTGACCTGACCAGCGACTTGTTAAGATGTACGTATGGAGCTGAGTCAATTGTACGGCGGCGGTCCAAAATGAAGATTACTTACTGTCTGTAACTCTTCTAAAAGTCCTTGCATCTCTTATTCACCTATAACATCCTCGCTTGCCTTGATATCCACACATAGTTAGTTTTATACTACATTTCTATGCGCTCAACCGGGATCAGAGTAGTTAGCGAACGGTGACAGTGAGTGGCAAGTGAAAAGACACGAGTGATAAGTGACAGTGTAGAAAGTAAATAAGTTTCAGTTCCGTAAGTGACGAATTATGGCTGACAGGGTCGAACAAGTGGCAGACGGGCTCGACGCAGTAGAGCTCAATGACGCACGGGTTGCAGGGATGAGGGTCATCAACTTACAAGAGGAGCTCAGACGACGACAACTCCGAGTGACGGGTAGGAAGCCTGAGCTACAGGCACGACTAAGGGCAGCATTGCTGCTAGAACGGGAACGCATTGCTCCGGGCGAAGCAGACAACGAAGACGAAGACGTTGAAGACGAAGAAGACGATGCCGAGGGTAACGAAGAAAGGGTCGGCAACGACCGAATGAACCCAGACGCAAATACTGATGACGATGACGACGACGAAGAAGCTTCAGAAGAAGAAAACGACGCCCGAGCAAGACATGCAGTCCGACGCAGAAGACGAGAATCACCCCAACGCACGCTGTTAACGTTCAAAGATGTCGAGGAGTCCCTCGAAAAATTCAGTGGTGACGATTATATGGGCATAAAACAATGGTTAGAGGACTTTGAAGGAATGGCCCAGTTATGCAACTGGTCAGACGTCCATAAGATTGCCTACGGCAAGCGACTGCTGAAAGGATCGGCGAAATTGTTCGTTAAACACGAAAAATGTATAAAAACATGGAGTAAGTTCGAAAAAGCTTTGAGAGAAGAGTTTGACGAGGCCGTAAGTGGCCACAAGGTACACATCGAGCTGCCACAGCGCAGAAAGAAAGCAGAGGAAACTTCACAGGAGTATATTTATAAAATGCTCGAGATTGCTGCCCAAGCGGATGTCGACACGCAGTCCGTGATTCAATACACCATGCAGGGTGTACCTGATGAGGCAATAAACAAAGCCGTATTGTACGGAGCAAAGACTATCCGGCAGTTAAAGGAAAAATTCAAACAGTACGAGGCCATGAAGAGGGAGATGAAATCAAAGGCAAAACCAGCAGAACAGCGGAAAGACGATAAGGCAAGGCGGCCCGACGGAAAAGGTGTCAAGAAGAAGACGGTGGACGAAGCTACGCCAGTGAAACGGTATTACAATTGTGGTGATAAAAACATGTGGGTGCGGAGTGTTCGGCGAAGGAATAGGGCACGAAGTGCTTCCAGTGCAACGATTACGGGCATATCGCAGCGAAATGCCCGACTAAGCCGAAAGAGGCGTACATTGTGTCGCGTCCGAATAAACAAAAGTATATGAAGGATGTGACTCTAGAGGACCATAAGTTTGTAGCATCAGTTGACACAGGCAGTGACCTTACTTTCATACGATCAGACGAATACGAGAAGATAGGGTCACCAGCCTTGTGTGATAGTAATCTTAAGTTTGAAGGTTTCGGCTCCACTGGCAATACGACTATGGGTGAGTTCACTAAGAATATGACAGTCGATAGCGACGAATTTCCCGTTGTGTTCCATTTAGTTTCAAGTACAATCTTAAAGCACAGCCTATTGTTGGGTACCGATTTTCTCGACCAAGTAGAGCTACGCGTGAGACGAGGTATCATGGGTTTTTGAGACTCGACGAATCAGACGACGATAAGGTAGATATGCCGGATATTTTCAGAATGAACGTTGTTGACCAAGCGGACGAAGTCGACCTGTTCCATGTTAAAGAACCTTACTATCGCTCAAGACTAAAATAATATTGAAAAACGATGTTCCGATAGCGAGTAAGCCGCGAAGGCTCTCACCGTCGGAAAAGAAGGAAGTAGAAAACTTGGTGAAGCTATGGTGCATCATCAGACCGTCTAATTCAGAGTACGCGAGTCCGATAGTTCTAGTAAAAAAAAAAAGAATGGCGCGACGAGACTCTGCGTCGATTATCGCGAAATAAATAAGTTAATCGAAAGACCGCGCTTCCTATTACCGCTAATCGAAGACCAGCTGGACTCCCTGCAAGGCGCGGAAATATTCACGACGATGAACATGAAGAACGGGTTTTTCCACGTACCTGTAGACGAGGAAAGCCAGAAATATACGGCTCTAGTGACGCCAAACGGGCAATACGAATTTTTAAGAACGCTGTTCGGACTAAGCATTTCGCCAATTATCTTCCAGAAGTTTGTCGCGACGATTTTTAGAGGGCTAATTGATGAGAAATATCTTGTTGTTTACATGGACGACTTGATAATTCAAGCGAAAGACGTAGAAGAAGCTATGGAGCGCTTAAGGCTCGTGTTGGAAGTTTCGAGTCAATACGGGTTGATCGTTAATTGGAATAAGTGTAGGCTTCTGCAAACGAAAATCGAATACCTAGGGCATATGGTTTCAAAAGATACCATTAAGCCGTCCGAGAATAAGACGAAAGCCGTAGCGAAATTCCCCAGGCCGACAACCGTTAGGAAGGTCCAAAGTTTTTTAGGGCTGACGGGTTAGTTTAGGAAATTCATTGAGGGGTACGCAAGGATAGCCAGACCGTTGACGGAATTACTAAAAAGAGACGCGAAATCCAGTTTCGGGGATCATGAGGTTGAAGCATTTGAAGCATTGAAGACGGCGCTAAGTAGTGGGCCCGTGCTAAGGTTGTATCGCGTGGGGGCGGAAACAGAACTGCAGATGGATGCATCATGTTTGGGGTACGGGGCAATTTTAATGGAACTGAAGCCGAAAGGACCGAAATTCCATCCGGTCTACTATGCCAGTGGTAAGTTGACACCGGCCGAGGAAAAGTACACCAGCTACGAGCTGGAGGTACACGTAATGAAATTGATTCTGAGCCGGATGTGTTTGAACTTTTTAGAAACAGCCAATCGGCGCTCTGGATTGCAAAAATTTAGAACACCGATTGGCTGTTTCTTCAATTGTTAAACACATCCGGCTCAGAATCAATTACGCTTAGTTTACTTTCGATCATGAAGGTCTTGAAGAAGTTTAGGGTTTACCTGCTAGGGATTCCGTTCAAGGATATCACCGACTGTCAGGCTTTCGCAATGACGGTGAAGAAGAAAGATTTATGTGTGCGGGTAGCCAGATGGGCTTTGTTGTTGGAGAAATTCGGCTACGAAGTATGCCATAGGCCAGGTAGAAGTATGCAGGATGTGGATGCTTTAAGTCATAATCCGTTGCCAAGTGCGTTATTGGTAACCGAAAGTGACGACGGCTTGATTGCGCGATTGGTAAGAGCGCAATATGAGGACGAAGACTTGCAGAAAATATTAGACGCCGCAACACGCAACCAAGCTGACGGGTATTTAATAGGAAACGATCTATTATATAAGGAAGTAGATAATGACGTGCTAGTAGTAGTGCCGGAAAGTATGCAAACCCAGGTAGTGCGCCAGGCATATGAGCGTGGGCACTTCGGGGTGAATAAGACGGAAGCTATTATCCGGAAAGACTTTTGGTTTAAAGCGATGCGGCAAAAAATAGAGAAAGTGCTAGCGAGTTGTGTGAACTGTATATTAGCGGAGAGAAAGCAAGGTAGGCAGGAGGGGTCCTGAACCCTATCGGCAAGGGTGATGTCCCGTTAAATACGTACCATATAGACCACGTAGGCCCGATGACGACGACTAAGAAGAAATACCAGCATGTATTCGTAGTGGTCGACGCGTTTACGAAGTTCGTGTGGCTATACCCTACGAGGTCGGCGGATACAGCTGAGGTGCCAGACCGCCTGCGTAAGCAGTCCGCCGTTTTCGGAAATCCACGAAGAATCGTTTCTGACCGGGTGACGGCATTTACGTCGAACACCTTCAAGGAGTATTGCGAGAGCGAGAAGATAGACCACGCATTAATCACGACAGGGGTACCAAGGGGGAACGATCAGGTAGAAAGGGTGAAGTGGACGTTAATCCCTCTTCTTACCAGAGTAGCCGCCCCTGTACCTGAGAATTGGTACAAGTACGTGGAAGCAACGCAGAGGTACCTTAACGCCACAGAGAGCCGCAGCATAGGTAGAGAGCAGGTAAGACCAGCAGGTAAAAGAGCTCATCGAGGAGGAGTGGGTCACCAGGTCCGAAAAGAGTCGCGACGAACTGCGAGAAATGGCCCAGGAAAAAATCAGAAGGACCCAAGAAGAGAATCGCGAAAGCTACAATAAAAAACGCAAAGCAGCGAAACGATACGGAGAAAACGCTCTGGTTGCAATTCAACGAACCCAGTTCGGACCAGGGCTGAAGCTACGCGGGAAGGTTTTGAGGCCCTGCAAGGTGACGCGTGTTATGCGAAACGATCGGTATGCCGTAGAAAAGGTGGGTGAACACGAAGCGAATATCAACGAACATCAACGTCGGCGGATCACATGAAGAGGTGGGTCGTTGAAGACGACCGTGATTCGAATAACCACAGTGAAGATGAAGACGACATCTGAGGCCAGATATCAACGCAGGATGGCCGAATGTAGTTTCGGGTGAATTTACGAGCGAAAGTTCGTTTACGTTGGAGTTAAGTATTAGGATACAATGTGAAGAGTGAGAGCGGATATGTTTAAGTTTCAAATCTTAGGACTAGGATAGCTGGAGTCAGAGGCTAGGCGCCGCTATGACCGTTGGCAATTGAGACACGGCAAGAGTATGTCTGGGTGGAGAAAATGGAGAGTGCATGCATGACGAAAAACAGATGAAGGGTCTTGGGTGGTTGGTGTGAGCCTTCCCACAAAAAAGGGAAATCGGCAGATTTGACCTGACCAGCGACTTGTTAAGACGTTCGTATGAACCTGAGTCAATTGTACGGCGGCGGTCCAAAATGAAGATTACTTATTGTTTTTAACTCTTCTAAAAATCCTTGCATCTCTTATTCACCCTATAACATCCTCGCTCACCTTGAAATCCAGACATAGATAGTTTTATACTACATAAATATTTGATGGTTCATGGATTTTTTAATCTCAAAGAAACCAGCGTTATTTGAAGTTATGTTAACAATAATCAAAACTAATAGAAACGAGATTAAAAATAAGTGAACATCATTAAAACACATCACTTGGATCGGGACTAACATGAGTTGACTCGATAAACAAAAATGATCAGGCGCAGCTGATCGACTAATAAATGTAGGTCACGGGGACGGAAGTATAAAACAAGGTAATATAGAACAAGGGGATAATATACCGGGACAATCAGGTGAAACCGAATCGTCCATGCGCCCGGACGGGCGGGTTAGCCACTCGTTGCACTGAAAACCTCTAGGGTGATTTTGGCGTGCGGTCGATGAAACGCGGCAGCCATTGTTGTTGGAAACCGGCTGACTTTCAATACATCGCGGAAGGTAGACATGTGGGGTAATGTTCGTTTATTTTAAGCAAATGATAAATAAAGTGAATAAAACCTACGTGAATAAGCTACTGATATTTATCAAGAATCGATCAATCAGTTTTAAATGAAATCATAATACAATCAACGAATTAACTCAAGCTATAACTGCAAATTAATTAGAATCAAAGAGTTCATCGAGAACAACCAATTTGAACGAAATTATGAATTATTCATCCTGGGGTTGATGCTTCAATAAATTGAACTAGGTAAGTGAGAAAAACTTTATTGAAGCTTCCTAAAAGTTTATTCAATGCGTAACAAGGATAAGTATCATGTTGTAATGAATTAGTCTTTGTTACAGTCAGCAGCGCAGTTTAAACCGCCAGGTCTTAGAGTTTTCGAGGAATGTCCAAAGCCTAGACTGGTCATGATGCCTGCGCCTGTAATTTCAAGGTAAAAATTATCACATATTCATTGCACGATATTGTAGTTATTCATACTTTTCAAATATTCATGTTTTTCAATATCTTAATTCCATTAAACAGCACTCATTTTTTTACACGAATATTAGCAGATGTTTGTGGCCAATGGATGTTATCATTAAATGTGTGATAATTCTTACCTTGAAATTACAGGCGCAGGCATTATGTCCAGTCTAGGCGTAGTACATTTCTCGAAGACTCTAAGAACTGGCGGTTTAAACTGCGCTGCTGACTGTAACGAGGACTAATTCGTTACAACATGACAATTATCCTTGTTATGCATTAAATTAACGTTTAGTAAGCTTCAATAAAGTTTTTCTCACTTACCTTGTTCAATTTATTGAAGCCTCAACTCTAGAATACAATTAATAATCTCGTTCAAATTGATTATTCTCGATGAACTTTTTGACTCTAATTAATTCCTAGTTATAGGTTAGGTTAATTCCTTGATTGTATCAAGATATCATTCAAAACTAATTGATAGATTTTTGATGAATATTCATAGCTTATTCACGTAGTTTTTATTCACCTTATTTATCATTTGCTTAAGAAAAACGAACATAACCCCACATGTCTACCTTCCGCGATGTATTGACAGTCAGCCGGCTTCTATCGACAGTGGCTGCCGAGCTGCATCGACCGCGTGCCAAAATCACCCTAGGGATTTTTCAGCGCAATGAGTGGTTAGCCCGCTAAAATGGTGTCATATTCGCCAATATTCGCTGTCCGGGCGCATGGACCATTCGGTTTCACCTGATTGTCACGGTAGAACCATTAACCAACGAAAGAAACAAAATAAATATCTTACGGTACGGTAGGAAGTAGTTACGGGGTGGTAGGAGCCAACAGTAGGTGGGTCCAGCGCCGTATTTAGGCACAGGCTAACTAGGCTACAGCCTAGGGCGGCAGTATTTCAGCGGCGGCAGAATCGCGGGCGGCAACCTAGGGAAACAGTACCTGACTCGTCTATTAGTAGAGACTGTAAAGACATCTTGCGAGTTGACACATTCTACGTTATTATAGATAGGCTCAGTTCTGAACTTCAACGCAGATGTAAGGCCTACGAAAATCTAAATGAAAAATTCGATTTCCTAACAAAGCTCGCATCTCTAGAAGTGAGCATTATGTCAGAAAAAGCTCGCGAACTGCGAACTTTCTATCCCGACGACTTAGAAGAAACATTTGAGCAGGAATGTATTCATTTGGCGTTTCATCTCAAAGCAACTGGTATCGCAAATACTTCAGCTCGTCTATTATATCAATTACTGCGTGATAAATCTCTTCTCGACGTGTATCCTAATGTTGATGTAGCTTTGCGAACTTTTCTCTGTACGCCAGCGGCCAATACCTCAGCCAAAAGATCATTTTCCGTATTGAAAAGAGTAAAAAATTATCTTCGATCGAAGCTAACATCAGCTAAGTTGAATGCTCTTTCACTCCTTTATATTGAAGCAGATTTCATGCGAGAAATTGATTTGAATGAAATAATAAAATCCTTTGCAGAAAAAAAAGTCCGCCGAAAACACGTGACGCAATAAAAAAAAATTTCACCAGGGGGGGGGGGGGGGCGGTTGCTTCCTAGCCTAGAGCGAAAAGTAATCTTAATACGGCGCTGGGTGGGTGGATAACATAGAGGGATCGGAGGCCTAGAGTCAATAATTTAGGGACTGTTGCGAATCCACAATAAAAAAATAATCCTTTATTTGCTTTTGTATGCAAAATGGTGGCGGTAAGCCCGCAAGTAGAAAACAAGATTTTTCAAACTCCCTCCGCGGCAAGTAGTAGAAGTTTCCTCCGTCGCCACCATAGGAATGATAAAATTTTCTTCTCGTAATCTACATGAGTTTGGCTAGTGAAGTACCCATGATTTTAATTTGAGGATTTTTTCCGCGAAATAGTGCGGGCTTAGAAAAAAAGTCGTCCTTTTGACGAAAAAAATCGACTTCATTGATTTTTAAAAATAAATCGTTTCACTCAATCGTTATTAACGTGTTTACTTCACTTGATAATTGAATGCAGAAGCTACAGTAAACAATTCAAGTCAATTGGATGAAAACTGTTTGAGTTCTACTGCTTGCCGATTTTCAAAACACGGTTTCAAGAAAAACGCATTTGAAAGTCGAAAAAAAAAAAAAAAAACGAATTCGAAATCAGTCCGGAGAAAATTTATGAGTTATATTCATACATAAACGTTATTGATTATCAATTTTGAGATGTTCTGGCGTAATTTAAGCCAATAGAGAAAAAAAATGGAAAAAAATATTCAAACAGGTATAACCCCTTAACTATCGGGAAAGGGTCGCTCTCGTCTGAGAAGGAGGAGATGGTCAATTACGAGGCACAAAAAATTGCCTCGTTACAGTGCGTGAGTTTTTTTTTCTCACTATTCCTATATAATGCTGGGGAAGTTTACCGGACTGATCATTGGCGGTTCCAATAAAATATTTAGTTACATTGAAAGATGTTCAGTCAAACACACTCTTTATCTCGATCTCATTCGATTTATCGCTCAGAGAGCAAGTAGTCTTGTTCAGTCAAACAGACAGAACATTACTCCGCTTTGCTCACAAGTTTATTCAGTTCAAAAAGGCCACATTTTGATGAAAAAAAATTTCTTTACATCAACGAAACGGTACACGTCAGTGGACTAAATCTTATTTTCACCTGAATTGATCATTTTTTGAATTGACTATGCATTCGTTCAATTGAACAAGTTTTGATTCAGTCCAAGCAACCAATATTTTGTCACATTGACATAATATTTGTTTCGCCGCCCGTAACCACCGCATTTTGTTGGGCCGACCAAGTTTTTTTTAATCTAACGAATTTTTTCTCTTAGTATAAAAATTTCTATCTCCTACACGGTGAATCCGATATCAATAAAAAAAAAAAAAAATGGATTTAGTCGTATTCCATCCACTTCGTGGTAGAAAAAAAAAAAATACGTTACAACTGATAACTCCCCGCTCGGGTATATAGACTCGTCGAGTCTTGCGCGGCGTATACCTTATATGATTTTTTTTCATTGTATTTGGCGTGAGACTCTACCGAGTCTCTTGGTACCGTACCGTTTGTGAAATCTAGTTTTCACTCGTTATTGAATAAAAAATTAAAATCTCGAAAAAAACACGAATCTGCACCTTTCGCGTCGAATGCTGCTTAAACGAAGGCAAATAGACCGGAGATTGACTGAACCTTTTTTTGTAGAGCGTTAAATTCTCGACAAAAAAGTCCGCGACGGTATGTATCTATAGTTGATATCCGATGCGTTTGAGGCGATGCAACATGCACGGCACGGCCATGGCAACAGCTGCCATGTTGCTGTCAGTCGACGGAAAAGCGTCGTTCCATAGGTGCGTTGTGCATCGCCTCAAACACATTGGATATCATTTATGGATATATACCGTCGCAGCCTTTTTTTGTAGATAATTTAACGCTCTACAAAAAAGGTTCAGTCAACCTCCGGTCTATCTGCCTTCGTTCAAGCAGCGTTCGACGCGAAAGGTACAGAGTCGTGTCTCTTTCGAGATTTTTTCGGGTTTTTAAATTTTTATTCAAAAACGAGTGACAACTTGATGTCACAAACGGTACGGTATATTATTTACGTCTATCGCTACATCGTAGTATAATTTTTTTCATGCTGTCCACAGTAGTGTCATTTGGAACCGTAACATGATTAACGTGGAAGTGAAGCGAAGCGCGGCGAAGGCATCGGAACTTCGGCGAAGTTATCGGAAGCGCGGCGAAGGTATCGAAAGTGATCGGAAGTGAAACGAATTTTTCGTGACATATCGGATGCTGTAGGCTGGTCCACATATTTTTTTTTATTTTATCTTTTTTTTATTCTTACACTTCTTTATCTTCGGGTCATGAAACAACATTGTTTAATTGGTGTGAATTTTTGTAAGGTGATTAGATTCGTCATTGCGGAAAATGTCTAACCGAATAAAAAAATTCTCTTTAACTTAGAAAGCCGTCGCATCACTCACACAATCGTTTCCTAGCATTTTCCGACATGCATGTGTGCGCGTGTGTACACCGTCAATATGGTTATGTATCCTGAATTGCGGGAAAACGACATGACCGATTCGAATGAAATTTGTGGGAAAAATCAAGTGTCTGGTGGAGGTGTATACATTTTTTTTTCATACAATTTCATAATTTTTCATTTGAAGTCCAAACCAAAGCTAGCGCGTTCTTCCAGATACCCCTGCAGCATTGAGAACAACCATATGAGAATTGATAGCAACCACATGCATCATAAAGAAGTGTAAAAATAAAAAAAGATAAAATAAAAATGAAGATATGGACCAGCCTACAGCATCCGATATCTCACGGAAAATTCGTTTCACTTCCGATCGCTTCCGATGCCTTCGCCGCGCTTCGCTTCGCTTCCGCGTGGTGCGCGTTGGCCTTAATGTGACTGGTCCGAAAACTTTGCTCCGTGCTCAGCGGCGATTGCATAGGTTCAGGGGCTTGTCCGATCGGTTCGAGCGCAGAAGGCGTTATTCGATCCGGCCCTTCAATCGATACAGAAATATTTCTAACGCGGAAAGGATGAAACCAATAAATAAAGATGAGTTGAATTATACAGTGAATATTTGTGGAAGCGTGACATGCCTAGATCCGAAGATAGCTGAACGTACGCCCTATTATGTGCAACCGTCCACAAGGATTCGCGTTGAGGTGGCCGAAAGTCGGATCGGCAATTGTTTCAGTGGTTAGCAAGTCCTCGATTGGATGTCTAGTAATAAACAATTGCCGTTTAATAAAAACATCGAGGCTCGACATCTGACGGCTTGCCACTTATTCTTTACGCTTGAGCCCTGACGGTAAGCCGTCAGATGTCGAGCCTCAATGTTTTCATCAAACGGTAATTGTTTATTACTAGATAACCCATCAAGTACTTGGTGACCACTGCAACAATTGCCGATTCGGCTCTCGGAAACTTCAACACGACTCATTTGTGGGCGGCTGCATATAATAGGGCATACCGTTCGGGTATCTTCGGTTCTAGACATGTCGTTCATCCACGAATATTCACGGTATGTGGATATTTGGTTAATTCAGTATTACAGTAAAATCTCCGGCACTGTCACCTCGGCACTGTCCGACCTCCGGCACTATCGCTTGGGTACCTCCACTATACCACTGTAGCAGTACCGCATCTACTGACTACCGTGAAGCCTTAGCGTTGTCCGTGTATGTTACGAAACCTCGGGTGCTATCAGGTTAATTCTACAGCCCTGTACTCGCTTTCGAGTGGTCGAGAAAAAGTAGGCCAATACGCGACAGTTCTGGGGGTTGTCGGTCCCGACTAGCGACAGTGCCAGAGGTTTTACTGTATGTTTTTTTTTTGTGTTGCCCATAGAGCATTTCCAATAAATAACCAAACTTTGTGAGGAAGAAATGTGATTTTTGGTTTCAATTAATTCCTCCCACTACAAAACCTCATATTTAAGTTTTTTGGATTGGAGTGATCGATGGTAGGTGAAAAATACCGATCGAAAAATGTTTGGCCTTTTTTAACCGATTGATATTTGAGAGAGGTCATTCGGAATCTCCATGAGTTATCGGTCGCAACGTAGTGTTTTTTTTCTAACAAAAAGTGGAAATAAAGTGGAAAAGTGAAATAACGAATAAATCTATTTTTTTCAAATCAAAATCGGATTCATCGTGTGGGAGATACGAATTTTCGAAGATTCATTTTCATTAACGATTATCTCTTAAAGTAATAATATCAGGGGGGGGTGAAATTTGACATAAAATTAGTATAAACATAGTACTTCAAGTTCATAATATTCAAATTTTATTTTCTCGAAAAAAAAGGAAAGCGGGAGGCTGCGATGACTTGGAATGTCACATATACAGGGTGTTGCAAAATTCGCGCACCATCTGCATACCAGCGGATTCCTTGCGAAAAATCAAGACGAATGGCCTTTGCAAAAATGTCCGCGGGGACTTAGTTTTTCCGTGAAAGCACTTAATAACGAACCAATCAGCGTTCGTCTTTAGGGAAGACTGTCTGATATCCGCATCACCGTCCGCCCCACTACGGATAAGAAGACAATCATATGTGGTGTGCCCCGCTCCTCCCGCCGCGCTTGCAGCCACTGTAAGCGCTTAACATTAGATAGGCGAAGCGGGGAACACCACACATTATTGTCTTTTTCTCCGTAGTGGGGCAGACGGCGATGCAGATTTTAGACAGGCTTTTCTAAAGACGAACGCTGATTGGTTCGTTATTAAGTGCTTTCACGGGAAAACTAAGTCCCCGCGGACATTTTTGCAAAGGCCACTCGTCTTAATTTTTCGCAATGAATCCGCTGGTATGCAGATGGTGCGCGAATTTTGCAACACCCTGTATATTAGGGCGGAGTGAAAAGGGTGAATTTTCGCGCAAAGTATTCTAATAATGCGGGAAAGTTGCACCTTTGCAAAACTAAAAACTGTGCCAAAAGAAAAAATTTACAATCGGTATCTTCTGCTGCGGTAAACGCCTTAAAATTTTGAATTTCTTGACACGGGGTTTAAATGGAGAAAAACAGGGCAAAGGAGTTAGCACTAAAAAAATTCATGAAAACTCACTGGGTCGGTCGATTTCAGTCTCCCTACGCTTATTCAAAGTGGGAAAAATGTAGATTTTGTTTGACGTTTTAAAATTCAAAATATCTTTCTTATTTTCGAAGATACAAGCGTTTGGAAAATGAGTTGTCCGATCGCAGATGAAATTCGAAATAAAAATGACACGACCATTGAAAAAGATGAAAAAAAAAACCAGAAAGTGGACAAAAAACAATTTTTTCCTCTTCACTAATGCCCTCTGCCACTTCAAAATCGAAAAGATTCCTTAACAACATTCGAATGAGCTTTTCTCCGATGACGGCATATGTTTTTTCAATAAGGGAGAAAAAAAATATTCTTTTTTGATCGTTCAAATTCGAGTAGCAGTTACAAAGTTATGATTTCTACAAAATTGAGGATTCAATCGCCATTATCTCCAGAACTAACAATAGTGGGGGGATGAAATTTTGGTCGAATGTCATGGATATATTGTCCTTCGAAATGCCCATACTGAATCATTTTATCGAGACAAAAAAAAACGGGGTGGAAGAGTTGACATGGAATGTCCCGTATGTGAATCATTTCGAAGCTACTGCGTGATTATCGCCATGACTGCATAGTGCGCCGCATATTGGTTATCATGGACCCTGACATGTGTATCGCTTCGTCCTCCGAAATATAAACCCCTGAGTTGAGTGTGCGATCGCAGTGCATTCAAATTATTATCTGGCGCTTTTCTGGAAAAAACCGGAAATGACAGAAAATTTGATAAATATCCTCAATTCTATTATACCCGAATTCACCAAAATAGCAATTCATCGTCAAAATGAGACTGAAATTTCCTTTACATTTTCGTTCCAGAGACATTTAAGCCGGAATTACGATCAACTCAACGTAACGTAACTTACACAACGGAACGTACCTATAGTTCTAAAACATCCATCACGACCACCCTTCTTTTCAAAACGCCCGCGCGTTTGCTAACTTTCAAAACTATAGGTACGTTCCGTTGTGTAAGTTACGTTACGTTAAGTTTATCGTAATCCCGGCTTAATTGTGATAATTAAGTTTGTAAAGTAGTCGCGAGCTAGTGCATCGTACGAGCGAGTACGCCGTATGCTTCGTTGTGTGTGTACGTATACTATGGAATTGTCAGTGAAGTCTAGAGCGGAAAAATCCCATTGAGGAAATCCTGACTGGAAACCACTCATCGTCAGGCAGAACAAAACTACAAGCTGCCTATAAAACTTTTCTTAGATAACACATGCCTCAGTTTTTTTCACCTTGAAGACGTTTTTCAGATAAAAGTACCACGGTGATAAGTTTCATTCCGTTTTATCCTACGCTGTTGATGTGTGCTCAACGCCGGATTGAGAATTTTGAGGCTGGGGGCTACAGTAACTCAGTGGGCCCCCACATGGGTTCATTTCGTAAAACCAGCATATCAAGAGGGAAAATGACTAAAGTAGACGAACAATGTTTGTTTGCGGTTTTTTATTCAGAAATTTTTTTTTTCTGGCCTTTTCTTTTGCAAAAGTTTCAATGACATCGTCGAAGTTCAAAGTTTTTGTCAAGTCGCGCTCAATGCATAGCATACTCAAGGATGTTAATCGTAATTGTTCCATCGCAGTCCTATACTTATTTTCTATAAATGACAATTTTGAAAATGGTCTTTCACCTCCGCAATTTGATACGGGAATTGTTAAAAATATCCTCAAAACTATGAATATATTGGGGAAAACATCAACTGTTCCCTTATCAACAATCCATTTCAACAATTGAGTTGGGGGTGGAATATTTTGCTGGAATTCTTTTTTCAGTAAACTAATGAACTGTATCATTTCGTCAGTCAAATGAGCGTCCAAGTCTTTGGGATAAATCTCACAAAGTCGGTCAGTACATTTTTTTAGTTCGTCCATCTCTATCGTGTTCAGATATGTAAGAAAACCAAATAATTCCGCAATATGACTGTATGCATTGCTACGTTTTTCCAGCTCTACTCGTAATTTGTGAATGATAGGTAAAAATGAGGAAACACGGAACGATTCTCGACCGTCCAAGCCTCCGTTTTCCCATGATGTACTGCAATCCGCATATCTTTTAGTTATTTTACGTTTATGATTAGATGAATATTCCGGGCTAACAATAGAACTTATGGCCTTGGCGCATTCTTCGATATCATCAAATTGATCTCTTAAACCAATTATGAATTCTACTAATGACTTTAATATATTGTCGGCAGTAACTAAGTCAATATCAACTTTCTGTAGAACTTTGCTAGTTATAGAGTTGAAACGTTGTAGAATTCGGTGCCACAAAATAGTTATGATAGCCGTTTCAAGTTTCATGAATTTATTTTCCAATGATTCTGCTTCATCGCGAGTGTTTTGATTTTCTTGCGCATTTTCTGCTAATTCTAAAAGAGCATTATAAATGTCCTGGTAATTTCCTTTTAGAGCAGTAGCGGCATCATACCTACATGACCATCTTGTGGCACATAAATTTTTAACAGATCTTATCGTGTGATTCGATAGTATGTCCCAGCGATGTGTAGACGCAACAAAAAATGCATATAATTTCTGCAGAATCATAAAGAAACGGATAGCCTCGGAACATACATCGACGCTACATTCGCCAACGAGGTTGACAGAATGGCCAGCACACGGCACGTAATATGCTAATTCATTCTTTTTCCGAATATGCGCTTGTAGTCCGGAGTACTTTCCAGACATGTTGCTAGCGTTATCATAAGTTTGGGCTCTACAATTTTCAATGTCGATACCATTTTTTTCTAATACAGATAATACATTGAAACTCAAAGATTCACCAGTATGGCTATGTATTGGAAGGAAGCATAAAAAGCGTTCGAATACACACCCATTCAAACAATATCTAATTACAATCGTTAATTGATCTACATGCGACAGATCAGGAGTAGAATCAACAATCAGAGCAAAGTATTTTGCTTCTCGAATTTCCAACAGAATTTTCGCTAAAACTTTTTCCGCGAGCAGTTTTATGAACTCTTCGCAAATAGTTTTCGAAAGATACGATACATTGCCTCGGCCTTTATTACCATACAATTTTAAGTGTTTTTCCAAAAATGGATCGAACTCGGCCATCAGTTCTAATAAGCCAAGGTAATTTCCATTAGTAGAAGATCCTATACGTTCATCCTCGCCTCGAAATCCAAGACCACGTGTCGCGAGAAAACGTATCACCGCAACGATTTATTTCAAAACTTCGGTCCAATATCCTATTTCCCTTTGCATCGTTGTTGCCAATCCGTCCCTCAACTTTTTCGTTTCATTTAGACGTAAGAGCCACGTTATCATAGACTGCTTATGTTCTTGGTTATTCTCATGCATACTAACTTTTTCTTCTGACTTTTTCCAATTAGAGAACCCATCTTTTACGAAAGCATTTCCGCTGTCAGTTCCAAATAATTTACAAACATAACAAAAAACATTCCCCGTTGAGTTAGAATATAAAAGCCATTTTCTTTCATGCTTTTCACCGTTAGCCAAAACACGTTCAAAAAGCGTATCAGAAAGACATCTATTTTGATTTTTATATTTTCTTAACGACGCTTTATAGTTATTGTTTCTGTTCCGGAAATGTTCGCATCCAACATCTATGTATTTGTTCCTATCACCATCATGCAATTTGATTGGCCAAAGGGCTGGATCAGTGCTAATTATATTTTCACCTGGAAGTAAAATGTAAAGACTTCATGCAAATGACAGATAAAATAAAAATTGTATGCCAAATTCATGCAAATGACTAATTGAATAAAAATTCGAATGCAATGAAAAACAACCTGTCGCAATTTCAATTTCATGCGAGGGGTCATGAGAATCTTGTTTATCTACACCTACATCCGAACATCCCGAGCCGCTCGATTTCAAACCTGATAATTATAATCATTTTTTATAATTCGGAGAATAATGATAAATGTACATGCACGTTAGATTTGGTTACGCTCACGCACTACTTCCAAAGCAGTAGACTACGTGAAAGGCATGCATACGAATTACATTTGTTGCATATATGTCACATCAGTATTCTGCAGTGGAATTGAATTATTAAAGAAAGTTACCTTCGTTTTCGTACACGTCATTGACATCCGGAATATTAATTGTACTATCTGTGTCCGATGGAATGTTAACGCCAACATTTTCAATATTCTTACTATTTTCAATCTGACACGAGAAAAAAGAGGTCAACTTTGGAAGTTTGCTCTCGAAATTATCGCGTTCTTTCGCAGCTTTTCGTTTTGCAGCACCACTTTGATATTTTTTTGATGACATTGCAAATAATATTAGTTTTCTTCTACATGAAATGAATGATTTTATAAATTTCTCGATCTCACGTTCAGTTCAAATATATTTTCAAATGCGTTTAACATATCCCAAAATTGGAGTAAGTATAACTAATGAGACCATTCGAATAACGCATAGCAGTACAACCAACCGAAGAGAAATATAATCTATAGAGATAAATTAGTGACATAGTATGTATAACTAAATATAGATAGGTATAGGCCTTGCTATCTGCTTAGCAAATTCAGTGCCATCTCGCGGGTGCACAGTTAACATTCCAGCTTTATTATAACAGCAGAACCATTGTTCTACAACAATGTCACTCTATCAAGGGTGCGTTACGATATTAGCTTGAGGCGCGGTCAGTAATCTTGTGTCTCTGTCACACTTCTTGATTTTCCCCAAGCTCCGTCTCTCTCCGTCTAGATTTTCAGCGCTTCAAGCAAATATCAGAACACGGCCTAAATAGCAGTAGCTCATTGAGCGTCGCCAATCAGTTAGGCCTTAGAGATAGAAGCGAAAAAAAAAGCGTCGCCAATCGTTTTTCATTTTTGCCGTCATATGAACGTGAACATCAGCGAATAAGCGCAGCAATCAAAAAAGTACAAGAACATGTTTCTTTTCATATCAATTTTTTTTTTAAGCCCTATGGCTAACGACACTATATTTCTCCGGGACTCAAATGGTATTGATGAATTTTTGAATATTATTTTCCCATATTATCAACGTGCCTAGAGTGGGCCCCTTATGTTTGGGGGCCCGGGGGCTGCAGCCCTCTTAGCCCCCCCCCCCCCCCCTTAATCCGGCGTTGTGTGTGCTTTGTGTATGGCGTTCATAAGAAGCTCACCTATTTGAACGGAGCATACGAAATGAGTCCGTGATGATTTTGGATAATATTGGCCCAGGAGAACCGCGATGCCAGTGACTAGGTCGGCCATAGCTACATTTCCTAGGAAAAGGTAAGTTGTCCTTGGATTTGCTCCTTTTTTGATGATTAATCCCGAAGATAGGACCACTATGAGATTAGTCACAACAATGAGCCCGCCAAGGATCGGTATGAAAATGTCGTAGAGTTTCAACTGTGCACCAGCGCTAGATACTTCAGTTAGATTCAGATGCGCACTCATAGTTGTCAAATCAGACATGGTTTCTTGAATTGCTTCCTGCAAAACTGAGCGTGCCGCCGTGATGTTTGCTACATCCTGAAACAAGATTATTTAATTCAATTTTTTCATTGGACAAATTACCAAAAAACAATACATATATAGCTAGTATCTATAGATAAAACAAAAAGGTTAGGTGACATATCCATTTTTTCTTGGTTGAGGAATAGTCAGTCAGAATATCTGCTCTGCATAATAGACCAACTAACCCTCTTGGTCACAGTGACCATTTTTAAATGTAGCGATCTAAATAGCCACTTCGTCATTCCATTTGTTGCTCCATCCTTCCCCTACACTGAGAAAAACTTACACGAGAAAATAGCATGACGCGCCCCACCTTCCGAGCCTCTGTACTACTCACAGCAATATGAGAGTCGAATATCGCCTATTCGGCCGGGGGCACTGCTGATCACGTGTGGCGACGTTCTTCGTTTTATGCTGTTTATGGCACAAAGCTTTTCGGTGCGTGCACGATGTTTTCCTCTGTACTCACGCCGATACAACAACTGGCTGCGAATAGAAACAGTGTGTTCATAAATACTGCGCGACAAAAACCAGCTGCGCACAGAGAAAACCGGCGTGCACGCACAGAAAATCCTCGTGCCATAGACAGCGTGAAATATAGGGTACGCGTCACCATTAGAGTCCCTAGAATAACAGAGTCTAGCAAACGCATGACTCTTTTTGATTGGTCAATTTGAACTCGCTCAAACATGGCTGCCGATCTAGTGACTTTTGTCTAGTAACAAGCTCGAACCTGGCATTCTAACCTCGACTGCCACAGTCCTCAACCTCATGTCATAGAGTATGGATTTGCTGTTAATGTAGGTTTACATTCAATATACCATGCTGATTAGCACAATAAAGCACAATAATTAATCTCTTTAGGTAATGTCAACTATTTTTTTGTGATGTGAAACCTGGTGGTTTCACTTTGATAGCTTCATATTTTTTCAAATATACCTTATATCTATATTTGTTTAGTGAAAAATATTTATATTCATGAGAAAAATACTAGACATAGTTAGTGACAAAATGTGATATCTGTAGAACAGAAAATGGTACGTAAAAATTTTTATAGTTTAAGTACAGATAAGGAGAAAGACTGCCAATCATAAGAAATCAAACTCTCATATCTGAAAAAAAATTTAATACAAGAAAATTCGAAATAAGTGGTTTCGTGTTCAATATTTATTTCTATAATACCCCACCCGCAATGCGCGCGAGCAATCAAACTTCGCGCGTACAACTCGCTCAAACATGGCGTCGCGTTTGCTAGACTCTGTTTATTCTAGGGACTCTAGTCACCATGATGCGTTGTGCTGCCACCTAACTTCATCAGTGGCAGACGATGCGTGGCTCCGTCTGGGACAAGCAAGTTGTTTCATGAACGCTTGGCGCTGGCTACATGCGTCGAACACGAAAAGCGAAAAACGACGGACTTAGGAATAGAGGGACGGAGCAAAAACCAGTGATGTGGGTCGACGGAGTGAAGCGCGGGAGGGAAGGGGGGAATGACACACAGACAGTACACAACCACACATGGCGGCCATGCCCTGTGAGCAGTTCGCGGGCTATATTCAAAGATATGTGTAAAGTGCCTGACTACTGAAATATAGGATAAAACGAAGGTATAAAAAAATGATGAGACCGTGAAGAGAATCTCAAATGTATATTTGAATCTTCACAGTAATGAAGTATCTAATATCTAATAAAGTCCATACTTTCGTTGCCCAGACGCTTCGGCAGGTCTTTGTTAGATCCGCCGATGTTTTCCGGTATATCCAAGTTCTCACGTTGTAGCAGATTCTCTCTTTGCAGTTCACCCAAGACATGTTTCAGTGTTGCAATCCTTTTTTCACGTCGCTCACACTTCTGTTCAAGCAATTTTAATTCCTTTGAATGAGTTTGGGACTGTTCCTGGCATTTGCGTGGTGAGTTGAAATGAAGTCTTGGTGAAACTGAAGTCCCCTTATCAATCATCTGGGCCTTAGTTAGTGAATTGAAGCGGTTAGGCGACACTGATGTTGATCTCGAAGTCCGTGCTATATCGAACTCAACGACTGGAACCAACAATTCACAATTTTCATATTAAAATACTGATGAAGTTTTACGGCACATGCAATGTGAAAAACAGTCGTCACATACCTGAGGAAGTAGAGGCTACACTGTTGGATTTCTCTGAGTGGTCTGCTATTTCGTTCACATTATATTGCTTCGATGACACAACTTCTGCATTTTCTTCCATTGATAAAGCGGTAGGTAATTTTTCTTCCGTGCGTAGCCGTTTTCTGACAGGTGTCTGATGCTTTTCCTCCACTATATCCACAGGTACTTCATGCATAGAAAGAGAGTTGTCACTTTGATTGGTTTTTATCTCAACTTCCATACAGTCCTGGAATTCATCAATCAATTGATTTTTTTATCGACTGGATGAAACCGATATTGTGATGTAGAGTTCAATTCAAAGTCATATGTTGATAGACGCATAAATAATATGAAGTCAATGATATTCGTGGCTGGCAAAATATTATTTTAACCTGAGGAAAACTGTATAGTCTTGATTGAATCCTATTGACTGACGTCCTATTAAATGCATCTTCTGCAAAGTGAATCGAACGTAGAAATGGAGTGGGCGGTAATGAAGCTTCAGATAGTCCTATATTATTGAGCCACATCTGTCGAATTTTAACATCTTTCGGGAATCCGAAAGATCAATTGGAGTAATATCTATACAGTAATACTCTATACATCTATTACATGATATTTAATGTTCAACTGAACTAAATGGTCAATGTCTTACCTGTGGAATGTAATTTTTTTATTGTTTTCAAGTTTCTGTTGAGGTACCGATTTATGCGATGATCTATTAAAACAATTTTACGCTGCACATAGCACCATTTACACTATGCTAGCAATTTTTGAACCTTTATGAGAGGTTAGAAATTCTCTCGACACGGCGGTTTATATTGTTTTGACAATAGTTCACGCGCACAGTAGGCGACGCTGCGTGAATTCCCCCCCTACGTCTTACGCTTCAACCCACAAACGTTACGCTCCGTCCCTCTATTCCTAAGTCCGTGCAAAAAACAAACAAACAAATGAACGCTTGACGCCCAAATCATGGGTTATGGCGTCGTGTTGAAAGGATTAGTTGCAAGAATTAATTCATCATTGCAGAAATAGAATAATGGACGAAAAAACCATTAACCTTCCGAATGAAAGACAGTTGTTTTTCTTAATGGAAAAATGTCAAGGTAAGTATGTTTTTACTGCACCAAGCTTATATTGTTTTAGCAAAGCAGCGATGTGTACCAAGTACATGTTACTGGTTACCAGTGGCGTAGCTATCATAGGGCAAAATGATGCAGTGCACCGGGGCCCCAGGGCTCTGGGTGCCCCCAAGCTTGGGGAGCCCTGAAGTTAGTGAACCCTGAATCTACTCCCGAGGATCTTTTTTTACGCTATTTGATAAACATCGCTCAATAATTGATAGTGTGGCCCAGCCGCGATATTCGTTGCTGCATTTACATTGTAATTATATCAGTGGCCACATAAGCTGTGAGTAATAATTGAGTCCGTGACGGGCGCACAATTGTCGGAAGCCACTCGATACGCGTGCATAATAAGAAGAACACAATTGAAAGCGATTTTTTTTTATGTTGCCCCAGCGATTGAATATGTTCTAACAAAACAGAAGTCAATAGTGTTATCTTAAGAAAAAATTACTTGGTCGTGTCACAATAGGCTCATTTGTGCTTTACGTTATGTTGAAGTCCCCGATAATTTCACACTGAGTTCTTATTTCATTCTTAAAGCGATGCAGCTTAACTTTTCACTCGTACAATAACATTCCTTTTCGTACATTTTTATGTACATCTTGACACTCATTTTCGTTTTTGAAAAACGTGAATATGTCAATGCTGGATTGAGTTATCATCAGTTAAAGATAGACGTTTTGTGTATGAAAACCTTTTTGGTTTCGAATCAATATTGTATAGATCTTTTGATTCTCACCCCTTCTCATTCTGAAACTTTTTGGAGAATAAGGTGTTACCTTTCTTCAATACGCGGAACGGAATTTCATTTGCTAATACTTCCAATTCTTGATGGGCCATATTTTTTTATCAGGTGCTTACACGTATTTCGAAGTGAATTGAGTAATTTTAAAGCAGTGCCATCTCTGTTTTTTTCACGAAGTAATTTGCGATATGTTATTGTTTGAGCCCCAGAATCTTGTTGAAAAAAAAAGATATAAAAAAAGAAAATTACTCGAGAAATTCGTTGAGGCCAATCCCTAGTCGCCACTGATATATATACTAACTGGATGGTGGATAGCCCATGCGAGCGCAGAGAAAAAGAGTGCCGCTTAGAAGCCTTGGAGCGGCCATTTTCGACGCCCAAAAATGGCGCGAAATTTCAAATGATGCTCCATGCGTCTCGCTGATATACTATGTATAAAAATGCCTGTACGCGTTGCGTTAGTCGCGATTGAGTTCGTGCTATGTAAAAAAAAGGTGGAAACAGTGTCGTCTATAACCTCGCCAAGCCACGTGCTAACCTTGGTTGAAATAAATCAAATATATATAATTACATGAAGAGGTAAGTGAGTTCTTATCATTTTACTATTAAAATTGTGCAACCACAATTTTCTTGGATTATTCAATTAAGAAATCACCTGTTTGCAGAAAGTAATTGATATAATATAAAAAAAAAAAGAATACTTGTCGGAAAACTATAGGGCTACTGATTGCAGTCACAGATGCTATTGATGTGCCCATACAAGTTGCCTAGTGAGGAAATGTCTTAAATTAGTGCCTGTCGTGGCCAACGAATGGTTCTTCATTTGGGCATACATACGGAGCTCAGTATAAACTTTCATGATAGCCTTGATGAGGATATGCACATGGTTTGCTAACTCTTCAGGTGCGCTATCGTAACTATGATCCTCTAGATCTCTGAAGAGGGCTGCATCTTGTGTTACCCTGTAAAAGACAGTATTAGATAACACTGCAGAAAAATTCTTCTCGATTGGTGGACGTCCGATATTCATATTGCACGCACGTCGTAAGAGCTTTTCTGTGGCAAGGCATATCTTTATAACGCTCGTGCTTGGGATCGTTAATCCACCACGAGACTTGAAAATTGTAAGAAACGTGCGATTCAGACGGTTTTCGGCAAGGCTTCCAATTTTACCGAGGCATGAAGTGATACACGTGACACACTCAATGGTTTTCCGCAGCTTTCTTACAACAAAACCAGCTATTGTAACAGCGATTTCCGCGAGCTCGGGTGTTACCCGCGGAAACTACGACCTATTATCAAATAAGACGCCAACGCTTACCTCCTCCAAACCAGCGACGTAAGGTTGGGCGCCAGGCTTCGGTTCGAAGCCCTCTCTCTCTCTCTCTCCCGCTCCGACTAGCTAGTTGGTAGAGGGATAGTTCGTGGGGGCGAGAAATAAAAATACTCAACACTAATGACTATATTTGAAACGAAATTATTTATTAAAAAGAAAAAAAGAAAAAGATAACATTATTTTGTTCAGCCTGTTATCTGGCTTCGGCTTTTACCACCGCTACTCTATGTTTTTAAATACTACTTGACTATAGATTACCAACAATATAATTGACTCTACTCCAAATTTACAATAACGAATTACATATTAAGGTTAGGTACGGTTGACGTTATCACAGGCTCAGGGACTTCGCCTTCTCCGCTACTACCTGCTGGAGATCCAGCTGCTCAGCCTGATTTCGAGCTCTGCGCTCTATTCTCTGGCTGACAGCTGATCGCTCGACAGCAGGGAGGGGAAGGGGATCGGGACTCGGTACTCCGCCGCAAGAGTTCTCTGACACGCTAGCAGACAACTGCGACGCGTGACGTCAGAGGACTTGGGCAAGATGGCGTCGACTCTAGATCTGCGAATTCTGCGCAGCGGCTGCCAAAGCGGCTCGCAGTCGCGCAGACTCGACAGCCACAAAGAATGACAACAAGTTCAAACTGGCCGGGACTTAACTGCCATGCGGTACTTTTTAGCTTCGGGACTGGGGACGGTACTTGGGGGACGAAGAGCTTCCGGGACTATGACTCGAGACTTTACGATTTTCGGGACTTGGGGGAAGAATTAGGGTTCGACTCGGGCTGAATTTATTGGATAGATCCTACCTAGTAACACGTTTCCTCGGCCTCGTGGTCGGCTCGCCGTCCGTGGGTAGACAAGGGTCGTGTATAGTCCAATTCGATAAGAATCCGTTCCAAAAATCCAAGTCGACGTCCAATAAACAAAGCCGGGGTCACAATATAACAAACTCACCAAGAAACTCTCTGAACACTCTACTACAATTCTGCACAAACTCTCTCTCTCTATTCACTTTCTTATCACACGTGGTCGCTCAACGATAGTAAGACAAGGAGTGACTCTTCGTTTCCGGGCTGCTAATTACCTACCCTCGCCGTTCGTCCTGGGAGCGCTGGCCATCATCGATAGACCAATCCGATGATCTACGATCGATATGGCCGCGCTAGGACGAAGGCGGCAGATATTCAAATTAGCTTACGGTACTTTTCGGGCATAAGGGCTTACATACGTTCGTTTAGGCTGGTACGGAGGAGGTCTAAACGTTTGCCACGTTACACTATATAACCGACAATGTGTTCAGAAAATTCACTTGTGCTCTCAGGTAGAGTCACGTAAAGTTTCTGAATTCATTCAAGCCATCCACAGAATGTTCACCCTCAGTTCCCAAATCATATCTACGGTATAACCTGGTATTTTCCAATTCTGTATAAATACTCGTATCATAACGATCTAATCTCGCTTCTTCCTTCTTTTCGGATGACACATGAAGAATCTTGGTATTATCCATTTCTTAAACATTTTCTGTTGCCGATGATACTTCATGACGTATTAACAGACGTTTGAATGCAGACATAAATTGTGATACGGTTGGATTTGGCCAGCAGCCACTTCGCTGTCTGATAGCACAAAAAAAGAGCTCCAGATGATCTTCGCTCATTTTATAAGTAAGAAGGTATTTTAGTTGTGAACCTTCACATTTCACAAAATCATCGAATAGTCCTAATACCGCCAGAACACCGGTATATAAGCCTTTGAATCCCGTCGCTCGTCTCGATTTGTAGATTGGTTTGGAATCGAGAGTCTTAAGCTGCAACATGTATTGTAGTTCGGTTTCCATTCGGGAACGCAAAACCTCTTCATTCGACATGCGTAAAGGCGCTTTGAATCCCTTTCCGAAAGTGTTTCTGACATTGACAAAGTCAAAGACACAATCTATGCATCGTAAGAATCTCACAGTGCCAGCACTGTTAGCAAACTGCGGTAGATGAAGTTCTCGATCGCAGAATTCGATTGCATCCGCAACGCTGCTGCTGAGTGTCTGAGCTGCGAGACGCACCTTCATGATGTTTTTCTTAAAATCAACATGGGAATTCCGCAGTTTATTCCCAGCTCTGAGACCTTTAATATCCTGGATTTTCGCCAATTCTAAGATGAATTGCCACTCAATCCTTCTACCCTCACTATCTAGTAGAACCTTATAATCTCCAAAGCAATTACGTGCCAACTTCAACATATGACATGCATCTAATAAAATATAAACTTTTTCAGTTGGGTCACTTGGATGAAGAGAGTACGGTTTGGGATCTGGCATTGTATTTGTTTAAAATTGTAGGCACACTGTGAACATTAAGTTCTACTCTACATGTTGACCTATCGAAACAGCTTGCTGTAAAGTGGTCTGAACATATAACACTTCTTTCGGAGGGATTCCAGTAGCATTTCTTGATTTTACGTACCCAGCTTACCCATCGCTCTGCTATCGCGGGATTTTTTTTAAACGGAAATCTATCGCATAAAATAATTAAATTTACGCATAAATTTACGCGACCTGTAACAACGCCTGTAATCTAACTGCATATTTTCTGCAAGGAAAATTGAAAATTAAACATAGTTTACCTATGAAAACTCTTTTTTGAACTTCGATCTGTCCGAGTTGAACAAATTATACATACACCAATTATTTTATGTTGATAGTGTTAATAGTGTATAGGTTAGCGTTGGCTGAATGACGTTAGGTATGAAACAAATTCCATGTGCCTGAAATTAAATTTCCAAACTTTT
This sequence comes from Tenthredo scrophulariae, assembly GCA_963978835.1. Taxonomy (NCBI): domain Eukaryota; kingdom Metazoa; phylum Arthropoda; class Insecta; order Hymenoptera; family Tenthredinidae; genus Tenthredo; species Tenthredo scrophulariae. The sequence continues at coordinate 13,776,130 of OZ022232.1, forward strand.
GGGCGTCAAAGATGGCGTCGGTTATCGGTTCAATCAGGAACCACGGGTGACAGGCTATCCGCCATCCAGTTAGTATTCAGGGTGACCCAGAATTCGTGACGAAGAATTTACAGGGTAAATCTTGATCAAAAACGGGATCGAAATTTCCTTAGCCGTTTTTTCCGGAAGGGCTTAGATTTCTCGTTATAATTATTCCAAATTCAGCCAATGATACGCATCTTATAAACGGCCGTTCGTCGATGTGATTACCGCTCGGTTGTATGCGTGTCTCCCATCCTATTGCCACCGCGAAAACAAGTGCACACAACTAAGCGGCGAGTATACCGATAAGCGCCCGTTCTTAGATCGCGCGTTATTGACTGAAATTGAAATAATTATAACGAGAAATCTAAGCATTTCCGGGAAAAACGGCTAAGGAAATTTCGATCCCGTTTTTGATCAATATTTACCCTGTAAATTCTTCATCACGAATTCTGGGTCACCCTGTATATATCAGTGCTAGTCGCCCACCTCCTTTTGTTCGAAAAAGACACATTTCGATTATTATCCGAGGCGTCGAAAACGCAAAAAAGGCCAACGCTGCGCAAATTCAAATTCAATTCCGAACACATTCGTCCAAAAAACTGTTCGTTTTATGCGAAAATGGAGCCTACAGATGATTTTTACTTGTACGAATATTCGAATTTTCAAATATATTCGTCTTGAATCGAATAGTAAAATTCGATTCGAAAACAAATCGAATAATTCGGTTGATTCGGCTTTTCCGCGAAATAAGGATTTCCAGGATAATTGGGATGAAATACAAAATTTTCGACTCGTTTTTATTCGTTTTGGTTCACTGAAGGATTTCTGACATCGCCTAACCAAATGCAAGACAGTACTTTTTACGTTGTAGAATATTTAACACAGTCAGCAGTTTTTAGCGTATGGTCCCATCAGCTGAGCTAGCGTGAAAAGGGTTAGATATTAAAATAAAAGAATGAATGATCGTGTTGTATAACTTTTATTATTATAACGAGTGGGAACGGGTTCTTGATAAATAAATTGATTTGTATTTAAAAAAGCAATTCCCCAATGAGTGTTTATTATAAGTAACAGACAATGAGTTTCCGTTGCTAATATTAGAAGAAGAGTGAGTGGTCTGAATATTGCAACCTAGGTTGCTACCCGTGAGTCAGAGAGATGCTGACACAGGGAAATTTAGCATAGGCGTATAGGACCCCGTTAAAGTGTCTCAAAGGCAATGAGCGCGAAAGGCAAGGTGTTAAATTTTGAGCTACTCTCCACTGTAGTTCGCAGAAGCCAAAGATTAGTGAGAATAATGTAATGGAGAATTATTGGTATCGCGATGTTTTGTCTTCAGTAGGAGGCGAAACATCCCGATCTTGAATATAAATTTATTAGTTATATTGAGTTAAACTTTGTCATTAAATAGAGACGATTTGATTATAACAATCGAAACTTTGACCGAGTAATGCAAATCCTAGAGTGATTCTAATTATTATCATTCACGAAAGTGTCGAATTTCCGAAAGACCCGTATGATCCGAATGATGTTCGTGATTCGAACTATTCGAAAATTCGAATTATTCAATTCGAAGTCGAATAGCACTATTCGATTCGATTTGATTCGAACACTATTCGCACAGCTCTACTAATTATGTATTTTCAACTCTCATTTTCAGTGCATATTTTTATTCTTGATGCGGAAATTCTGCTTAAAATGAGACGACAACACAACAATTAAAATTAGATAAATATATCAATGTGGAAAGGATTACTTGATGTTTGAATCAATTTCCCCTTGTAGCAGGGCCAGCCTCCCAGTGGTTCTTTCCCCTCATGCCACTCAACAATGAATGGATTTTGTTCATCAGGATCAGAATTTATAAATTTCTCATAGTCAAAATCTTTCATCCAACTGGTGGGTACGTCGGGTGTATACATTTCAGTATCTGCACCACAAAGCCACTTCATGAGAGCATACTTTGGATGTTCTTGTGTTCATCTGACATTCTGTGGCATTGAATATAATCAATTTCATATGGAGTTGCACTACATTCATTTATCCTCTTTTTTCCTTCATGATAATATAGACGATTAAAAAAAAGAAGACCAACTTCATACCTATACTGTTTTGTTTGAAGCAGCAACCAAATGAATAAATAATAACATTTATTGATTAATTAAAAACTAATCGGTTAAATGGGTATCCCCGAAAACAGGTAGTAAAATCGGCCTCCGTTCATGTGTAAAAAGAAAATAACGTGCGAACCATGGGAGCAACGTTTTCGCTCCCTCGGTGTAGTTTGCCTAACACAAGCTACACACTCGGGATCGAAAATGGTGTTAGATCTCTTGGTGCACGATATACTATCAATTGACTAATTTTTATTGATACAAACTCGTTGTATCCAAATAAAATTAATTGAACGTAGAACGATACTGACTTGAATGCTCCTTCTTTTATCTGATCGTTTTCCGTCAGTGAATTGACAGAAAGGAAGTAAAAAGCATCGTGTTCAGCAAAAACTCAGCTAATGGCCTCTTGTTACACGTTGCCAGTCATTGGCCATGACACATGTCCGCCATTTGAATAAATAATTTGTTTAAATAAACGAAGGGTAGGCTTTTTTCATAAGCATATCGTTTGTTCCGTATCGACATTGCAACGACACAAATCATTTATGTCATTTTCGAGAAAATTCTGTATAATATACAATTCTCAAAACAGTTTAATGTGTTCTTGACATAAAAATGAGCTTCGTATTCTTTCAATCTTTGACAAAACTGTGTGCCATATCGCTCATGGCTTAGGATTAACCGACCAGGAGCACAACTTCATAGATTGCGTAGAGGATTAGAAACTCCACTCCAGGTAAATGGCATGATATATGATCATTGAATATTGCATGAGTCCATCCGATTACTCAGTTTTTCTTCGACGCACACTGGAAAAAAATGTCAGTGAAGTATATTTTGGAATATATTCAAAAATGTACTTGAAAATATAAGTAAAAATATACGTGACATTAAAAGAATACAAAAAAATTATATAAAAAACATATGAAATTTCGCCCCAACATATATGCCAAAAATATATTGCAATACAGAATATTGCACTAATTAATAACATACGTGGTATTCCACGTGAAACAGGTCGGTTTTTGACTGGAGGTCAACGAATTTGACGCCAATGCAATTTTTTTCGCAGAATTCCATTCCCCATCATCATGTTTTTCGAACGTTTTCGAAGATTTCCATTTAAGCGCTCCATTTCAGAAAAGACGTTTTTTTTGTTTTTTCAAATTTTCCATATTTTCATCAGTTAGTTTTGATACTTTAATATGGGGCATCCACGAAGTATCGATCAAGATAGGAAATCGATGTTTCCGATCTACTCCAAATTTTTTTCTGCGAAAGTACTGGTCGAAAAACTTAGCCCTGATTAAAAAAAAAAAAAATTCTTTAATTTTTTTAATGAATGATATTCGTATCAGAGATATTGCTATTTCGGAACCACGCGGACCGCCCGTTTTCTAAAAACTGAAGAAATTCACAAAATTCTAGATAAATATAACAAAATTTTTGAGCCCTGGTCGAAGATGGACATTTCATCACAGCAAAAGTCAGATTTCAAAAATAATGAAAATTTTGAAAATTATTCTCGGAAGGCATTTTTCGCATAAAAATGAACAAGAAAGTTTCTTGTAACATGGGTCGGAAAAAATATATTCACAAAGTTACAGAGAATGTTTTATATTTAAGAGAGCTAACGGTTTAATAATTCTTTATTTGATTATCTTATGAGTAATATCAATTGTAAATACAGAATAGCGACGAGCAATAATTCTATTTTCGGTTCCTGGAATCACGCAATGCGTTTGTTGCGTGTGTGTAACTCTACGTGCGTTATTATACCTCGGCGTTAGGAACTTAGCTGTGTTTACATAGTCTTGTTGTGTTGTGTAAAAAAAAATTGCACCATTCGTATAATATTGTTGGATTTAGAATTTGTTTGTCTGCTGGAAGCTGCAAACTGACACGTGCCGCAAGTCGTTTTACACTAGCTCCAGCAAGTCCATCACACGGACCCTTGCCATGAGCTGTTGCAAAAAAATGCTACTCCGCCACAACGCCATAGCCATCAAAATGATGATACAAATTACAGTAATTATTTCGGTTCTTGTACTGTTGCGAAGCGCCATCACTATAATAAGAGATTTTTCTCACCGTGAAATTGACTTGCAGATATTTCAGAAGTACATTTTGAAATACGTAGACGGTGTGACGTGAGGGTGAAGCCCGAGCGGATGGTAGTTTGGTTCACGAACAAAAAAGATAATTATTTATTTGACTTATCCCTTACTCAGTCGGTATATGGGATCTTACTCGCCTAGCTCTATACAGAGCCGTCCGTTCTCTAATTATAATATTAATGAGGCCAATTATATATATTATATATTGTAACTTACTGCGTATGTTTCACCAGCGGAAGGCCGGTGAAATTACGCTAGTCTGGGTGAATTCTTTGTCACGGGTGTGATTTTTGGAGCCCCTCGTAGGAAAAAATGCGTAATACCTTGAACCCTAATACAGACTTGGGATTGCTTTACTGCACAGACTCGGATAGACACTTTTGGTCTAACAGAGCTGGGATTAGTTGAGCGCACCGAAGCTGCCTCCCTAACTACAGACTTGGGATTGCTTATCTTCACAGACTCGGATAGATACTAGATCTACCAGAGCTGGTATCAGAATAGCTCACCGAAGCTGCCTCCTATCTATAGACTTGGGATTGCCTAACTTCACAGACTCGGATAGATACTAGATCCACCAGAGCTGGTATCAGTAGAGCGCACCGAAGCTGCCTTGTCACAGACTTGGGATAGCTTATCCTCAAAGACTCGGATAGATACTAGATCTACCAGAGCTGGTATCGGAATAGCGCACCGAAGCTGCCTTCTATCTAGCTAGCTAATCACGATTTTATTTAGCAAGTGAATTTACTCTAAAAGAAATTATTTTAATTAAGCAAGGAAACACAATATGAAATGAAACGCAAGGATAAAGTTTCATATTAGTTTTATGTTAATTTGGTATTGCCCTGGCAATTTCTCTATTTATAAAAAAAATAACTATCTACAATAACTAAATTATAATTGCTGTTTTTTGTTTGTTTGATGTTTGTTTCTGTTTTGTTTGATAATTGATTTGAATTCTAAATGCTGCTTTAGCTAATTATATTTCGTTTTAATTTGAGTTTATAAATGCTGCTTTAGCTAATTATATTTCGGTTTTATTTGAGTTTATAAATGCTGCTTTAGCTAATTATATTTCGGTTTGATTTTGAGTTTTGAGTTGAAGATTTGATGTGAGTCGATCGCCTGCTTTAGTACGAATCGCTGCTCGTCGGTCTCGCGAGCCGCCTTATATAGTGCTTGTGACGTCACGCGACGGTCGGATGATCGGCGTGTGACGATCTGCGCGGTCGTATGTCGCGTGTTCAGCCAGCTGGTATCGGCCGAACACGTTACAATATATATATCTCTCTCTATATTATAAAGATATCTCGCCGCCGCCGTGTCAGGAAATGGTTACCATGGCAACCATGGTCGGGTCGGGATGAGTCGAGTCGGGTCGGGTCGGGTTAGGTTAGGTTAGGTCATCATGGCAACCATTTTCTGACCTTAGGTTAGGTTAGGTTAGGTTAGAGGGGGTGGCCGAGGCTTAAATTCTGACACGGCCCGCCGCTGCCGTCGTGTTAGTATCGCACGGAATTATGGGTATTCGGGACCCGGGGATTTCCCAGAATTCCCCACGGACTTCCCAGACTTCCTCATAGATTTTCTCTCTTTTTCCCCCCCGAATTTCCATGGATTTCCAAGAATTCCTAGGAATTTTCCAGAATTATTGGGGATTCCCCTTTATTTCCATAATGTCCCCATAGATTCCCCGGGAATTCCCCACTATTCCCACGGATTCCCTATAAATTTTTCGCGGATTCCCCAGAATTCCGACGGATTTTCCATAATTTCCCAGAATTCCCAGGGATTTTCCAAAAAAGCATCATGACTATACATTCATAAATTTGCAATTTGACAAAATCATAAATTATGACCAAAAAATACATACACGGTGAATTCCTATCGTCCGCACACTTACAATTGTACACTCCGATAGGAATTCACCCCGTACAAAAATACCCACAGACGTCATCAAAATAATTGATAATAAATATTTGAATGCTTTTACTCATTCGTCGTATATTGAAAGCAGTTGTTTTCATTTAGATTCTGACAGCTTACTGCTATTGATCTGACAGCTATTATCTTTAATCTTTCTGAAATTTGTGACTTACAAAATATCGGAGAGGTAGAGATACTTGCTGAAACTTTACCGGAATCGTGAAGGAATATACTTGCTGAATAAGCTAAGTATATAAGAGACAAGCTTATATAATAATCGAAAATAACAGACTAAATTTCTTGAGGTATAACCAAAAAAAATTACGCATCGAATGTTATCAAGGATTAGTTGATCACGTAGCACGTAGTGCTATGAACGATTCGAATAATTTTTAAAATAAAGAACGCTTAGGGAATATATTTGTATTGCCATCTATCGATCTATCTATTTAGGCAGTCCTCGACACATGCACCAAAATTACCAAGATGCTATGGCTATCGTTAGGGCAATCGGTCGTCCAGATTTATTTATTACAATGACGTGTAACCCAAATTGGTCGGAGCTAAAAAAAATACTAAACAAATTTCCTACGGGTACCATATGCAACGATATTCCGAATATTACAGTGCGATTATTTCATACTAAATTACGAGCTCTTTTGGCCGATATCATAAGTGGAAAAATTTTTGGAAATATTTTGGCATATGTTTATACAATAGAATTTCAGAAACGTGGATTACCACATGCACATATGCTATTTGTATTAAATTATAAAAATAAATTGATAACTCCAGAGGCAATTGATAAATACATCAGTGCTGAAATATGTTCTGATGATCCCGAATTGCAAGAGCTGGTTCTAAAACATATGTTACATGGTCCTCATACAGAGTATTCTCCATGTTATGATATAAAAACAAAAATTTGTTCAAAAAAATGTCCAGAAAAGCTTTGTGATTTTACATAATTTGAGAAAAATGGGTTTCCTATATATCGACGTAGAAACAATCAAGATGAACGTCATGTCTACAATAAAAAAATTGATGGAAAATTTGTGAAAGTCGACAATTCAATGGTAGTTCCATATAACGCGTGCTTGCTTAAGAAATATAAATGCCACATAAACGTTGAATACTGTGCTTCCATTATGAGTACGAAATACATATACCAATATTTACATAAAGGACATGATCGAACATATGTCAAATTAAATACAAGAACAGACATTGTAAAAACAGATCCTCATGATAAAATTTCCGAATACATACAGCAGATACGTAAGCCCTATGGAAGCTGCTTGGCGAATTGAAGCATTACCACTTTCCGGTAGATCACATACTATTGTTCGGTTAGCAGTCCATACAGAAAATCAGCAACAAGTAATTTTTGAAGAAAATAAAGAAGAAAAGGCTTTAGTAAATAATAACACAACACTGACAGCATGGTTTGATCTTAACAAACAAAATAAAAATACAAAAAATTTAATGTATGCTAATATACCTAAACATTACCTATTTGATCATTCAAAAAAAATTTGGGTAAAACGTCAAGCATTTTCTAATGCAATTGGTCGTATTGTTAATGTGAGCCCAAAGGATGTTGAGCGATTCCATCTGAAATTGATACTCAATCGTGTTAGAGGAGCCACTAGCTTTGACCAGGGGCGGACTAGACACCTTGGCTGCCCTAGGCCTACGAAAGATTGCCGCCCCCCCCCCCCCCCCCCCCCCGCCACTAAATTTAATAAGACATAGAAATTAAATTGAAGAAAAATAAAAGAAAGTCTGTAAGTGATAAAATTATATTAATCAGTGTCTTTATTTATTGATTCACAAATTGTTTTTTGCCTGCCCTTCTGGGCAGCGAATTCGTTTATCAAATCATCAAGATCCAAAGACCGTAGCAACTGTGATTCGATGCAAAGAATAGCCAGACTTTGACAATGAAAATACCGAATAACCTATAGTACTAGTATCTGTATAGTTGTAGACTGTAGTCTGTAGTAGAGCCAAATGAAAATGATACGCTTGGACTTGGACATTGGAGTAAGCTCGTAAGCAAAGATCCAGTTTGAAGATTCAAACTTAAATAATCGGAATCTCCATACGGGCAAATTTTTTTTTTCGTGGTGCCATGGACACATTTTTTCATTTGTAGACGGTCGACCTGTGAGTTAACAGAGGGCACGACTTGAGAAAAAACAATCCCACCAAGTTTTGCCGCCCCCTAAATTTTGCCGCCCTAGGCCCGGGCCTACTCGGCCTATAGGGTAGTCCGCCACTGGCTTTGACAATTTGAAAAAGTATGAGGACATAACATATAAAATATACAAAGAAACGGCAATTGCAATGGGATTAGTAGGAAGTGATGTAGAAATTTTCAATATTTTCGATGAAGCATGTACCATCATGATGCCAAATCAGTTGCGTACATTTTTTGCTTGGTTTTTGATTGCTGAATATTCATCATTTTCGTGTGAAATTTGGAATAGATACGAACAGTATTTTTGTGAAGGTTTCTCCGATAATAACGAATGTAAAGCGTTACAAGAGATTAACCAAATTTTTAATTTAGAAAATACAAAATGCTCTGATTTTGGACTACCTGAACCCGATAAATCTTCGAAAACGTGCAAAACTGTTGAAGAAGAAAGGTTATTCATGACTGAAAACAAACATATGTGTATTAAATTATTAGAACAACTCAATACAGAACAGAAATCAATTTTCAATAATATAACTCAAACTAATCACGAACACATGATATTTATAGATGGTCCGGGAGGTACAGGGAAAACATTTCTTTATAAAACGTTAATTCATCATTTTTTAGGAGAACGCAAAAAAGTATTATCAATGGCATGGGCGGGTATTGCAGCAATTTTATTACCTGGAGGTATGACCAGTCATAGAACTTTCAGATTGCCTTTAGATTTAACGAACATTAAGACTGGATTTTTAAAATCAAAATCAGATAAAAAAAAATTGCAAGAGTGTGATATAATTATTTGGGATGAAGCATTAGAAAAAAAGCATTAGAAATTGTAGATAAAACATTGAGGGATTGTTGCAATTTGAATGAGGTTCCATTTGCAGGAAAATTGATCATATTAGGTGGGGATTTTAGACAATTCTTCCGGTTTTGAAACATGGGACTAAATTTTCTATTATTAACGAAACCATAAAATTTTCGGACCTGTGGAGTAATTTCAAAATTTTCGAATTGAAAAAAAATATGCGTTCACGCAATCAAGATTTTCCTTCGCTTCTATTACAAATTGGTACAGGCTCTATAAAATCTTCCGAAATCCCCAAAAATTGGTTAACAGCTGATATTTGCACTAAAATTTATGGTTCTCATATTGATGAGAATGAAGACTTATCAAATCGAGCCATTTTATCTAGCCACAATGATGATATATACAAACTAAATGATAAAATATTGAAAAAAATTAATAATAAAGAATTAACTTATTATAGCATTGATTATGCAAAATATAAAGGGTTAGATCAAACGGACAATGATGTGGCATTAATTTATCCAATAGAATATTTAAATTCATTACGGTTTCCGGGACTTCCAGTTCATAAATAAGTATTGAAAATTGGTGCGATAATTATGCTCATTAGAAATTTAAGTATAAATGATGGACTCTGCAATGGGACAAGATTAAAAATTGTAAAATTATTCAAATTCAATTTAGAAGTCAAAATTATAACAGGTAACAACATTGGACACAATGCTTTCATTCGAAAAATTTTGCTAGATACAGGAGAATTATCATCTCTACCATTTATCCTGTATCGCAGACAATTTCCTGTTGTTTCGGCATTTGCAATAACAATAAATAAATCGCAGGGACAAAGTTTCGAAAAAGTAGGCCTATACATTAACAGACCTTTATTTTCTCATGGTCAATTATACGTAGCCCTTTCCAGATGTCAAAATCCAAATACATTATTTATTGAAAATAGGTCAGAAAATTTAGAGAAAATAGAAAATATTGTATGGGAAGAGGTGTTCGATAAATAGAAGAATAGATAGTGGATTAGGCTTCCTGGGGATACCACTTTAAAAAAAACGCGCCGAGTTATCTACTACACAATGGTGTGGAAACGATAACTGTTTTAATAATTATTATTATTCTTATTCATATACATGTTATTACTCTTAAATGTGAACAAAATGAAAAGCTGGTACGTAGGATGTACGGAACGATTACACAGATTCGTCCCCTAAACTCCTTACAATTAGAGCAAAGAATATGAAAAAATGATATGAAAAAACGGAAGAAATGATTAAATATTCGACCAACAATTTTCATAATGACATTAAGCTACGATTATTTATAACTGAGAAAACTGCTTGAATCACCTACAGCAATAAAAATTTTCGTATTAAATGTTTCTATGGCAAAATGTATCAGGTTTAAATTATATTTGGTTTCAAACTGACAATAGAGGTTTTTGATTGATTGTAATAAATGAAAGCCAATGAATCCTGATCGAATTATCGTATATCAATATTTCATATACAGGGTGGTTGTATATAAAAATATCAATAGTAAATTAGGCTTAATCAGTCAAATTATGTATTTAGTATAACAATGGTCTTCAAAATGTTCGGTAACTATCCCATGAATATTTCTATCCACGCTGAGGGTCAAGGGCCTGTCTTCAGATCACATCATTACGAAGGGTAGGGTACCAGTAGATAGGGAAAGATCTAAAAATAATAATATATATATATGTATATAAATAGGGATAATAACAATTTTTATAACAGTTATCGTTTCCACACCACTTCGCAGTAGATAACTCGGCGCGTTTTTTTCAAGTGGTTTCCTCAGAAAGCCTAATCCACTATATACTTTCGATACAAATATAAGTACAAATGATTAACATAATAATAATAATAAAAAAAGTACATTTAAAATTATAATAAAACTTTGAGATGTATTATTAATTCAAAATTGAATTCTAATTTCTATTTCTCTGTAAAACATCGCCAGCGGCAAGCAGTTCTTGGAATTTCATTTTTGGTCCCTCTAAAATCTTGATGTGTTCCATTTTTTGAATTTGAATGTATAGATTCAAATTATCTATCAAATATTAAGAATGAATGTATTATTGTTATAAATACAACTTAATTAATATTGACACACAAAACATGGTCAAATTTATTCATATCAATATTCACCATATTCTCCAATTTCTCCGGTTATTCGAATTTTTTGGCCTTGCTTTATACAAAAATTTTGGTCAACACTTCTTAAAATAATTTCAATTCGAAATTTCCCATCCGTAATAGATCCCGAAAACACTTTTGGGGTCGATTTATTAGGTACAAAAAATTCATCTCGCAAGTAACCTTCGATCTCTAAAAAGTTTTAATTGTCATAGATATTAGATAGGAATTTTGTTACGGGCAAGAATTTTGTTTTTTTTAGTAATTGCGGTACATAAATTTCACCTATATATCCATATTTAATAGAGATTTCTTCGAAATTAGTAATTTAAAAAATTTTGACATCGTGCATCGTTGCATCAAAATTTCCCAATACGCTAATTGTTGTATATTGTCTCAATTGAAGCTCATATGGAAGATTACCCAGATTGAAATTTGACAACGGTTTTGCGACTGCATTTTGAATTAACAATATCTGAAAAATTTGATTATATGTTATCAATTTTCCTCCAAAACTAAAAAATGTTCTGAAATAAAATCTTATCAATTTATGTTCATATTTATACCTGATGTAGTTTTATTTCATTGGAAATTTTTTGGGCATCTCCGTTCCAGGCATAGCAAGATAATTTTGTTCCATCATTATTGTCAAGAATAAATTTGAAAAGTTCTAGATATTCAGAATCTTTAGTTTTAAAAGTTTTTATTTTGTTCAATGTATTAACGTAACCAACGATAGAGCTGAAATTTGAATAATAAGTTGTTCCCGATGATGAATATTCAGTTAAATTAACTATGAGATTTTATGCCATTAGAATACGTACACAAATTTATCATGGGGCCTAATTTTTTCTTTCAAAAACTTCGTAGTAGTGAAAGGGACAATTGAGTCAGTACTTTTCGATCGTTTACGCGATTGACCGTAGCTATGCCTTGCCTTGAAGATTTTCTCTAAGACATATATTCAATGTTATTGTGAATTTACCAAAGAACAAATTTATAATATACCTTTAAAGTATACTTTGATGATTTATCGTGCGGAGAATCAGTATTTTGAGGCATAGTTGTGGTATATAATATTAAACTGTTTTGAATACAAAAATTTCAAAAAACAGGATCAAATAAATAAATATGTGTCAGTCACAAAAATTTATCATAAAAACAAAACAAAGTGAAATAAGAACGAATCATTTTTTAAATGAATATAGTTACGGTTTGCGTTTCGTGGTTCTGCATTTGGTTTCATGACATATAATCGATATCCGATAAATTTTCGTAAACGAATTTCAAAAATAAAATTGATCCTGGCCTTATTTGGAATAATTAAAAAATTTGAATAATGGATTTACCAGGAATGTTTGGTGCGGTATATGCGAATACGCAGGACATAGGTAATACTGTGTACAATAGAGTGTAGCCATGTTGTGTGAGAGTGTGTGTGTTAGCCGGCCGATACTGAGTGTCAACCTAGCCTGAGCAGTATACGCCCAGTGCGAGTCGCGGACACATGTGCCCTGCACGCATGGACCGATTGTTGTAAACCTTGCCATGCCATTTTCAATAAAGTACATTTTGTAGTATTAATAATTTTGCTGTTTACAATTAGTTTCACGACACCACATTTGGTATTATAATGTCAATATGTAGCTACTTACACCAAACAACAAGAAAACATAACAAAATATGAATTCACTAAAAATTAACTAAATTATCGTGATAGATGACGAAATAACGGACGAGGAATTGTGCGCGACTGCGAAAATGGTAGAGGCAGCTTTAGCAGCAGCAGCCTTAATAGAAGCAGCAAAAGAACAACCCAAGGAAATAATAGAGTCTGAGGACAATCGAAATTCTTAGTAATATCCGTTCTATAAAAAGAATATATAGTCGCGAGTCGCAAAGCATTCACTGGATTTTATCAAAAATTCGGTTATTTTTCGAAGAACGTAAAATCCGTAGATTATTTGGGTTTCAAAACAACTGATGATGGGGGTTGGCGCGCGAAGCGCGCAGGGGGGCGTAGCCCTCCTAGTATATATATATATATACCTAAGAAATGTTGAGGAAAAAATGTTAAATTGACTCCAATAAATATTATTGAAAATTGAATTTTTATTCATAATTTATTTATTGTTAATCCTGTAAATAGAGGGTATCAATAAATAAATCCTGCTATGATTCCAAATACTGCTCCTATTAAAATATATATATATATATATATATATATATATATATATATATATACCGTGACCATCAGGTGAAACCGAATGGTCCATGCGCCCGGACAGCGAATATTGGCGAATATGACGTCATTTTAGCGGCCTAACCACTCGTTGCGCTAAACAATCCCTAGGGTGATTTTGGCGCGCGGTCGATGCAACTCGGCAGCCATTGCTGATAGAAGCCGGCTGACCGTCAATACATCGCGGAAGGTAGACATGTGGGGTTATGTTCGTTTATTTTAAGCAAATGATAAATAAGGTGAATAAAAACTACGTGAATAAGCTATGAATATTTATCAAAAATCTATCAATTAGTTTTAAATGATATCTTAATACAATCAACGAATTAACCTAAGCTATAACTAGGAATTAATCAGAGTCAAAAAGTTCATCGAGAACAACCGATTTGGAAGAGATTATTAATTGTATTCTAGGGTTGAGACTCCAATAAATTGAACTAGGTGAGTGAGAAAAACTTTATTAAAGCTTACTAAAAGTTCATTCAATGCGTAACAAGGATAGTTGTCATGTTGTAATGAATTGGTCCTCGTTACAGTCAGCAGCGCAGTTTAAACCGCCAGGTCTCAGAGTCTCCGAGAAATGCACTACGCCTAGACTGGACATCATGCCTGCGCCTGTAATTTCAAGGTAAGAATTATCACATATTCAATGTCAACATTCATTGGCCACAAACAACTGCTAATATTTCTGAAAAAAAAAAGTGCTGTTCAATGGAATTAAGTTATTGAAAAACATGAATATTCGAAAAGTATGAATAACTACGATATCGTGCAATGAATGTGTGATAATTTTTACCTTAAAATTACAGGCGCAGGCATGATGCCCAGTCTAGGCTTTGTGCATTTCTTGAAGACTCCAAGACCTGACGGTTTGAACTGCGCTGCTGACTGTAACGAGGACCAATTCATTACAACATGATACTTTCTTTGTTACGCATTGAATAAACTTTTAGAAAGCTTCAATGAAGTTTTTCTCACTTACCTAGTTCAATTTATTGAAGCCTCAACCCCAGGATTAATAATTAATAATCTCGTTCAAATTGGTTGTTCTCGATGAACTCTTTGATTCTAATTAATTTGCAGTTATAGTTCAAGTTAATTCGTTGATTGTACTATGATATTATTTAAAACTGATTGATCGATTTTTGATGAATATCAATAGCTTATTCACGTAGGTTTTATTCACTTCATTTATCATTTGCTTGAAATAAACGAACATAACCCCACATGTCCACCTTCCGCGATGTATTGATAGTCAGCCGGTTCCCAACAACAATGGCTGCCGAGTTTCATCGACCGCACGCCATAATCACCCTAGGGTTTTTCAGTACAACGAGTGGTTAACCTGCTAAAAATACGAAATATTCGGCGTTCGGGCGCATGGACCATTTGGTTTCACCCGATGGTCACGGTTTATATTGTGACGTTGCATTTTGCGAGCGTCACAGTTGGGACACTTAAAACGGTGACGACGTGAGGACGGACAACTCCAGAAAGTAGCCAGGTCTTAGGTTTTGATTTCTTTTGCTTATTAATTATACTATTTGCTATATTTTGCTTTTATTTCACGAAATATGTAAAAATATCGACGCTCGGGGAGACTACGCCAGGACGTCGAGGGATGGCATCGACGTCTGAGACGAAGTCCTTCCCGAACTACTAGTTCCCGTCTTCTTCTACCAATCTCACGGTCGTGGATGCCGCAGGAGCGGTCGAATAAGGATGACTCACTGAGCCATTTCTCCCGTTCCCGCAGACTTCTCAGCCTGGTGCTGAACCACATCCCGTCAACTCTTTCCGTACGTCTCGGCAGTGGTCGAATAGAGCAGGGCGAAAACCCAAAAGTAACCCAACAAATGCTTCCCGTTGCCGAAGACTTATCGACCTGGAGTCGAGCTGGACCAAATCATCGACTTTCTCGACATCGTCCCGCTATCGTGGTTACCGAAGAAAGGTCCCGACAGTAGAACTGCAACCATGTGATGCAGGCCTGTCTGTAAGCCTTCCACATCGCCAATGGGGGAGTCTGGATGCAGATCCGGGTAAAGGGGCATCAGAACTTCCGCCAGATCCTCTGACTGGCCAGTTTTTCTTGTTAAAGCGCAATCAGGGTGCACTTCGTCCCGACGATGATCCCGAGGAGTCCCGCGACGAGAGACCAGAGATAAGTAAAGAAGACGGGAGGAGAAATACTGTCGAATCCTGCTGTACCGCATTTAAAACATCCCGCCGTACCGCCATGCCGATTCCAGGATTGGACAAATATTCAAAATCAGGCAAGATTGGACAACGCGCTCCCGAAAGTACGTCGAACAGTACTCGGCACCTGATTCGTCGCCTAAACTACCGTCGACGAGCGGCTCAACAGAAAGTAATTCCCGAAGCTATAAAATGCAGGACAACGCAGGATTCGGCCTACTTCCACGCTCGTCCGTCTTCACGGCCAGAACATCAGTGTCCCGACAAGTGTCCCGAATACCGATAATCCCGAGTGTCCCGATATCGTGCAATTTTCTATTTTCGATTATTATAATAGCTTCTCTCTTCTTTCTTTTGTCGTTTAAACTCATCTTTTAGTATTTAAATTCAGTATTAAGAACACTAAGTGTCTTTCAGTTTTGTTATTTCCCGAAAGGGAAAACGATATATCGTCAATAAGGTAAGACCTATTTTCTGTAAAACCATGAGTTCTCTCACGAATCCCGTTTAGTTTTTGTCTATTATATTTGGTATATTGTATTTTGGTGTGGTATAGACCACTTTACCGGCACGTAAGTCACCGACTTCGTCCCGATTATTTTATAGTATATTTTTGGATAATTAAAAACGGATTCCCGAGTTAACTCGTGCTTAGCATCTATTTTGTGGCTTTTTTCCTTATTGCTTCCTTTCTTTATCTCACGCTGCTTAACGCATGTTGTAGAGTTTAGCTGCTTTTCTTATCTTTGATTTTGTATAGTAGGATACCAATCGACCTGTAAATCATATTTTCTGGAGATAGCGAGTGCAGAAGCAAGCATATTATTTAATTTATAGTTTTCTAGTTATTAAATATTATATCTGATTTATTTTGCATGATTATTCGGATTATCGTCTGATGGTTGTCCCGTTCAACGTAAGATTGAACTAGTATTATATCGAGCCGCACTGCTTTGATCTTTATTATTATTCTGTAATATTTTCTGTGAATATTCTTCCCGATTCAATCCCGATAATATCTGAGACACGACGATAACCTGGCAATATTGTATTTCTATCCCGTAAATTACGGATATCTCGACATTCTAATCCCGATGAATCAATAAATTGATCAGATAAAGGAATATAATAATTCTTGTTTAATTTAGCGTCCCCGCCCCTCTACCATTATTCGTAATAGAATATATTCTGAGCTAGTTGGCAATTTCCGCTGTCACATCTATTGAGCATTTATTATATTTCAAGTGACGTTTTCACGTCTGGCGCCCAACCTTAGTTTTGTCTTATTTTATTGACCACATTCAGTGACGCCGAAGTGCACGGCTACGGGGTTAACGCTGCGCTATATATTATACATATACAGGGTGTTCCAGATTGAGCGCAACAAATTTGGTGGGCAGATTCCTTGATGAATTCTAGAACGAAAAGTCCTGTGCCAGGAATTCCTGTGACCGACGGTTACCCAGCTAGAGAGCATCCAAGTTGACCTATCACAGAGCTTATACAATAGAAAGTCAGTGCCGGGTATGGAACGCTATTAATGCTGTGCCCGTGGCTAGAGACTTCCGTTCGTTCACCAGAGTTGTTTATGTAATTTTTCGGTCGTCCAGGTCGTCCCTTCGTAGTTTTCGTCATCCGGGTTATTTGCTCCATATTCTCTATCGTCCAGGTATCCCTCTTCATAGTTTTCGTCGTCCAGGTATCCATTTTCATAGTTTTACTCGTCCAGGTATTCGTCATCATTGTTTCCGTCATCTAGATATTCCTCTTCATAGTTTTCGTCGTCCAGGTATCCCTCTCCATAGTTTTCGTCGTCCACGTATCCGTCATCATAGTTTTCGTCGTCCACGTATCCCCCGTCGTAATTATCGCGTACAAAGTCTTTCCAACCATAGTTTACGTCGTCCAGGTATACGTTATCATAGCTTTCGTTGTCCAGGTATCCATTTTCATAGTTTTCGTCGTCCAGGTATACGTCATCATAGCTTTCGTTGTCCAGGTATTCCCCGTAGTAATTCGCGTGTTCCAAGTCTTTTCTTCCATAGTTTTCGTCATCCAGGTATCCATTTTCATAGTTTTCGTCGTCCAGGTATCCATTTTCATAGTTTTGATCGTCCAGGTATTCGTCATCATTGTTTCCGTCATCCAGATATTCCTCTTCATAGTTTTCGTTCTTCAGGTATCCCTCTCCATAGTTTTCGTCGTCCACGTATCCGTCATCATTGTTTCCGTCATCCAGATATTCCTCTTCATAGTTTACGTCGTACAGGTATCCTTCTACATAGTTTCCGTCATCCAAGTATCCATTTTCATAGTTTCCGACGTCCAGGTATCCGACATCATAGTTTTCGTTGTCCAGGTATTCCCCGTAGTAATTCTCGCGTTCGAAGGCTTTTCCTTCATAGCTTATGTCATATTTTTCATGGTTTGCAGGATATTTTAATAATAACTGGACTATCCACACGCAACACACGCCCAAACCGTTTTTTAATCAATTTTTAGTGCGGCGTCATAAGAAATGCTTTGGTGAGCCTGATAATATTACTCCATTTTCCAGATTGAATCGCGAGAATTGTACGGAATTTCTAGAAAACAATCTACCCGATCTTTTCGAAAATGCCGCTATAAAAATTGACAGATCGTGGTACGGGGCCGGTTCAGAGTTCCGAATTTCCAAAGCTCCGAACGGTCAAATTTCAGAATTTATTCTAAACGATTTTGAAATTTCCAAAAAGAATAACGTTTAGAAAATTAAAATTTCGAATGTCAAGTATTCAAATGAAAACTCCACCATTGTCTGTGAACAATTATTCTAGTAATAAAACAATGGATCATTTTTTGGTTCCAAAGCTACAATACTCCATTTTATTGAGCCAACAATGATGTATGGGGCATTACACGTAAAATCGACCTGACCAAAACCCTGACCCCCCTTCAGAATTTTTGAGTGAATTTATTTAAAAAAAAATTGTTCATGAGTTATAAATTTAGAAAAAGGAAAACATTGTTTAGAAGTTATGAAACATGGTCAGGTTGATTTTACGTGGAATGCCCCGTATATTATCACAAAAATTAGGTGAATTATAAAATAATAAATATAACGATAGTAATAATAATAGTAATAATATCAATAATAATAATAATAATAACAATTATCATCATCGTTATTAATAAATACTATAAAAATACTATTGAATATCGTAATCCGATCTAAAGTAAGTGCTCGAAATGCCCCCCTTGGACTTCGATGCACAATTGTACTCTTCTTATGAGATTCAGTTGCATACGCTCGATCATGTCGGGCGTAATTGTTGCCATTGCCTCGGCTATGCCGTTCCTCAGCTCTTCCAACGTGTTTATTTGTGCCTGGTATAAGTGCTGCTTCACGTGTCCCCACACAAAAAAATCCAGGGGATTCAAGTCGGGGGAGCGTGCCGGCCAATCGACAGTTCCACCACGACCTATCCATGAATTTGGAAAAATTCGATTTAATGCATTACGCGCTGGTCGAGCACTATGCGCTGGCGCACCATCGTGTTGGTACCATGACCTGTCAATTTCTATAGCGGCATTTTCGAAAAGTTGGGGTAGATTGTTGTTGAGAAATTCAGTATAATTCTCGCCATTCAATCTTCGGGGAAATTCAACGGGGCCCAGCTGTAGAACATCAAGACGATAGTTATTCGTTCAATCTTTTTTTTTTGTAATGATTCTATCAGTTTCATAATCATTTCAAATTAAAATAAATTGTAGTAATATTATCAAGCTCACTAAAGTATTTCTTATGACGCCGCACCAAAAATTGATCGAAAAACGGTTCTGAAACCCGCTAGCGTGTGTTGCGTGTGGATTCACGACATCCCACAGGTGTTCATTATGATAATTGAACGGGCCATCTCTCCCGAATGTGGACTCATCCGAAAAGGCAATATTGCGAGTGAAATTTACATCCGCTGCATTCTGCTCGATGATCCACCTGCAGAACGCCAAACGTCGCGGATGATCGGCAGCCTGCAGACTTTGCACCCTTGTATAATGATACGCATGATGTGCGTTATCGTGCAGAATGCGGTGCACAGTGGAGGTACTTGTTTCTATCACCCTCGCGATCTCACGAATGCTCAATGAAGGATCCTCTTCTACAAGCTCCAGCACCAATTCTTCGGTTTCGGGTACGCGTGCATTTCTATTAGCTCCAATAGCATTGCCATCATTGCGGTTAGGCGCAAGAACACCCGTCTCCCTCGTTCGATTTATCAATCGCAGTATAACACACGCGTCAGGTAAGCGGCGATTTGGAAAACGGACCGCGTATTCGCGAGCCGTACCGCGAGCACTCTGACCACATTCACCATATAAAATCAACATATCAAAATATTCTTGATTGGTGTACATTTTTTCTTGTAGCAATATCAACATAAACTATTTGGAATAACGGGATGTTTGTTAAACAACTAAATGTGGTTGTTTTATTGGTATTGTTTCATTCATGGCTGTTTCGTATCTGCGCGCTTACTTTTCATTGATGAACCAAAGCAATGCATTGTCAAAATGATTTCTACTTGCCGAAGAACTGGGGATCAAAACTTAATCCGCAATTCCGCCTTTTCGGATGTATCCATATCCTGGATAGAATGCCCGTTCAATCATCATGACCAAAACCTGTGGGATGTCGAGAATCCACCCGCTTCACACGAGATTACCCATTAATTACCATTCTCTCCTTCGCCCTTGACAATCTTTAGGTAGCTCCGATGGACATACCCACCCTGGGTATGGTGAAATAGTTTCATAAGATTATTATTATCATTATCGTTACCAGTATTATCATTATTATGGTCCAAAATGGATCATTCAGTCAAGTGATATCTAAATTTTTAATCAATAGTCCAGTTATTATTAAAATATCCTGCAAACCATGAAAAATATGACATAAGCTATGAAGGAAAAGCCTTCGAACGCGAGAATTACTACGGGGAATACCTGGGCAACGAAAACTATGATGTCGGATACCTGGACGTCGGAAACTATGAAAATGGATACTTGGATGACGGAAACTATGTAGAAGGATACCTGTACGACGTAAACTATGAAGAGGAATATCTGGATGACGGAAACAATGATGACGGATACGTGGACGACGAAAACTATGGAGAGGGATACCTGAAGAACGAAAACTATGAAGAGGAATATCTGGATGACGGAAACAATGATGACGAATACCTGGACGAGTAAAACTATGAAAATGGATACCTGGACGACGAAAACTATGAAAATGGATACCTGGATGACGAAAACTATCGAAGAAAAGACTTGGAACACGCGAATTACTACGGGGAATACCTGGACAACGAAAGCTATGATGACGTATACCTGGACGACGAAAACTATGAAAATGGATACCTGGACAACGAAAGCTATGATAACGTATACCTGGACGACGTAAACTATGGTTGGAAAGACTTTGTACGCGATAATTACGACGGGGGATACGTGGACGACGAAAACTATGATGACGGATACGTGGACGACGAAAACTATGGAGAGGGATACCTGGACGACGAAAACTATGAAGAGGAATATCTAGATGACGGAAACAATGATGACGAATACCTGGACGAGTAAAACTATGAAAACGGATACCTGGACGACGAAAACTATGAAGAGGGATACCTGGACGATAGAGAATATGGAGCAAATAACCCGGATGACGAAAACTACGAAGGGACGACCTGGACGACCGAAAAATTACATAAACAACTCTGGTGAACGAACGGAACTCTCTAGCCACGGGCACAGCATTAATAGCGTTCCATACCCGGCACTGACTTTCTATTGTATAAGCTCTGTGATAGGTCAACTTGGATGCTCTCTAGCTGGGTAACCGTCGGTCACAGGAATTCCTGGCACAGGACTTTTCGTTCTAGAATTCATCAAGGAATCTGCCCACCAAATTTGTTGCGCTCAATCTGGAACACCCTGTATATATATACCGGGACAATCACGTGAAACCGAATGGATCCATGTTACCGGACAGCGAATATTTCGTATTTTTAGCAGGTTAACCACTCGTTGCACTGAAAACCCCTAGAGTGATTTTGGCGCGCGGTCGATAAAACTCGGCAGCCATTGTTGATAGAAGCCGGCTGACTGTCAATACATCGCGGAAGGTAGACATGTGGGGTTATGTTCGCTTATTTTAAGCAAATGATAAATGAAGTGAATAAAACCTACGTGAATAAGTTATTGATATTTATCAAAAATCGATCAATCAGTTTTAAATAATATCATAGTACAATCAACGAATTACCTTAAGCTATAACTGCAAATTAATTAGAATCAAAGAGTTCATCGAGAACAACCAATTTCTTGATTGTATTAAGATATTATTGAAAACTAATTGATCGATTTTTGAAAAACATTCATAGCTTATTCACGTAGTTTTTATTCACCTTATTAATCATTTGCTTAAAATAAACGAACATAACCCCACATGTCTACCTTCCGCGATGTATTGACAGTCAGCCGGCTTCTATCAACAATGGCTGCCGAGTTGCATCGACCGCGCGCCAAAATCACCCTAGGGATTGTTCAGCGCAACGAATGGTTAGCCCGCTAAAATGACGTCATATTCGCCAATATTCGCTTTTCGGTAGCATGGATCCATTCGGATTCACGTGATTCTCACGGTATATATATATGTATATTGCAACGACGACTTCTTAAGAGCAGGGTTAACCCCGTAGCCGTGCACTTCGGCGTCACTGAATGTGGTCAATAAAATAAGACAAAACTAAGGTTGGGCGCCAGACGTGAAAACGTCACTTGGAATATAATAAATGCTCAATAGCTCATGGAGCCAGACTAATAAAGCTGAGTTCAAGCGTTGGATTGCAATGAATTTCACTTCAAGGTCTATGTTAAGCTTATCTCATATATATATTATACGTATTGTAACATTGCATGTTACTAGGCGCTCCTTACCCCTTGGACGACCTGAGCGGAGTGTACGAAAATGAATGCATGTATAGGGTGGCCCCGAGGCCGGACCATAATTCCGAGAGGCGACCGTGACCGACTTAGACCTATATGACATATTATTTATTCTTTTGTTTTTCTTTCCGACTTTTCTCTGACATGTGGGAGACGAGGTCCAGCTGACGGCTAAAACACTCAGACAGAGACGTACCCCGACGGACGCACGACGCTAGATACCGGGGGCTTGGATCCTTTCGACGGACACCACCTAAGCTCTGGAGGTTAGTTCCGGCCGGGCTACCTCCAACGTTGAAAGTGAGGACACGGGGGAGTGCCTAGGGCACTCTACATCGAGGGAAATCGGTGGCGGAAGAGATTCCCGCCACCAAGAAGAACCTGCAACCCGTCGTCCTCCGATTCACTGAGCTAAGGACGCCGTGGTGGACTTCGAATTACGCGCGTAGCGACAACAAGTCGCCATATTTAAGGGATCTTGCGCTCGATGCGATAATCGATGTTTGGCCGCAACACGAGGGCGCTGATTACCGGCGCCATGCGGTCTCGTCACTCTGCGTGAGACTAGCGTCTCGAACACTCGCGTGTTGCGAAGAAAACTATTTAGTCACTTTTACGTTTCTTTTCTTTTTGCGAAGTCCGAACCCCGTGGGTTTTTGTTTTATTTTATTTCTGGTGTACTCGTGAAATCGAGAGAGAGTGAGGATGGATTACGGCCGGGAGAAGGTCCTCTTCGTGAGGTGGCTGGAAGACGGTAAGCGTTAGCTATTCTTACCCATGCTAATTTGAATCCGGCAACGGCCGTCTGCCATATTGCCTAAGTGCAGCCACGAGGCTAATTAGAATTTTTGGGATCGAATTAAGCCGATCTCCGAAAGGTAGGCCGTCACCAGTGTCCCCATGTATTAGAGTTCGAGGTCGAGTCTTTGTTATATGTCAATTTATTGCATATTCTAGTAGTTTCGTTGAGTCAGTACCTGTCGTACACGAGTGCTACAGAGATAGTGATAGTCGATCACTGTCGCTCTCTCTTCCTCCTGCGGGGAGAGACGAAGCTCGAGGCTTAGTCCAGAGCCTTTATTTGTTTCGAGTTCGAGGTTTAGTTCGCCATTCGGGTCATTAGTATTACTCAAATTATTAATCGCGCAAGCCGCAGAGTTAGATTAAGTTAGAATTAGGTAAATTTAAAAGAATTGTAAATAATTATATTCGTTTTTCACCGTGAGGTTTCGCCTCACGGGGGCGTACCGATCGCCTATACACGATCGGGAACGTCTTTTGTTCTTGTTAAATTATTGAGCCGCGAGGCATTTATTTTTGTTAATTTAATTTAGGTCGAGCCGTAGGCTCTAGCTTCGTTAGCTGTTAAGTTATTGTGATTTCCTTCTCGTGGAGAGTATTTAGTGTTTTAGCTAATTTATTGTCTCCCGAGGACCCGATTTGTCGAGTTCTTTAATTTTGTCATATTTTTCCTTGTTATTGCTCTCCCACGTGGAAGCTCGTAGTTTGTTTGTTATTGTAAAACTCGGCAAACGCGGCCAGGTCGCCTTTACACGACCTGCAGCCGATTTATACCCGAGGGGAAGTACCCCCGGGTACACGATTTGTTAATTTCATATTTTTTTCTTATCATTCAATAAATTCTATTTTGTTATTAAATTCAAAATTTCGAGTCGTTTGTTAATGCCCCGCTAATCCTTCATTTGATCCCGACCCCTCTCCGCGGTACTGCAGCTAGCCGACGCTTCGGTACGTTAGGTAATATTCTTTTGGTTTAGATTTTTGTAAACGGCGGTTATCCGCCTGGCGCCCAACTTTTCAGATTCTCAGTTTCGGCCAATTGTAGAGTGGAGGGACCTCGGAGCCTAGCTATCCGGTCTAGCTCCGAGGACCAATAAAAATCCACGTCGCAGTATATATGAGGTATTCCATACCAATTCGACCAATACTTTTCCCTCACCATTTTTGATTTGGTTCATAGTTTTTTTCTACGGTTACTCCAACTCTAACATTCTTTGATTTGTTTGAAAAAAATGTAAAAAATTCTGTTTCCGAAGGTGATCATTTTGACCCCCATTCGAAAGTGGAAACTCTTTTCCTTATATTTATTTTGCTTATTTGAAGAAAAATATTTCGTAAACGTGGTGTATAATTGCTCCCAGAATTTTTCAATGCAAAGCAATTGTATTTTCAGGAAAGGTGGTCATAATCATCAGAAATACAATTTTACTACCGAAAAT
Organism: Tenthredo scrophulariae; assembly: GCA_963978835.1. NCBI lineage: Eukaryota > Metazoa > Arthropoda > Insecta > Hymenoptera > Tenthredinidae > Tenthredo > Tenthredo scrophulariae. The sequence continues at coordinate 13,801,179 of OZ022232.1, forward strand.
TTTATTATGTCATACAATTATTTCTTCAGAAGATTATGAGTTTCATAACCCTCTGCTCCAGAATAAATCTTCGCGTGTACGATATACCATTGGTCTTTGGTATTGAACAGTGAAGTTTTTGGGTTGCCGGTATGCGTTAAGTATTCTGGAAACGCTTCTCCAAAATTTTTTTTAGCTTTTTCGTAGTCTTCACGCGGTGAAAATCTTACGGCAATATTGGGCAAATTGCATGGTTGTGAAGCCCACTCATAGGCCTCTTGAACAGTTGTTATTTGGCGAACGACCGGAAGTTGTTAACTAGCGCGAGCAAATAGTCTTTTGAGAGTGCCACCTCGGCCATCACAAGGGCCCTTACCGTGCGCGGTGGGATAAAAATGCCATTGCGCGACGATTCCATAATCTTCCTTATGGTAATACAAATTCATGAAATTCTTATAATTTTTTAATTGTTGTAGTGCCCCGTCTGAAAAGTAATACACTCTCGAAGCTTCCGGGTTGATTAATTTTATGAAATCAATTAGGGTATTTTGAAAAATGCTGATAGCTATCGAGTCATGAGATGAACAATCCGATATAATGATGACCAAGCTCTTATGACTGATGACACCGTCAGTTTTGAAATAAATAACAATAGGGTACACTGTCGCTTGGTTGTTATTACAATGAAACCCTGGAACGGCATTTTTGACCACGAACGAATAATTGTCGGCAAAATCACAAACGACAAGAAATTCATTGTCCTACAGCGATTCTTTTACCGTTTTTATCAAGAGACTCGGTAGAGTCTCGCGCCAAGTACATAAAAGAAAAAATTTTTCAAGCGCGAGACTCAACGAGTCTATATACCCGAGAAGCAACTACCCTAACCTATAACGCGAATTAGTATCCTCGTTTTCTTTCACCTCACATACTACACGAATTCAAACTAATTCAATCTAGGATGTAGGCATGAAAAGCTTTCATTTGAGCCCTAGATCGATTAAATCGGAGTCCGGAGTGCTGAGATATAAGTAACTACCGTTTCTGAAACCTCGTTTCCTCATTGAAATGTTCTCTTTCCTGTTCTTCAGACCAGGATTCAGCCTACTAAAACCATTCCCATAAAATCACATTTCGTCGCTGAACTCAGGACGTATGTTCAATGCTTATACACAGAACATACGTCCTTACTTATCTGGGAACATGACATAGAAGGGAAAATCTACACCAAAAGTTGTATAGAGTGCCGTTAGTACGAGCGGTCACGACGTAGTTAGCGCTCGGATCGCACACAGAAACCATCTGCAACATTAGCAGACGCGTATTGTCATTACATGTTTTTTAATTCAAATAAAGGAAATGAAAGAAAGTACTGCAAGCTATGATTATTACAAAATTCGAAGGTACAAAAACTAGTGAATACCCACCAGAAGCCCCTTAGGTGCGAAAACCTCACACCAAGTACATAAATATGATAGTCACCAACAAATATGTTTCGATAGGTTAATCTTAAATCCTACGATCTCGAGCTTTTGAGGTTATGCGAATCGACTGACGTGTAAAATTTATAGTGATAAATAGAATAACAATTGTGAATGGATAATTTTACGATTAGTTTTGGTTTACCTTGCATGACACAAGATAGTCAGATGACTATTAACTGACTATTACCTCTTGATTTTATTTACCTATACATTGTAGATTTGGCTTATTTTCATTCATGAATGCAATTATCGGAGGAAACGGTTTTTTTAGGTTCAATTATTTAGCAAGTTACCGCCTGAGGAAGTCTGACAAGAGAAAATCAAGAGAAAATGTTGAAGTTTAAAAATATGAGGATAGCATGATTTGATATAAGGAACGGCATGGAGCCAGACTAATAAAGCTGAGTTCAAGCGTTGGATTGCAACGCATTTCACTTCAAACTCTATGTTAAGCTTATCTCCGAAGGCCCGTCTGCTCAGACTCAAATTTTGAGTCAACGTTATACGTAGGATTCCGACGAGTTTAATGATTTGTATCCGTATTATCTAGTCAAAACGAGACTGTAGGTCGACGTTGTGTTTCGGACTCCGATAGGCTTTATTCTACACTCCACGTCAACGTAGTACCTTGACCTTCGGTGGAGATGATTTTTTAATCCATGATTTACAAACAGCTTAGATTCTCCGTTCAGAACGATCTCAAAGTCTGTATAAATATCTATGATTACATGTAAATTAATAGTACAAACTATATATCGATACCCACGTTCTAATATGTCTTTCGGTCTCGGTCTCGGTGTATTCTCGGTCCTACTATCCATCATGCGGCGAATTATAGAGTCTACTGTACCTAAATTCGTTCGATTTTGGTATGCGACCTGTGTTTGTATGTTCGTCTCTCTTGAGCTTTTCTCAAATTCAGATTAGTGCTATCACGACAGATATTCAGAATGAAAATGCTTATTCACTATTAAAGAAATGATCGATCGCCTCCCTCGTTTTCAGATGATAGAGGTTCTCACCCATATTTATTTGTTCGTTTTAGACTCGGCGTAATTTCATTTCTGAATGTAATTATTGGAGAAAAACCTTTTTTATGGATTCAGATTAGTGCTATCAAGACAAATTGAATGCAAATACTTATTCGCTATGAAAGAAATGATCGATCGACTCCCTCCTTGTCAGATGATTCTCATCTATATCTATTTATTCGTTTCAGACTCGGCGTAAGTTTATTTATGAATGTAATTATTGGAGAAAATTTTTTTTTTATGGATTGTTCAATTTTGTAGCGGGTCGTCGTTTGAGAAGAGAGGATGATGAGAGAAAACGCTGAAGTTGCAAGATATCGGGATGGCATGATTTGATAAAAAAAACGGGTAGAGTCAAACGAATAGAGCAGAATGCAAGTGTTTGACTTCAAAAAGTTCCATTTTATGCTCTACGCTAGTCTTGCATCAATAGGCCCAATTCTATATTTTTCGATACTTTCTGTTCAGACTCGAAGTTGAAGTTGACGTTATGAGTACGGGACGCGTACATGTTCTTTTTGCAGAGAACCTAGCTGCATTAAAAAAAAAAAAAACTACCTAAGAATTGCAATACATATATCTAATATTTATATATTGTAACGCAGTTTTTTATTCAGGAGAGGAAAACCTTTTGCTCCGTCACAATTCGGCGCTTTCCCGTGATAATTACGATATTAACTTACTGAATGTTGGGCGCCAGACGCTGATGCGTCGTTTCCATACCAAATTACGATACCATACGATAAATTACGATAACCAAAAACTTACGGAAATGCGACGAGCGACAACTCGACTTGCTCAGATACAAAAGCCTTAGATAGAGGGGCAGGGTACACCATATAAAACAATATTATTTCTTTGAGAATAATGAGGTCACATCAATCAATTATTTATTAATGAAATCGAATAATTTAGACAGAATCGATACAGAATCGGCGATATAATGGATCAGTTTGTTACGATAGTTTTCCTAACTGTTCAGGCCAGAATTTACTCTTTTACGATACAGTTTAATCAGAGGCGTGTGTCAGAGCCGACTCGATATAAAACGATTTGACTAGATTCCAGACTTGGTATCACAGAGCGATACTTCGTACCCAAATGCAAAGTTATTTCATAACACAGCCTAAGATCAATGCATTATTCCAAGATATTAAACAGTGAAAATCGTAGTAAACGATATAGGTAACAAACGATACAGGTTCCCTACTAATTAATTAGCCACGTTGGCCATACGATCAACGATATTTCGAGATCTACTGTTAAATAGAGACCACACGGTCATTCGAAAAACGCGAATCACAGGTTCGACGATACCAAATTAATTTAGAACGATAGACTGATATTTAACCAAATTCTGACGATACGATATCGGTAGTTGCGATACTAAATTATCCAAACGTTACTGAATTTTACAAACGGAAATAAATTATACCAAATGGACCATATTTTACTGAATTATAACAAATTAACTGTAACGCGAGGCCTAAGCCCTCGCGGCTATCTTCGCTCAGGGTACTCCAGGAAAAGGATTTTCTACAGTATTTCATGCGTAAGATATTTTACCATATTAAATAAGAAATAGAAGCCATACGAGAAGCGATAAGCGATAGATTATAGCCAAAAACAATAAAAGGTCTACGTAACTCAGCCAGACTCGAGGTTGTTCGATAAATTATCCATAAGCCATAAACCATAGACCAAAAACGAGCTTCTTAGCTCAAAAACCAAATTAACAAACCAGACTTTTATCAGAACTACCTCGTGTCTTTACAGAAAGGATCAAGACCTTACCTTAAATTGCTTCAGAAGAACACACACTATTTTAAAGATACTCGATATGATAGCGATACGATAGCGATACACGATGAAATGCGGTACGATACTCGATGAAAATGCGATACGATACACGTTGTCTTGAAGATGCGTAGCGTAAACTGGAGCGAAGAATAGGCCGAACAGCGAGTGTGTCCTGTTTATATAGTGTTTGTTTCCTTCCAACAGCTCATCCTTCAGATTAGCGTAGGTCACGTGACATATCGGTACTCTAATTGGTCGCTAAACGACAAGTTTTGACGAACGTATGATAGGAGAGATCTATCCTACCCCTGCCGCTGCTAATACCTCTCCTATTACCGCCTTCCTTTAGAACCCCCTGACGCTGGACTCACGTTGAAGTCTCGCTCGCCAGAACTATGCGATATTTCTCCTGGGGTCTTACATGATTCGTCGATCCACCAGAAGCGTAGGTCATAGTCTCGTGCTGAGCATACTAGGGCTTCGCTCACGACAAGATTCCGCAGGTTGGAACGCTGATCCGGGGGTTTTCTTGACCAACCACGGCCGCGATAACAGATTCAGAGAAAGTAGTTCGATAGATACCCTGACTGATGACTCATTGGGTGGGAGGCTGTGAGGATGCACCTGCACATCACCCTATACGCCACCCTCACATCGGTACAGTGTAGTTTCTTGTAGGCGGTAGCTTCTTCGGATGACGGGAGGATTGTTTGTGCTTCTCGCACATCCCTGTACGCCGCCAGTCCGATAGTTGGAGGTGGTAGATCTTCCACTTGAGAGGAGGCGCTGACCCTGGGGTTTTCTGGACCAACCATGATTTGCGCGCCGACAGTGTCGTCCTTGACGATATTGGAAGTTCTTTACGTTCGGTAGAGCCATATTTTGCATCGGTAGTTCCCACGACGGTAGACATCTCGTGGTTTCCATACTCGAGATTACATAATTACAAAAATAAAATAGCGTTAGTTAATCCTAATTATTTTCCCTAAATTTTCCTTTTTCCTGGAGACCCTGTCTACGCCACGCATCGTCGCATTTTCGATAGAATCGCCTTGTGGCGGGGAATTTCAAAATACCACGTCACAACTCTTCCCACCCAGGAGAAGGCTGACAAAGCCGTGATGCTTTAAGTAAGACACGAGTTTTTATATCAACTACTAGAGACGATAGTTTAACTCGTAACTGGCGAGTACGTAGAGCGATAGATTTACTGGACTTCAACACGAAAGTTTCTCTGGAGATATCCTAAGCGATAGCCTGACCATGTTTTCCAAAGCTTTTACCTAAATTTCCTAACTTAAGCTAAACTAACAAAAGATTGTGCTGCGCACGCTAAACAAGAGAGAAGGATTTTTTTTTCCGATAGGGCACGTAAATTTTTCCGCGAACGGACGATAGGGCGCGCGAAAATCCTGGATATAACGAAGGCTAAAGGATTGTGGTACTTTTGGTTGTTTCATAGTTTGCTGTGAAGCGAGAGAACGCGATTACGCAACGATACATCCGGGGTTGGTTCTTATTACAATACTTTAATCGTACTTCATAATTCTGAGAGGTGGAATGGTTAAAATATGAGTGACACAAATATAGGTTATCAACACGTTCAGTTTATTACTAATTGATTGTACGGTAGGTATCAGTTGCGATAGGAACATCAACAGATAAATTATAATAGGTGATTAGGTAAATAAAAAAAAGGAATTCAGTTCGTTATGATAGAAACGGAATTTAGGACAATTGTTTCCATAAGATAAAAAAAAACTAATAAACTTGAAATGAAAAATAAAATGTTTTTTTTTTTTTTTTTTTTTTTTTTTTTTTTAATAATAATGAGTGTCGATACAAGTGCAACGGTGTATTCAGTTTTCTGTGCGTTATCCAGAGCGGGGTCTCTTGGGGTCAAAGACCTGGGTAGAGTCGGGTGCGCTCACACCAACGTACCACGGACTCCAAATTTTTTGTTTAAAATTTTGTTCAAATTATTTTTTCGTTGTGAATATTTTTTGATAAATGTTGTCATTTTCAATTTCGTCATCCGAATTATTTTTCCAACCAATAATCATAAGCCAATCGAGTGAGCGAGCGCAGCGAGCGAACGAGTACAACGTTATTTAGTTTGAACAAATTTTTCAATTCCAAACTTTTATTATTCTACAGGTACTTGGCAGTTGTATCTGATTTCAATGCTTTTGTATGTTGATAATCATCAACCAATCGAGTGAGCGAGCGAACGAGCAAAACTTTTGATGATTTTTTGTTGGTTCAGTTTTCTGTTCTTCCAGCCCAACTTTTGTTATACAAAAGACATGTACTTGGCAATTGTATCTGATTTTAATCCTTTTGTAAGTAGACATTTTGATAGTACCATTTTTTTTTTTAGGAGGAATTTTTGTTGGTGGGTTTTTTTGGGGTAGTGACCATATTAATGAATGTGGCAAAAGCGTTTTGATTTTTTGACAGAACAAATCAACGAATTCAGCTGAACTTTTTATAGATGTCTCAAGAGTTGTACGAGGATTCGATTCCCAATGCTTATATTCAACATTATCCACTTCATTTTCCTCTATCGTCTTAACTGAAAGGTCATGGAGGATAGCTGTCCCAGGGCAATTGGTGCAACCTCCGAGGTATCACTCAGGTGAAGGATTTGGGCATATAATTAAATCGAGGCAGTCGTTGTAGTGAGATAGAGCAAGGCCCGGCACACTCATTAGGCCAAAGAGTCAGCACTGTAAATCCACTTAACCATTTTACCGGTACTAATCCGTTTAACGCCATTTCTTGGATTTTGGCAGGCATGGGTGGGGATATGCAGGTATGAAAAGCCCCGGACGGTGGACGCAGTTTTTGCCGTCCCAAATAGACCGCACACCCCTTATTTCCTTTCATTTCCCCCGAACGCTGCCCCTACCATCGAACTTTCCGGTAAGGACAAGTGACCGTTTTCAGGTAGGCCGAGGGACTTTACGGTCGTAGTAATTGCCACTTAAAGTCAGGCTGGCGCCGAGCGCCAGGCCGTGCCGACCACTGAGATAGAGGATGCTCTGATTTACTTGTTAATGATACAGTCGGACCCCGGTAACTGACGGAGCTCGAGACAATTCGTTTCAGGCACTGACGAAAAGACCTAACCTTGTTACCGACCAATTAATTTAAAGTCTCAGGGCCGTAGTTATGACCGCTTCTAGTGAGGTGCCCTGCACCTATACTTTGTTGCAGTACATAGATGCTTGCTGACTCCATTAATTATCATGTTTATATTATACCGTCTTAACATGGAAATAAACCTTTTTTTCTCTTTTTGAACCTCCAAAAACCCGGGTGCGGCTTATACGCGGATGCCGCTTATACGGGGACACAAATGCGGAAAATTGAATAAAAATTTTTCGAAGGGCGAGGAATGACTTGGGATAGGCGTAAGGAAAGCGATCGTAACCAGTGAAAATTCCTTATCTACACGCTCACACATTCGAACATTAATTACATAAACAGTTGAATGACTGATTGATAAAATAAAGTTATCGTCGAGGTCCCAGATCGTAGTCGGCACTGGCGACAGAATGGAGATTCGGCAGTGCCTGAAGTACAGCTGACGTCAGTGCCAGGGGTTTGTCAGTGCCCGGGGTCCGACTGTATTAAATTGCCACCTGAAAGAAAAAGTTAGGTTATTTGTTTCAATTTAGATACAACCCTTGAATCATTAAGGTTATGGTCAATATTTTACATTTCTTCTAACTCTGAACATTATAACTTAAAAGTCATCATCTTCGTGAAAAGTTCTGTTATATATAATTAATATAATTATCATACTCTTTACCGATTATCATGAGTTTTACCTTCTGATGGATTGGGCAAACGCATATAGTATGCGTGCTACTAGCACCTGCCAGGACACAATCTCTAGGTCGGAGTGATGCAAACATCGAAAAACCTATTACAGTGCCAGGATATTCTGATCGAAAAAAAACTCGAACAATTCTTCCAAATTCGAGAGGATTAGTCTCTTTTGACTATGAACTCGTTGATTATCGTCATTACGAACCGAAACGTAATCTTTCATGCCTGGCATATTAGTGCTGACACGATCGTCATTGTAAAACTGAAGAACCCTAGCCATTGTGTCTTTGGAAATATTCCGACCTATACAAAATTGAACTGGTTGAAAGATATGAAGAAGTTTTGAATACAATCAATTTGGTAAAATTCCACCCACAATAGCAATGAAGTTGATTTGAATTGAATAATGTAATGGTGTCTTCGTATTCGAATTAAAAATTAAAAACTGTCTCTTGTCTTGCCTGTTTTTGGATCCGGCGTAGATAATATTCCTTTTCTTCGACAGCGGAGCGAAACCAGCGAGTTTCCATCCGCAAACGAGGATGGAAACCCGTCAATTGCCGGTCTTCGTTTGTGGATGAAAACTCGCTGGTTTCGCTCCGCTATTGAAGAAAATAGTATGTTCACCTCGGAGAAAACGGTCGTTAGCGCCTTGTATGAACTTGAAAACACCTCGGCTTCGCCTCAGTACTCAACTTCATACTCGGCGTACAAACGACCGTTTTCTCGCTCGGTAAACAATGTACTATTGTCTTGGAAAGTTTTTCTGCAGTTCTCATCATGTATTTAGTTGTATTCATTATTTCAGATACTATTTCCGCACTCCAACTAAACGGTAACACAGTCAGTATCTGTATTTTCTCAGCTCTCTTCGCCTCCTCATTATGAAACTTTTTTTTCAACCTGTTGATAATATCATTTAAATCAGTAGTATCACTTGACGAAGCACTATCAACTGCGAATGATCTCTTCAAATTGCAGGATATTTTCTCTACTTTGTGAACAACCCATGGTTCAGATTCCATTGTTTTCTTCTGTATTGGGGATTCGTTCAACAGTTGTAAAGCCTTATTTGCGACGGGTAGTCTTGTTTCAATACTCAATTGAGACAACAATAACAAATCAAAAAAAGTGTTGAACAAGAAATTCAATAAACAATAAATAATGGAAAACGTCAAGATTATGAATGAATCAACAGAATTTATAAATTTATGATTTGAGAGAAAGATGTCACAGTTCCGCGGGCTTCTCATCCGTTTTTTGATAATCATCGGATCTCAGATCTTTCAAATGAAAAGTCCAGCAACCAATAGTCCTTTTGATAATGGAGCGACCATCAATGCTTTGACGGCTCTGTGCGAGCAGATCTCATAACATCGGAGATTGCTCCATCTTTCTAATCAACCAGGGTGATTAAGTATTACGCGCCGACACGGCCATAGTGACTCTTCACACGTCCTCGTGTGCTTCGGTATTTTCATCTATGAAACGAGCAATTTTCAAAGTTTCAACTTTAAATCGTTCGGCTTTTCTGACCTGACGTTTGAAAACTAACAAATTAAATAAAACATGAATGCTGTGTTCCCATATTTACCAACAAATTACACAAAGCAATGTTCAAAATCCAAATATAGATTTTATACCGAAATCTGCCAATTGTCAATTATGTTGCACATCATAACCTCAAATGTCATCTGCTACTAAGCAGGCTCAAGTCGACCATACGACAACACCACACTATCAGCCATTACATTGCGCCATCTCCGTCCACCGAACTGGGTTAGGGTCTTTGTGATTTACAACTATTAAGCATGATAAGTGTGTTCCAAATGACAATTCCACCATAGGAATTTCAACTCCCATCTCAGAGCTACCCCATAGTAGACTCTTTGATACAAAATTCACCAGAAGAGTTAACTCTTCTCAACCAACACCTAGTCAAGTACGCCGACACTGGCAATTCCTGACTACCTTGCAATTTCTTCACCACATACATCCAATTCACTGGGAACAGCACACTCAGGCATAGGGCGAAGTCGATCATGAGCATATTTATACGTACGTTTACAATTTAAAGCTCGTAAAAGATATCTATCCCCTGTTAATACTTCAAAAATTTTAAAAGGACCTTTGAATTTCGGATCTAATTTGGTTTGGTTTCTTTCGTGATTTTGAATCAAAACAAAATCTCCGACAGCAAATTTTGAAACCTTAGCTTTAGTTTTATCAAATTTGGATTTTTCTTCTTGTGCGTTTTCTTTAATAAAGTAAGCCGCTTGCTCTCTGATTTCAGATATGTTGACTTCCAACTCTTCATCATGAAAAGGAAGTAAACTTATAGGTCTTGCCACTCTTTCTATAAGTAATTCTAAAGGACTTGCCTTAGTGACTCTATTAATACTAGAATTCATCGCTATTTGAATATCTCCTAAAGCATCTTGCCATGATCTTTCGTTATCAGCTTCAACCGATGTTAACATATTTTTCAAAGTACTCATAACATACACCACCTGACCATTACCTCGACTAGTGCCAGTAGCAATTAAATGGAGTTCAATATTATGAGAATTACAAAATTCCCTAAAGTCTGTATTAGCAAAACATCTTCCTTGATCAGTAATAATATGCACTGGTGCGCCAAACGGTGGAACAACTGATGAAGAGCTTTTATAGCATTCTGGGTATCAATGCGAAACGGATGTTCAAGAAAAACGCATTCAGTAAACGCATCAATAATTACAAAGATATATTCTTTGGTAGTGCTTTTGCCACTAAGTTTTCCAGTCATATCCATATGCAAAGTATGCCAAGAAATACTGACTTTAGGAACTGGGTGTAATAAAGCTTCAACTTCTCCCGAAGCTGATTCAGAAATTTTACAGATGATACAATTTTCTACAAATTTTTTGACGTATTTGGATATCTCTGGAACCAATAGTGTTGGTATGTTTTCTCCAGAGTTTTATGCCATCCTAAACGCATCAATGGCGTATGTAAATGATTAATCAAAGACCAACGAAAAGCTCTCGGAACTATAGGTTGTGACGTGGTATTTTGTAATTGCCCGCCACAAGGCGATTCTATCGAGGATGCGACGATGCGCGGCTGACACAGGGAGACAGGGTCTCCAGAAAAAAGGGAAAAACTTGGGGAAATTGATTAGGTATCACCAACGCTATTTTATTTTTGTAAATATGTAATCTCGAGTATGGAAACCACGAGATGTCTATCGTCGTGGGAACTGTCGATGGAAAAATGGCTCTAGAACGTAAAAAACTTCCAATATCGTCAAGGACGACACTGTCGGCGCGCACGCCATGGTTGGTCCAGAAAACCCAAGGGTCAGCGCCTCCTCTCAAGTGGAAGATAAGGGTTTAAGTTTTTATTACATTTGAGGTTGTGGTATATTTGGGTCTGACGATAGCTATGCAATAAAAATACATGATGATTGACCTTTGAAAATAACCTTCCAAAATGTTGCTCAGAACTTAATTGCTTATTGAACTCCATATATAATAATATTCCAATTTTTAATTTTTAAATACTGTTATGATGAGTAACATATAACCCTGCGTGCAAGTAATCCGCCATTGCCGGTCCCAAGAACGGTTAGATGTTGTGGGTATGAAGAATTATTGTAATGGATCAATTTGTAAGCGCAATGAGAGTACATTACGCGTCAGTCTACAAATTTGAGACTTGGGGAAAATTATGAGCACACGCATGCTCGTTGCTGTTGACGTTCCTGCTTATTGAGGCACCTTCAACTATCGGAAGCACGAAAAAATCCTCTCGTCATCCGACGAAGCTACCGTCTACAAGAAACTGCACTGCACCGATGTGAGGGTGGCGTACAGGGTCATGTGCAGGTGCATCCTCACAGCCTCCCACCCAATGAGACATCAGTCAGGGTATCTATCGAACTACTTTCCCCGAATCTGTTACCGCGGCCGTGGTTGGTCCAGAAAACCCCTGGATCAGCGTTCCGACCAGAAGAATTCTATCGTGCGTGAGGCCCTAGTATGCCCAGCACGAAGTTACCACCAAGCTTCTCGTGGATAGGAGAAATATCGGGTAGCTCTGGCAAGCGAGACTCCGTTGTAAGTCCAGCACTAGGAAATTCCGAAGGAAGGCGGTAATAGGAGGGGTATCAGCAGCGGCAGGGGTAGGATAGATCTCTCCTATCATACGTTCGTCAAAAACCTGTCGTTTAGCGACCAATAAGAGCACCGATACGCCACGTGATCTACGCTAATCTGAAGGATGAGCTGATGGAAGAAAACAAAGACTATATAAGGAGGACACACTGACTGTTCGGCCTATTCTTCGCTCCAGTCTACGCTACGTATCCTCAGAACTCAACGTGTATCGTACCTATCTCATCGTGTATCGCATCGAGTATCGCCTAATTTGTTATAATTCAGTAAGGTATGGTCAATTTTGTATAATTTATTGCCGCTTGTAGAATTTAGTAAGGTTCTGTAAAATCTAGTACCGCTTTTGGATAATTTAGTATCGCAACTATCAACATCGTATCGCCAGAATTTAGTTGAAGATCGATCTATCGTTCTGAATTGATTTGTTATCGTCGAACCTGTAATTCGCGTTTTTCGAATGACCGTGTGGTCTCTATTTAACAGTAGATCTCGAAATATCATTAATTTTATGGCCAGCGTGGCTAATTAATTAGTAGGGAACCTGTATCATTTGTTACCGATTTTCATTGTTTAACATGTTGTAATTATTTGAACTGCCGTGGATAGAGAATAGGGCAGTGGTCGGCACGGCCTGGCGCTCGGCGCCAGCCTGACTCTAAGTGGCAATTACTACGACCGTAAAGTCCCTCGGCCTACCTGAAAACGGTCAGTTGTCCTTACCGGAAAGTTCGATGGTAGGGGCAGCGTTCGGGGGAAATAAAAGGAAATAAGGGGTGTGCGGTCTATTTCGGACGGCAAAAACTGCGTCCACCGTCCGGGTCTTTTCATACCTGCATATCCCCACCCATGCCTGCCAAAATCCAAGAAATGGCGTTAAATGGATTAGTACCGGTAAAATGGTTAAGTGGATTTACAGTGCTCACTCCTTGGCCTAATGAGTGTGCCGGCCCTTGGAATAGGGAATTCTAGGGTTGTTCCCAGAGGTGATCCAGAAAATCACTCTAAGTACTAGATAGTGACGAAGTATGTCTATTTAATATGTGCCGGGATACAAAAGGTGAGTTTTGAGCACTTGCTCCGGTTCGAGTCTATGAGTATTCGGAGAGATAGTCTCCGTTTCCTTCAACATCTGCTCACGACTGAGTGCGGCCCAGTCTTTAGCCTAATTTATTACCTGCGTTATGCTGACTCGTTTATTGGCGTAACCTGCATGCGCTGCGCTTTGTCGCATTCCAGGTCATGCCTTGCTTTATTGTTTAGCTTAGCCTATTTATGAAATGCAATGAAATGTTGAGTAACAATCTTCAACATCCCTCCCCCCTTAGAAGAATAGGCCGCCGGACTATTTTCTTCTAATTTCCTTAGTCTTAACCTTATTTGCTAATCTTACTTGAACCCAATCCCGACTTTATTACTTTGATATTAGATAAAGAGTATTGTTACTTATAATTACTTTTATCCCAATTGATTACATCTTTCTTACTAGTAAAACCTATTTATAACTTAATTCTGTAAGTTCCGTTGTACCCGTGATAGACGAGTTGCGTTTGAAATTTATAACTGTTACATTGGCCAGCGAAGCCCGTCTCCGCGGCTGTGGAGGCTTCGGTGTTGCTGTTTGTGGCGATGCTTCTTTGCACCTTAATTTACCTGAAGATGTGCATTTATAGATGACGTACCCTATCATGCATAGTAATACTATTCTACTTATTGGATATAACGGTGTCACATATGGCAAGTGCCGCATGTGACTATGCTTCTTATCATCTAATTCCTAATGTAGGTTCTCTAGGCTAGTTCCTAATGAGTTCAGTTCGTTTGCATCGTAGCTTTACTAAGCGTGCGACTTGCGTATGCTATAGGTAAATCTTGACCTATCGGTCCCTGAGAAAGAATTGCTCCGATTGCCTTGTGGGATGCATCCGTTGTTATCAAGAAAGGTTTGGTGAAATTCAGATACTTTAGGATGGGTGCTGTAATTAGCTGTGATTTTAGCGTTTCAAATGCGCTCTCTTTTACCGTTGTCCACTGGAACTTGCGTCCCTTCTGTGTTTGTTGCGTTAACGGTCGTGCTATGTTCGAGAATCCTTCTATGGATCTCCTGTAATAACCTGCAAGCCCTAAAAATGACTATACCTGTTTAACGTTTGTCGGGCTCTTGAATTTTTTGACATCCGCAATTTTCGAGGGGTCCGGGAGTATTCCCTCCAATGTTATCACATGACCTAAGTAACTAGTCTCCTTTCTAAGAAATTGACATCCGTCTGGTTGGAGGATGAGATTGCTCTCTTGTAGTCGTTTTAGTACCTCGATGAGCCTATCGTTGTGTTCCTTGAGTGTTGCTCCGTGGATTGCAATGTTGTCCTAATAAACGTAGCATTTTTGCTTATAGTCCTGCTAAAACGGTATTTATTAAACGTTGGAATGTCGCTGGCGCGTTCTTCATTCCAAATGGCATTGAATTATACTCGTAATGTCCATGTGCTGTCGAGAAAGCGGTTTTTTCTTTGTCTTCTTCAGCCATTGGGATCTGATGGAATCCCGAGGCGAGATCTAATGTAGTAAAGTACTTCGCTTTTCCTAACTGATCCGAAATTTCTGTAATATTTGGCAAGGGGTACGAATCCCTTACCGTGATTTCGTTCAATTTTCTGTAGTCGACGACTATTCTAAATTTCTGCTTCCCCGATGTGTTAGGTTTTTTCGGTACTACTAGGAGCGGTGCGTTCCACTGACTACGACTCGGGCTTATTATGTTATTCTCTAACATGGTTTCTATTTGCTTGTTCATCTGTTGTTTCTGCGATTCAGGTAGACGGTATGGACGAACATTAATCGGCGTCCCCCCATCCGTCAATGTTATGGTATGACTGGTCGCGTTAGTCACGCCTAGCTTATCCCCCGGTAAATAGAAGATTTCGCTATACTTTTCGCATATCTCAAGTAGAGTATTTCTCTCCTCCTCGTTAAGATGATCTGTACGAATTGTATCCTGTACTAGCTTGATTCGTTGTTTGCCCGTCTTACCAGTTAGTAAACCTATGTAGGCCGTCTCTTCTTCTTTTATTTCGCTATTTTCTTCGCCAAACTCCTCTAATTCCACTGTCGGCATTTCCAATATCACCTCGTGATCGTTTAGGTTCAAAATGTCTACTATGCATTGTTGGTTCGCCGGTTTAGTTAAGCAGTTTCCTAGATATACTCCGTCAGCGAGTTCCTTTTTCTCTACAATGCCGATGAACCGATTGTTTTTGCACTGACTTTCCCTATTGTTCGCGGTGCTAACCTAATTTTTTCCGTTCTCAACGGTCGTAAGAGGTCGAAACGCTGCCCGTGTATGAAGAATGCAGGAGCGCTTATACATATCGCCGCTTCATGATCTTCTATGAAATCTATTCCAATGATGTTGTCAGCATCTAAACTGAAATCGTCTCTTACCACAAAGAAAGGGTGCTCAATACTTCTATCTTTCAATGGGATTATTAATATAACTTTACAAAGTGCCTCAACAATGTCTTGTCCTATTCCCGATAAACTCGTCGTCTCTTCTAAGACTGGCAAATCATCTTTCAGCATCCCTACTTTGATGATGCTGTCGTCGGCACCAGAGTCCACTAAGAGAGTCATCTTTTCCTGTTGCTGATCCTCTGGTTCCTTCGTTGCTGCTGAACTGCTGCGTGCTGCTGCTGCTGCTGTGGGTACCTCGTTCTGGTTCCTCTGCCTTGGCTACGAATGCTGCGTGCTGTTTCTCCTTTCTTGCGATGTATCTTTCACTAGGTCACAACGACTGCGTGTTGCAGCTTTTTCACTTTTTTCTTCTATTTATTTATTCATTTACTTATTTTTTTTTTTTTGATTGCACTTTTCTACTGAATTTGATATTCATCAAACTGTCATACTCTATGCTACTTATAGCATACCCGTATATCCGTAGCTGCAAGTTTTAGGTTTCATACCGAAATAGCAAAGTAGAGTTCTCTTGATAATTCTGCAAGTGAATAAGTTTATTCTTACATTATCAATCATATATCTACTTAAGCTCTACGGTATGTCACCTATCATGGGAAAACTTACCGTATGAAGTTCAGTCTACAACATGAATAAATAAGTGACAAAGCGTTCATTCAACACGGCACGTCTTCAATATATTATTATTTATTTCCAACTATTTTCGTATATTTATTGGGTCAAATATATCATATTCAGTACATGCGCACGGAAACATACCTTTACAGTGCTTGAAAATTAGCAACGCATGATAGAGTGTGTCATTATTTCAGGCTTCTGTGCTTTCAACACATTTATATTATACTACTACATTCAACATTACTGCTTATCAAAAGACTGAGATGGTATAAAATGCATTACCGTACATGCATTGAGATACTCATAGAAATAAATGGCGGAATGTTGACCACCGAGCGGGGATATAGGGAAACCCAATCGAGCGAGTGTAGCGAGCAAGCACAATTATCAGGTAGTTTCTATATTATGGTACCACATTCAACATTGATGCTTATTGAGGGATTTAAATGATATAAAATGCATCGCCGTACATGCAATGGGATACTCATATGAACAATTAGGAGAATGCTGACAACTAAGCAAGCCTAGCGAGCTAGGATATAGGAAAACCCAAACCAGCGAGCGTAGCGAGCGAGCACAGTTATTGGGTAGTCAAGCAAAATTTTACAAAAAGTAGTGAAATCGCTCCTAAAAAGTACCTCTGGTGCAAAAACCTTTTGCCAAGTACAATAATATGGTCACTACCCCCGAAAGAATCCATTCACGAAAATTCCTCCTCACCAAAAGTAGTACTACAAAAATGTCTACTTACAAAAGGATCTAGAAGACCCAATCGAGCAAGCGTAGCGAGCGAGCATAATTTTCAGGTGGTCAAGCAAAATTTCACAAAAAGTAGTGCAATCAACCCCAAAAAGCACCTCTGGTGCAAAAACCTTTCGCCAAGTACAATAATGCGGTCACTATCCCCAAAAAAATTCCTCCTCAACAGAAGTGGTACTACAATCATGTCTACTTGCAGAAGGATTGAAATCAGATACAATTGCCAAGTACATGTCTTCTGTATAATGGTATACAGAGAGATTATGGCTATGGTTTACACTCAGTCGAAGCCAACTAGGCAAACTCCAGATTTTTCGTCTGTTTATTGCAGGCTGGCCATCCTCTTTTCTTTTCTTTTCTTCGAATCGATGTCTTCCGAAAGCAAATCTATTCAACCAGAGAAAAAATGCCGATGGTCGGCCTGCAATAAACAGACGAAAAACCTGGAGTGTGTCGAGTTGGCTTTGACTGAGTGTCAACCATAGCCATAATCTCTCTGTATAATGTAATATACTTGTAAAAAAAAAGATCCGAAATTAATCCGGAAAAAAAAAAAATTTGGAGGTAGTGGTACTTGGCGGGCCATTTATAGACAAGTACGAGAAAATACCAATTAAACTATGTGGATAATCTTATAGTGATATGAAATATTGGCCCGCCAAGTACCACGTACTCCAAATTTCTATTTTTTCCGGATTAATTTCGAATTTTTTTTTTTTTACAAGTATATATATCATTATATACCATTATACAGAAGACATATACTTGACAATTGTATCTGATTTCAATCCTTTTGTAAGTAGACGTTATTGTAGTACCACTTCTGTTGAGGAGGAATTTTTTTGGGGGTAGTGACCGCATTATTGTACTTGGCGAAAGGTTTTTGCACCAGAGGTGCTTTTTGGGGTTTAATATTACTGCTTATCGAGGGATTTAGATGTTATAAAATGCATCAGCGTAAATGCATTGAGATGCTCATAGAAACAATTGGCAGAATGCTGACAACCTATCGAGCCTAGCGAGCCAAGATATAGGAAAACTCAATTGTGCGAGCGTAGCGAGCGAGCACAATAATTAGGTAGTCAATCAAAATTTTACTAAAAGTATTCATATTATACTACCATATTTTTAACATTACTGCTTATCAAGGGATTCAGATGGTATGAAATGCATCACCGTACGTAGTCAAGCAAAATGTCAGAAAAAGTATTCATATTGTTACATTTGGTAAAATCACCCTTATACCATTAATTCTATATGTGATTAACATCTAGTAGTCTATATGATAAAAGATATCTTTTAAAATATAAGAACCTCGGTTGCAGAGTCAACAAACATTATTGTAAAACAAATCAGTCTGTTTCTAGCTCACAACTAGTACAGACCTATATTGCAGAATATATAACCCTTTTTCCCAATTTATTTAATTCTACTTGATTCACTTTATGTCTCTCGGGAGCCCACTATAAATAACTTTTTACTTATCGCAAACCACATTTTGCAACATTGGTGTCAGAATCGGGATCTTACCGAGATCGATAAAGTGAATATTTTGTGAAATCAAGTATAAACGGAAAACGAAATGTCTCGTCGACGGGCTACTGCTCCTACTAATGAACCAGCTGGTAACCAGCTAATACCACCACCTCAAGTCGACCTGATGGAACGACTTTTTCAAGCCATGATCACACAACAACAAGCCAATTTAGCAGCTCAGCGCGAGGAACGCGAAGAAAGACGAGCTGAGCGAGAAGCGAACTTAGCAGCTCAATGCGAACGCGAGGAGCGCGAAACTTTTCGGTTGAGAGAAGAAAGGGAAGCGAACTTAGCGGCTCAACGCGAACGCGAGGAACGCGAAACTCTTCGACTGCGAGAAGAAAGGGAGGCAAACCATGCAGCCCAACAGGCCACCCTATCCCTCCTCATGAGACACCTGGAACCGCAGGAGAGGATCTCCCAAACCTCCACTCCCAGACGATCCCCAGTGAGGATCGAGGAGATTGTAGAAGAGACAAATATTCGGTCTGTACAAAACTATGGGGAAGAAGAACCTTCCCCAACTTTACGTAGACCTCGTACGGGTGGAGCGGCGACTTTCACGCCGCACACTCGTACAATTCCTCAGAGTGACCGAATTGAAAATTCATTTCGGGACACACGAGCGATACACCATGAAACCCTCATGGCTGGTGATCAGAATATAAATAATACAATTAATAACATCCCTATTAATATATCTCGCGCCGGGAGTAGTCGCGAAAAACAATACGAGACCCAGACTGTAGTAAACACGTGCGCAGAAGTACGTACTGAGAATGTCCAAAAAACATGTACTAATCTTAAAGTAAATTTCTTTGACGGTTCTACACCGTGGGCGGAATACGAACGCCAATTTCAAATAATAGCAAAAGTCAATTCATGGTCTTCCACCACCAAAGCTGGACAACTTGCCGGTAGTCTTAGAGGCCCTGCTTTATCTGTACTGACAGCTCTGGCTGATTCAGACATACAGGACTTTGACAAGCTCAGTGCGGCCTTAAGACTCAGATTTGGAAATCAACATTTATCGAAACTTTCATTAACACAACTAGGGATTAGAAAGCAAGCCAAAGATGAAGGTCTTGCCTCCCTAGGTTTAGAAATAGAAAGACTTGCTCGAGTAGCTTTACCCCTTTGCGACGAATCTACTAGAGATTTGCTAGCATGTGATAAATTTATAAATGCCATTACAGATCCTGAGCTTAAACATGCTCTTAGTTTGGCAGGACCTTCTTCTTTGCAAGAAGCAGTAATCAAAGGTTTAGAAATTGACGCACTGAACAAACAATATTTAGGAGTAGGAAAACTACGACAAATTAAAACAGACAATACCGTTACTCCCACTAAGACTGACGAAAATAAGAAAACTACTCCCTGGCAGCAAACTAAAAATAATAATAACAATAAAAATAATAATAATAATGATAGGAAACCCTATTCTCGAAATTTCGGAGACAGACCCCCGTTGAAATGTAGATTTTGTGGAAAATTGGGCCATGATGCAAATCATTGTTTCGCGTTAGAACGAAGAAGCCAAACAGGTAACGGGAATTCTTCGAATTCCCGAACTTCATGGAGAAAGGAGAATGATTTGAATAAAGATATTTTTAAAAAGACTACAGAAATTCCACCAGGTTCTTCTAACCAAAAAAACTAATCATCGATGATTTTGAGGGGCAGAAGTCATCATGTGTTCGACCCAACAATAGCCCTATTTTAACACAATTTTTAATACGAAGTCTAAGACAAACAGGCTTATATGCGCGAGGGACTGTCAACGGGATTAACTGCCTCTGGGTCATAGACACTGGGGCAGAAGTTACAGTGGTCCGTTCAGATCTCTTAAAATTTATTAATCCAATCCAGCCTTCTTCTTCCCTACGTACTGCTACAGGAGAAATAACTCCAGTTTTAAAAGAAGTTTTAGTTGAGATTAGTGTGTCAGGGTGTATTGATTCTTCGCACAATGTTTATGTGGCAGACATAGAGGATGAAGGGATTTTAGGGATTGATTTTCTTACCGCGCATAATTGTGTAATTTCAACTGAAGGGAATTTATTAATTTCGGGTCGACACAAGGTAACTCTTTTAACAACAAGAAGTAAAACTTCTAGTATTCCCCACGTGCGAACAGTAGATCTTTCTGAAGAAGAGTTAGATTCATTTCCTGGTCATTTACAGAATTTATATGAAAACTCGTCAACTTGTTTAGATTCTTCTCAGAAAGAAAAATTTAGAACTTTGGTTAAAGATTTTCAAGACACCTTTGCGAAGAACAGTAACGACAAAGGAAGAAGTACATTGACAACTCATACAATCGACGTAGGAGAACATGCACCTATCAAACAAGCAGCCAGGAGATTACCATTAAATGGAAGAGAAGAAGTGGACAAATTGGTTAAGGAAATGCTCGCCATCGATGTAATAGAACCATCCTCCAGTCCCTGGGCATCGCCTATTGTTTTAGTAACAAAGAAAGATGGGACAAAAAGATTTTGTGTCGATTACAGGAGGTTAAATGATATAACCAAAAAAGATTCCTATCCCTTGCCAAGGATTGAAGAAACCCTCGATTTAATAGCTGGAGCAGAATGGTTCAGTACTATAGATTTACAGAGTGGTTATTGGCAAGTTGAAATGCATGAAAAGGATAAAGAAAAGACCGCTTTTGTCACTGGTCTAGGAGGATTATGGCATTTCAAAGTGATGCCTTTTGGGTTATGTAACGCTCCTGCGACTTTTGAAAGAACGATGGAAACCATTCTACGAGGGATTACAGATAAGAAATGCCTGGTATATTTGGACGATATAATTGTTTTTGGAAAGACTTTCGAACAACAGATAGAAAATCTAAAAGAGGTCTTTTCTCGTTTGAGACAAGCAGGACTCAAAATGAGTCCGAAGAAATGTCATCTTTTTCAACGAGAAGTTCACTTTCTTGGACATGTAGTCTCCGCAGAAGGAGTGAAGACGGATCCTGCGAAGATAGAAAAAGTGTCAAATTGGCCCCGTCCCGTAGATAGAGAAGGGATTCAAAGTTTTATAGGACTCTGCACTTACTATCGTCGTTTTGTTAAAGGGTTTGCAACCGTAGCTAGACCTCTTCATCATTTAACTGGAAGTAAGGTTCCTTTTGATTGGTCCAAAGAATGCGAAGAAGCTTTTGTCAGATTAAAAACTTATTTAACCTCTTCGCCTATTCTAGCTTATCCTCAGGTGGAAAATCCTTTTATTTTAGATTCTGATGCTTCACTCTCAGGAATAGGTGGAGTTTTATCTCAAATCCAGGAAGGAAGTGAAAGAGTTGTTAGTTATTATAGTCGAGTACTTAGTAAGACAGAAAGAAATTATTGTGTAACCCGTAGGGAACTTTTAGCTGTCGTAAAAACAGTAACTCACTTTCATCATTATTTATATGGGAGGAAGTTTTTGATTAGAACAGATCATGCTTCCCTCAAGTGGTTACTTTCTTTCAAATCTCCGGAAGGACAGGTAGCTAGATGGATAGAGAGGCTGGGCCAATATGATTTTGATATTCAACATCGTGCTGGACTTCAACATGGAAACGCGGATGCCCTCTCCAGGAGACCTTGCGAAGGACCTAAGGAATGTAAACAATGTATAAGATTGGAAAAACAACAAGACGAACCCTATAAGATCCGATCGATCACTTTTGAAGGAAACTTGAAAGAATGGAAAAAGGCTCAACAAGAGGATGAAGTTCTAATTCAAATCAAGACTTGGAAAGAATCAAAGATACGCCCTGAGTGGCAAGATGTTTCTGTCAAGAGCCAAGATTTAAAAATTTATTGGGCTCAATGGGATTCCCTGTTTTTAATACGAGATTTGTTATACCGAAAATGGGAATCTCCAGATTTAAAAGAAATAAGATGGCAGCTTCTAGTACCAAAAAAGAAGATAGAAGAAATCTTAAAGGAATACCATGATTCTCCTTCAAGTGGACACTTCGCCTCCAACAAAACTTTAGGTCGGATTAGGGAAAGATTTTTCTGGGCACGTTGTAGGATGGATGTTGATGATTGGTGTAGGTTCTGCAAAGTTTGTAATGCAAAGAAAGGTCCACGTGGCAAGGGAAGAAGTTCTTTCCAGGTATATAATGTCGGAGCACCCTTTGAGAGAGTGGCTATGGATGTTCTCGGACCACTTCCTCTTTCAAGATCTGGAAACAGATACGCTTTGGTAATGGCTGATTATTTTACTAAATGGCCCGAGGTCATTCCTATCCTTAATCAGGAAGCGAAGACAGTTGCTCAGGTTTTTGTTCAGAACTTTGTTTGTAGATATGGGACTCCTCTTGAACTACATACAGATCAAGGTCGTAATTTTGAATCCATTTTGATGGAAGAAATATATAAGGTTTTAGGGATAAGGAAGACTCGAACAACCCCCCTTCATCCTCAGTCTGATGGTATGGTAGAGCGATTAAATAGGACTCTGTTGAGTTATTTATCTTCTTTTATAGACAAAAGTCAACGAGATTGGGACGAATGGATTCCCCTTTTTCTTCTTTCTTATAGATCAGCCATTCATGAAACAACAAAACAGTCTCCAGCTTCAATGCTTATGGGAAGAGATCTTCGTTTACCCTCAGATTTAGTTAAGGGACCAGTTCCAATTCAAGATTCTCTTCAAACACATTTTGTCTCAGACCTGAGGGAAAAATTAGAACAAATTCATAATTTTGCTAGGGGAAGAATCCAAGTTGTATCAGACCGCACGAAGGCTCATTATGATGTGAGAGCTAGAGACCTCAAATTTAAAACAGGAGATTTAGTTTGGTTATTTCAACCTAGAAGAGAAAAGGGTCGTTGTCCAAAATTGCAAACTAACTGGGAAGGTCCTTATACAGTCATTGATAGAATAAACGACGTAGTATATAGAATTCTTCGCTCTGCTCGTTCAAAACCTAGGGTTGTTCATTTGGACCGCCTGGCTCCTTATGAAACTAATGAACTTACCCAAAATAATAAAATCAAAAACCTTCGTTCTTTGAATATGGTAGAAAATCATTCTATAGAAAATAATTTCTCTCTACAGAGAGATGACGAAATTTTTGTTTTAAATTCTTCCAGGTGGTCCGGGGAACTGCCTTATGGAATAAAACGAAAAGATTATAGACCTCTTACTATCCTTGTTGAAGGTAATATTGGATGTGGTAAAACAACTTTTGTTAAAAGATTTTTACAGGATAAAGACATCCTTACTTTATTAGAACCACTAGAAGAATATCAGAACGTGGCTGGGGAAAACCTTTTAGAGAAAATGTATAAAGATCCTCATAAATACGCTTATCATTTCCAGCACCACGCGGCAATGACAATGCGAAATAAACATTTAGTTCAGACCGTGCTTCCAAATAAAATCATGGAACGGTCAATTTATAGTTGTAATTGTTTCATAGAAACTCGTAGGAGGTTAGGGGATTTCGAAAACCTTGAGGCTCATCTTCTGTTCGAAAATGTTAGGACCTTAATCAACGAGTCCGCTGCTTTTGAGGTAGACATGATTGTGTATTTGAGGTTATCTCCAGAAGAGTCATTTTCACGAGTAAATTCACGCGCTCGTTCCGAAGAAGACAATATTCCTTTATCTTACTTAAAAGCTCTTCACGAAGTTCATGAAGATTGGTTAAAAAAAAAGAATTTTGCGACTCTTCCAGCACCAGTTTTAATTCTAGACGCTGAAGCTTCGGCCAACGATGTTTATATGAATTTTTGCGAGGTTATGAAGTCGTAAGAGTTTTAAGCCCATACTCGGAAACCATTCGGAACTACTCGGAAATAATCGGAATTGAGCGCCAAACAATCTAGATCGAGTCGACCAAGGAAGAAATTAGAAAGAATTAATAACGCGAAATAATAAACACACATATTAAGGAGAAGAAAAATATAATTTTATTTAAACAATCACATATTAAAAAAAAAAAAAAAAAAAAAAAAAAGGAAACTGACTAAACAACTTAAAATCTATTAGAAGATCTTTTTTCAAAGACGTGTTTTAAAAGAGTTTTGAACTTCAAACACGTCTCGCAGTCTTCATTGGGTGATTCTTCGACGATCGGGGCTTTACAACAGTGGCAGAGTGTATAGGGGCCGGTCAAATCCATTTCCCTCACAAACATTCTATGCGTCTTTACGACGCAAGAGAATTCTTCCATAGGAATTCTGAAGGAAAGGAAAAGAAGGATGAAAGATAGGATCTCAGTAATAAAAGGGGACATTTAATGATTGAAAAAAAAAAAAAAAAAAAAAAAATAATAATAATAACAATAATTAAATATATCTATTTACCTCATTATGAAACACCGGTGACACACTTTGAATGGTTTTGTCTTAAGGGCCACTGCTTCCCCTCTCGCACACTTCACTCTCTTCCACTCCCTCTCGAATCTATCTTTTACGTATTCTTTATTTTTATGATCTAAATCTCCAATATTTAATTGGGAAATCAAAATTCCCAATCGGATGGCATCTTCATTCAACGCTTCCATTTTTACGAATGACGCTTTGGACTCTTCTTCTTCGATACATTTATTATTATCATCATTTGTTTAACAAACACAGTTTTCTTAGAAGAGTTTCTATTGGAGTTCGGAAGAATCGTCATTTATTTAACAAAAGTCGTTTTTAATACAGAATTCTGATAGGCTCTCTGATAGATCTCCATTTGTTTAACGAAAGTTATTATAAACAATAGAATTCGTATATATTCTTTTAATTCGACTCCCGCTAAAATTCGATTTCAAATCGATTCCCGCTAAAATTCGATTTCAAATCGATCCCCACTAGAAATCTTATTGAAAACAACGCTAGATGTCGTTGTAGTTTATATAAAATATAGCCATTTTATCAACAGATCTGAACGGATTGTGTTTATAGGTTATATTTCAGTTTATAAAAGATTAATCCAAGTTTTTCAGCCCCTGAGATTCAAAAATTCTCTTAAGAGGAATACTGAAAAATATTCTGAGACGAGAAGACGGAAGCCTAATCCATCCCATCCTGACCTAACAATCCCGGTTTTTCCACTTCTCTTCAGATAAGATCGTTCTAATTCATATTTATAACATACACAATAACATAGTAATTCATGTATTGATTATATTTGGAAATTATTTATTCATTTTTACAATTCAAATAGATATCCGAACTATATTAAAAAAAAAAAAAAAAAAAAAAAAAAAAATATATTCAAATATATAAATATATTTAAGACAAGAATTTATAATTTTAACGAGTTTTGATAAAACTCCTAAATACGACATTATTATTTCAAGAGATTAATATTTGTCCTCCCGTCTAGGTCGTTATTTGATTTATTCGAAGATGTTGGAAGTTAGACCACTCGAGGCTTAGAATTAAATCTTCAAGGAATTTTGAATCTCAGCCTTCGGTCCTCTTATCTCTCCAACCACTTCATCCTAGTTTCCTGGTTCCTGTTTCCTGGTTCCTGGTTCCTGTTTCCAGTTCACTGATTCCTACTGCCTCTTCCTGCTCATCTTCCTGAACCAGCTCAACGACTCAGGATCCAAAGAACACTTGACAACACTTATACACTTTGACTTGATGAGACTCAACTATCTTCCCAAGGTTTTCTGTGGTTTACCTTGGGAGTGAAGGCAAATGTCGGATAGTGTTTGGGGAAAACTTTAAATTCTTGAGCCACAGCTCCAATTCTTCCAAACAGAGCACACAGAAACTTGTTAATTCTTTTGATGATTTTACACAATTGTACTCACCTCAAGAGTCGGGTCGACTCTTTTACTATGGGGGGGGGTAGTGTTACATTTGGTAAAATCACCCTTATACCATTAATTCTATATGTGATTAACATCTAGTAGTCTATATGATAAAAGATATCTTTTAAAATATAAGAACCTCGGTTGCAGAGTCAACAAACATTATTGTAAAACAAATCAGTCTGTTTCTAGCTCACAACTAGTACAGACCTATATTGCAGAATATATAACCCTTTTTCCCAATTTATTTAATTCTACTTGATTCACTTTATTTCTCTCGGGAGCCCACTATAAATAACTTTTTACTTATCGCAAACCACATTTTGCAACAATATTATACTGCCACATTTAACATTACTGCTTACAAAGTAATTTCGATGGTATAGAATGTATACCATATGTGTGTTCAGCTACTCATAGACAGAATCGGCAAAATGTTGACAAGCGACAGAGGATATAGGAATACCCAAACCAGCGAGCGTAGCGAACGAGCACAATTATTAGATGGTCAAGCAAAATTGTACAAAAAGTGGTGATATCAACCCAAAAAAGCACCACTGGTGCAAAAACATTTCGCCAAGTACAATAACCTGGTCACTACTCCCGAAAAAATCTACCAACAAATAATCCTCAACAAAAGTGGTACTTTAAAAATGTCCACTCGCAAAAGGACTGAAATCAGATACAATTGCCAAGCATGCATGTCTTCTGTATAATTATAAAACAGAAAACACGAAAAAATAAAAGTTTGGAGGTAGTGGTACTTGGCGGGCCTCTTGTAGATAAGTAGGAGAAAACAGCTATTGAACTATGTCAATAATGCTATGGTGATATAAAATATTGGCCCGCCAAGTACCACTACCTCCAAATTTTTATTTTTTCATGTTTTCTGTTTTATAATTATACAGAGGACATGTACTTGGCGATTGTATCTGATTTCATTCCTTTTGTGAGTAGACATTTTTAAAGTACCACTTTTATTGAGGATTTTTTGTTGATAGATTTTTTTGGGAGTAGTGACCACATTATTGTTACTTGGCGAATTGTTTTTGCACCAGTGGTGCTTTTTGGGGTTTATCCATATACTGACGAACCTCACAGAGCAAACAGTAACTTTTAAAGCGCAGCATATGAGAGATCCTCATTCTGGGTGTACTAGAGCATGTCCGAGACTGAATAAAATTAATGAAACCCCGTTATTTTTTTCGCGCACTTCGCCGTGAATTTATCTTAAATTGATGAAGTGGAAAAATGGTGCTCCCAAAGTCGAATCGGTCTAAAAACCTTGCTCGGTATTTATTAGCATTCAACATTGTGCATGCGAAATATGTCGGATGAGAATGAGAAAGAAAAGAAATAAATCGAGAAAGTTAATTACATACCATGATACCCTTGACGGAGACTATATTACAATGAGATTCGAAGGCTTCAGTATCCCGCGGCGATTTCAGTTAGCAGATGATCACTCGACATAAAAATGTTCTTTGAGTCACACACACGGAACATAAACTGTATACAAGGAATTCACTTGATACGATCCTCTAGTATTCCTGTGATATATGGTATATCTGATTAGTGATGACTATAAGTTTTGTAAAAGTATAAAGTCAAGGCGTTGTCAATTTTTTTAAATGCTAACACCACATCTAGAGCTGAGCCTTGCATGTAAAGCGCGAGAATCTTTTCGAAAGAACGTAAATATCAAGAAAGACTGCAAAATGTATGTGCTCCTTCGTTCGCTGTAAGCTCGTTCTACCGTCTACGTCTCTCATTTTAATACGCAGTCCAATTTGCGGATGTTTGTTGCCTACAGGATGCGGTGGTCGTGTTCACATATATATCTAGTAGTAGTCGTGTATATATAATATATATGTACCGGGCTTCCCACGCCAACTCGACCAATGTCTGAGCCCGACCATCTCGGACATTATAGATTTTTTTTTTAAATAGTCTTCTCTAGGTTCAGGATCTGAGAAATTTTATTTATTTTTTTCAATTTTTTCTAATGACCGCTTTTTATATTCTTTTGAATGGATTCAAAGTTCGCCCCATTTGTAATTCTGAAAAAATTCATAAAATTTCTCTCAAATATGAGGATCATTTTAAGTCATCATATAGATTGGTCAATATAATAGAAGTCTTCAAGAAAAATTAAAGAAAATAATTCAGATTCAGTTTTTCTCAATTTTTTTTTTTTCTTCAACAAACAAACAACTCGTAGCTCATAGTTGGAAGAGAAAAAAAAATGAGAATTTTTCATTTTTTATTTCCACCTAACTTCATGATAGAATCTCTTCCGCTTGAATGATGAGGATCATAATGCAAAAATAATTTCACATTTCAATGTCAAAAATCGTGAGAGATATTAG
Organism: Tenthredo scrophulariae; assembly: GCA_963978835.1. NCBI lineage: Eukaryota > Metazoa > Arthropoda > Insecta > Hymenoptera > Tenthredinidae > Tenthredo > Tenthredo scrophulariae. The sequence continues at coordinate 13,829,979 of OZ022232.1, forward strand.
TACATTATGTCATTAGGCTGAAAACCGAAGGTTTTTCGGACCGTGCGAGGTTCGCAGCATGAGGCATGGTTCGGGGATCCGAGGCATGCTGAAGGCGTGACGAGGTCCCCTGAACCATGCCGAGTGCTGTGAACCGAACAATGTCCGAAACACCTGAGGTTGAAGCCAAATGACATATACTATTTTTCGTCACAAATGCACTGCCTAGGCAGTCGCCCGTCGCCTTTTCACGAATGATACAAGAAAGTGCCATCTAACGGCGCTAAATCGGTCCGGAAAAGGCTGTCAATTGGGCATAAGTGACGAAAATAACTTTTACTCAATGACAGTCCGAAAATTGTACTTTTTGGAGTTTGTAACTGGTTCACATCGGTATATCTAAACTCATTAATGATCCGTACCTCTACCAATTGCCCCAAAAAGTAGGCATGGACTCCATAGCCTAAAAGTAATGACAGGAATGGATAAAAATAATGTTCAAAGATTTTATTCTGATGTGTGTATCACAGAAATGTGTCATTTTTTCTATGATCAAAAATTTTTATACAATTTGGACTTCTGAAATTGAGAAAATTTTGTTACTCCGTCTTGATCATTTGTGTGAGGAATCAAGCAGTGGAGTTTCTGCGTATCGGGTATGCGTTTTGCATTTTTGTATCGTGTACTCTGATCAATGTTCCGAAGTTCATAGGATTCCTTGCCTGAAAATTTCTCAGTTATGCTTGGCAAGTGGATAGGATCAGAAGCCCACTCAAAGAATTTTCGGGAGGTCGTTGATACTTTTTTTTACCTCCAATTATGAGCTACGAGTTGTTTTGATACAAAATGACGTTAAAAAAAAAGTCGAGAAAAACTGAATCTTAATGATTTTCTTTAATTTTTCTTAAGGACTTCTATTATGTTGACTAGTACTAATATTGACCACTCTATATGATTACTTAAAATGATCCTCATATTTGATAGAAATTTTATGAATTTTTTCAGAATTTAAAAATGGGTCGAACTTTGAGTCCATTCACAAAATCATAAATAAATAACGGTCATTAGGAAAAATGAAATTTTTGTTCAGATTCTGAACCTGCAGACAACTATTTGAAAAAAAAATCGATAAAATCCGAGATTTTCAGGGTCAGACGTTGGTCGAGTTGGCGTGGAAAGCCCCATATATATATATATATATATATATATATATACAGGGTATTTCAAAATTCGCGCACCATCTGCATACCAGCGGATTCTTTGCGAAAAATTAAGACGAGTGGCCTTTGCAAAAATGTCCGCGAGGACTTAGTTTTTCCGTGAAAGCACTTAACAACGAACCAATCAGCGTTCGTCTTTAGAAAAGCCTGTCTAAAATCTGCATCGCCGTCTGCCCCACTGCGGAGAAAAAGACAATAATGTGTGGTGTTCCCCGCTCCGCCTGTCTAATGTTAAGCGCTTAGGGTGGCTGTGAGCGCGGCGGGAGGAGCGGGGCACACCACATATGATTGTCTTGTTATCCGTAGTGGGGCGGACGGTGATGCGGATTTTAGACAGTCTTTTCTAAAGATGAATGCTGATTGGTTCGTTAGTAGGTGCTTTTACGGAAAAACTAAGTCCCCGCGGACAGTTTTGCAAAGGCCACTCGTCTTAATTTTTCGCAAGGAATCCGCTGGTATGCAGATGGTGCGCGAATTTTGCAACACCCTGTATATATATAACGAGTATCTACACTCGCGTATGATCCAACTGGGATTCCTGAAGCTGTCCTTGACGTCGCTATATATATATATATATATATATATATATATATATATATATATATATATATATATAGCGACGTTAACATTGTCAGTGGGACAATGCAATCAAGTGAATTATGAGATAAAAATATTGCTGTACTACTGAGACATCGACTAAGATATTTTATCTTATCATTTTATTCACATTACACATGATGACATCGTATCCACTTTAGAGAAGTTATGCTTATCGCGGCGTTATCTTCAGTTGCAATACGTCCTGTTCCAGGCAATACGATAACATCCGATAGATAAAGCTGACATGAAGCCAAAACTCAACGCTCCGTCTGACGTAGACATAATCCTCATCCTCAACAGGACTCTCAGATCCACAAACATTCACCGTATACATTATTTTTTTTTTTATTAACTACGAAAATATCTCGAAGAAGTATTGAAATCAGATCTTGTTACTATAAATATGTCCCTCATTTCACGTAGAATATATGTATAATAAATTATGTAGAAAATTATTGTACATATATACATATACCTTTGGGTATATATAGGTAAGTAGACTGTACTAAGTTAGGGAACTTGGGGTGATAATTATATCAATTAAATTTTGATACATGTTTCTTAATATCATCCAGAGTGTTAGAACTCATATTGCATCGTGATAGAGCAGTAAATAACATCAAGAATATAATGCTTTGGAGCGATGATGGTTAGTAGCCTTACTCTTCGCTAGATGGTGACGCGTGATTATCATACAACTTGCAATACCTTTTACAATGCAAGGCTATTCATACAAGGGAATCGACGTTAGATTTATAATCGATTATGTATACAGCGAATTTAATTGCATTTATTTATGGTATATGTGCACTGAAAAAAAAATTTCTGATTTAGAATCATGTTGGTTAAAAATAAAATAGTCTTTAAAAAAAGAAATTTAAAAAATGTGTCCCTCACCTTTATACGCATACTATAGAAATAAAACTTCTGAAGTAGATGGTAAGAATCAGGTTTTACAGTAATTCTTAGAGTTGTGTTGTTATTATCTATAAAATGAATCGTAACACTTTTTATAACAAGTTAATTCTATAGTGAGTTAAATAATATTGTCCAAATTTTTAATATTACAGATAGTTATATAATTATAAAATATCAAATATCAAATCTTCACTCCGTGAAGATGGATCTGGTGATGGATAATGCAAAATGAAAAAAAAAATTCAGAATAACATAATATACATATATACGTAATCACATGATCTGAGGGATCAATACTTACGAAATCAAATTTCATTCTTCGTTTCGAAGTCTTCAGAAAAATATGAATCCATTTTCTACGGAAACTCTGGTTGCTACCCCATCAACGATCAGAATAACATTCTCCCCCTGTTGATAGTGGCGTAAGGCAAGCCATACGCCACATAAAGGAGGAACCTGTCACCCTCCAGCCATTCAACGGGTACATACACTAGGTGTGACAGATTCTCATAGTCTCTAGAATTTGAATCAGACGTATGAGTTCAAACATGAAATATGCACGTTCACTAATCGTAAGATGTATTTGTCACACACTACTTACTGATCAGTCATTTTAACAATCCAAAACTTTCACAGTATAAGAGATCTCCTCTCAATTTGAGCGTGGAATGCTTTGCAGATGGGAGCTTGGAGCTCTCTTATATGATTCGAATATTTATGTTTATTAATTGAAAAAGGATGGTCAAATCTCATCACGCCACAGAGATAGACATTGAGTAACAATGGAGACAAGTGCATGCGTACCTATATTTTTAACGACGTGTGCGACTGTAAACAACGCGAGACGGGCTGGTTTTGGGTTACACAAAACGGTGAGACACTGTACATTTCACGTACGCTTCACAACCGATCATTCGAGGAAAAAAACATCATCGCTTGAGTATAACTTTTTTTAAACGATGGAGGATTCCTTAAACGACAAGAATCCGTCGATTTTCCTTAGTCTTACGTGAACACTCTTCGCGTCAACCTCTGAACATCATGGGATACATCGTTGACCTGCAGAGGTTCGAAGAACCAGAAAATCGTTTCGTGGTTAAGGAACTCGCTGTAATTGCCACAGGCGGAGAATATCCGTCGGTATTATTTTTGGAGCCACCGTACGCGTGGACAGATTTACCTATCAAGTATCGGGCGATGAACGCCTGGTGCACGCGCAATCACCACGGACTATCGTGGGATCTCGGATACGTCCGTTATTCGAAAGCAAAGGAGATCCTCCGCACAATCTTATCCACCGCTAAGACGGTGTACGTGAAGGGAGCAGAGAAAGTAGAGTGGCTGAAATATTTGATGGGGGACAACGTTGAAGTTGTTCTGGATCTCGAAGACTTTTGCTGTCCGTCGTTGACTAAATTACCACCGCTATCGACCCGCGAGTGTTTGATTCATGCGAATTCCTCAAAAAACACTACTTGCGCTTTAGAAAATGTAAGAAAATTGTACGGTTGGTTCAACGAGCATATATGAATGAAGATTAAAAACCCAATTTTTACTCGTTTTGTAATGGACTTCGAGGTTATTTAACAAGTCTTATTTCTTTAAAGCTAAATAGTTTTTATTATCGATGAGTTGAGTTGTTTCAGGTTTGAGTTTTCGGAGTAGAATAATTTGGAGAGGGATTTTAGATTTTTGAAGTGGTGGCCGAAAGGAGGTAGGAGGTATGTAAAAAAAAGAGGGGGTGCGGATTTGAAATGAGGGGCTGGACCTTTGGAAACGGAAAGTTTGGGAGTTGAGGGTTTTCTTGGAATGAGCAGCGGAAGAAGACACTCGAAGGAAGAGGGTCGTAAAACCATAGAAATGTTTATAAGAACAAAAATGCATAGAGGACTGGGTAGAGAAGGAAATGGTTTATGAGGGGTCAGAGGGTTAGGATTTCATTGCAGAGGAACTCATTTTAGAAATATACAAAGTAATATAAAATCTATAATGTGTATATAAAGGAGTAGGTACATTACACCGCTTTTAAACTAAAGATTCTATTTCATTTTCCGATTCTGGTGAATCTTCGCTCAGTCCTGGAACTGGGTTTGGGGTCACGCTTCGTTTACAAACGTGTTTTGACAGTGGTATTGTTTCTTTAGTGCTAGGATTATGAGTATGAGATCGTTGGTTATTTCCAACGTTAAATGTTAAACAGTCTATAATTTTTGTACAAGTGTTCTCTCCGTCATGAGTGTGATTCTGATGTTTACTTCATCTACAGCATTTTATTATTGAAAATATAATATAAAGCGCAATAAGAATACACACGGTATAACCGATTTATGTAAATATTGAAATTTTCCTGTAGATTGCACGACTTTTGAGTAATTCATCAGTCATTCTAGAAATTGTGTCCAACTTATGGCTAGCTATTTCTAAATCATCTAGGTTAACATTGGTTACAGGAATTAGTTATAATATAGGTAAGTTATATCTGTTAAGCGTATGTCTAATACAACAATCGTCGTCAGAAATATTAAAAGGTGGAATTATGGGAGAGTAGTTACTTTCAAAAGAGCTTTCGGCTATTAAAATTGTTGATGGTGTGTAAGCTTTACAATGAGGACTTAATTCAAAAATTCCCGTGTCTGATAATATAGTATGACGCGGATGGGAGGATTTTTCGCAAGTAATAGTTACATCACTCTTTTTCGGTAAGACAAATGCCCATTGGTTTTTGTTCCGTAGCTTATACCATATTTCGTTAGTGATTTGGATGATGCGGGTATCGCACGACTCTGGAATACGGATATTAGAAAATAACAGTTCTGTTCCACATGTACTTTTCACATGACTCGTGAAAATTGGTTTCATCAATTTGCATATGTAAGTCTTTTCGGAGGTAGCTTTACAATTAGATAAGTCGTCTAAGGTTGCATATTGTATCTTTGTAGTCGACATGGCAAGATATTTGGTTGACGGTTGGATAAAAAGGTACGTCTTATCGTTTTGTAAAATAGGTAGAGGAATTGGAGAATAGAGGTGAAAAATCGTATCCGTAACTAGCGGATTATCAATGACATAAACAAATTTGTTTTTTATATAAAAGACCTTTAGGGTTACGAGATTAAGGAGTTCATGTGCAAACGACTGATCGAGTCTATAGGGGTGCTGGAATCCATAACATTTGTGTGAAACAGCATCCCTTGAGCTTGACATTTTGGCGGGTGTGCGTGCTTTAACCTATTGGCGTGCACTACTGTCTTTTTGTTTTTTACGAGAATAGTAACATTTACTGGAGAGTTCACGTCTATTATCAGGTAGGGTCCTGTATAATTAGGAGTTAGTTTTCTTGTTATTATTGGAGGTAGGAGAGGGGTTGGAGGGAGGGGGGAGGGGGGCCACCAGCCCACCCACTTCCCCCCTTCCTCCAGGGGGTTACTTGGACTATGTCCACTGCTTAGATGCTTCTTCTTCATCTCGACGTTTCGGGCGCTAAAATCTGCTCCCGTCCTCAGGATGGTAGTCTGGCGACTTCCCATAACAGAGTGATCAAATTCCGTGCTCCCACCGGTATATATAGGTTGGTTGTCGGTGGCGCCAGCTATGACTGGTGGCGCCGCTTTGGCCTACTCATGGCTTCCCTCACCTCATCCCTGTACAAAGGTAACCACAGTTTGTTGAGTTCTATGCTGGGTTGACTTACAACATTTGATGTGACTGCTATACAGGCTGACTCCTTCAGCTTTCGTTTGATAGGATCGGATTCTTTCAACAATATCCGGGCGTCATCCCATTGAAAGTGGTGTTCATTCTCCCAAGCGTGATCGGCCAATCTTGATTTGGACACAACGGATATCCAGATAGTGTCATTCAAAAAGCGCAGCAAACAGCGCAACAACGAACTACCAATGCACAAGGAACGAGGTCAGAACACTCTGTGAGCAGCGGCACCCCGAGTTTTGCCATGACGATTCCCTATATAGCGGGGACTGCGGAGAAGATCCGCCGCTTATGCAGAAGATATAACATTGAGGTACGTTTCAAATCAACGTCCACCCTGCGTGGGTTGTTGACAGAAACCAAGCCCCGACATACTGCTCAAGAAAGCAAGGAGTGCGTCTATGAAATTCCATGTCAATGTGGGGAAGTGTACATCGGCGAAACCGGAAGGCCCTTAAACACTCGCATCCAGGAACACCGGAAAAACGTTAGAATGTGCGAACGATCGAAATCAAGATTGGCCGATCACGCTTGGGAGAATGAACACCACTTTCAATGGGATGACGCCCAGATATTGTTGAAAGAATCCGATCCTATCAAACGAAAGCTGAAGGAGTCAGCCTGTATAGCAGTCACATCAAATGTTGTAAGTCAACCCAGCATAGAACTCAACAAACTGTGGTTACCTTTGTACAGGGATGAGGTGAGGGAAGCCATGAGTAGGCCAAAGCGGCGCCACCAGTCATAGCTGGCGCCACCGACAACCAACCTATATATATACCGGTGGGAGCACGGAATTTGATCACTCTGTTATGGGAAGTCGCCAGACTACCATCCTGAGGACGGGAGCAGATTCTAGCGCCCGAAACGTCGAGATGAAGAAGAAGCATCTAAGTAGTGCACATAGTCCAAGTAACCCCCTGGAGGAAGGGGGGGAAGAGGGTGGGCGGGTGGCCCCCCCTCCCTCCAACCCCTCTCCTACCTCCAATAATAACAGTTCATCACCACTGCTATTAACTTTCACTCAACAACTTAGTTTTTTTGATTTTTTAAATTGCTCGGTTAGTAAAAATAGCTTATTTCCGATTTCATACTCGATGTTCTTCGTCCTTTTGTCGTAGTATTCTTTATTTTTCTCTTTCGAATAAACAATATTAGTTTTAGCTATTTCGTGCGATTTCCGTAACTTGGTCGTCAATGTAGTTATCGTACGTATATTTGAATTCAGGTTCTCTAGTAATTGAAGTTAGAAGTTCGGGTTTCTTTCCGAATAACAATTCGTATGGTGTAAAGTTAGTCGTGGTGTGTGTGGTAGTGTTCTATGAAGACATTGCGAAATCTAGCCATCTGTCCCAATCTATGTAATCTGGTTTTATATAATGTTTCAAATAATCAGCTAAAGTAGCATGGCTTCTCTCTAATGCACCGTTTGTCTGTAGGTGATATGCGGTAGTCTGTATTTGTTTGATTTTAAATAATTTTGCAACGTCCTTGAGTAATTTTGAAGTAAATTCTTTACCCTGATCCGTGGGTATCGATTTAGGTATTCCAAATTTGCATATGAAATCTGTCGTGAGTTTATTAGCGATCGTGGTTGCTTCGTGATTTTGAATCGCGTAAGCTTGTGAAGACTTCGTCGAGTCGTCTTGTAACGTCAGTGCGTATTTGTTTCCATTTTCTGTAAGCGTTAGCGGTCCTACTATGTCTAGGAATATTTCATCGAAAGGATTTGAGGATGTGGATGTGGATGTTATTTCCATAGGCTTGTGATTCTTTTTACGGACTAATTTATTCGCTTGACATGATTGGCAAGATTTTATGAACTCGGCTATGTCTTTTTTCATTGTCTTCCATTTGTAATTTCGTTTAATTCTTTTATAAGTTCGATGAAAGCCTGAATGTCCTGCAGAAGGTGCGGAATGATACTCGGTTAGAATTCGGGTTATTTGTTCCGGAGTTGGTTCAGTAATAGTGTTTAAACAGATTTCGACTTGGATGTTTGTTCCTTTGAATATGTATCGCAGCATCGCTTTGATTTTTTCCCATTTTAACCGCTCGAATCATGTTCCTATTTGTGGAAGGCTGATCGATGATTCTCCGTTTATTATTAAGAGGTTTCTTAGGGTTAGTAACACGGTGAATACGTCTTCGTAAGTCGTTTTATCCCAATAATTTTCTTTATTTATGAGGTAGAATATTAGATTATTTTCGTTTTGTATTGTTACAACGTCGTGGGTATTTACGTTTTGTGATTTCAGATAGTCAAAGCGGTCAAAACGTTTTTCAAATTCATTCGCGACGACATCGTTCATTTCGAGATCCTTAGAAATGCAAACTGCATAGTTATCGTTCGTTGCAAATAAGGAATCGTTGATTTCTTGGATTTCATTGTAAATTATAACGGAATTTTGGAGTTCGTTCAAGAAGATAGCATAGGAGTTTACGTTGTTAGCGTCGATAGCTTTCATTTCAATATTTTCTTGAGTTTCGTTAAGATTGTTTATTCGGCTGAGAGCATCTGCATTTGAATTAATTTTATCTGGTTTATACTGGATTTGGTAATCGTATTCCTCTAGTTTTAAGCGCCAACGTGATGTAAACGCAGCCTAGCGGCGTTAGGTGAAATGAGAGAGTTATATGACGATAATAATCTGAATTTAGTTATAAAAAGAGCTAAGGAAAAAGGGATAAAATTCAACAAAAAGAAATTACAATACAAGCAAAAAACAGTTAACTATCTTGGGTATGAATTTTCAGAAGCAGGTAAAGCAATATCCTCCGACAGAATCAAGGCCATACTTGAACTGAAAGAACCAAATAATGTCAAAGAGTTACAGAGAATACTGGGCATGATTAACTTTTTAAGAGACTTTCTACCCAATTTATCGACAGAAACAACTGAAATGCGAAAATTACTGATCAAAAACGTTGAATTCCAATGGTTACCAGAGCACACCAAAGAATTACAAAATGTGAAACAAAAAATAACGTCAGCCAAAGTATTAAAAAACTTTGATGAAACTAAGGAAATAATAATACAAACAGACGCATCATCAACAGGTATAGGTTGTTGCTTACTACAAAATAAAGGAGCGGTTGCTTTTGCGTCAAGAAGTTTAACAAATACAGAACAGAGGTACGCACAAATTGAAAAAGAATTACTTGGAATTGTATACGCGGTAAAAAAGTTTCACCACTACATCTATGGTCGTCGAGTGACTGTCGTAACAGATCACAAGCCATTAGTATCATTGAATACAAAAGAAATGTCTAAAATTGGCTCAGCTCGACTCCAACGATTGGTATTGAAACTTTTAAAATATCAACTAAAAATCCAGTATCTACAAGGCAAGTACATGTACATAGCAGATTTACTACCACGAAACTACTTGCCACACAAACAAACTGAAGAGATCAATCTTAATGAGGTCGTGCATATAGTAACAAAACACCTAGCGATAACCGTAGACAATAAAACTGAACTTAAGAAAAACACTAGCAATGATCCACAATTAAGCATTGTATCTCAGTACTGTCAAAGTGAATGTCCAACAAAAAAGAAGGCTGTACCTAAAGCAATTCAAGTATACTGGAACCAAAGAAACAATATCTATGTTAATGATAATCTAGTATTCAATGGAGATAAGGTAATAATCCCAACGGTGATGAGACAGGACATGTTAAACAAACTGCATGAAGGACATCTAGGAATATTGTAATGTCCCAAATTGTCGGCTTCCCTGGCTGCTCGTTCCTTTCTACGTGTGCTGCCAATTTGTCGTTACGTTTATAAGAGAGTGTGCGTATCCGTGCGCGTGTATGCGTGTATGCGTGTGTGTGTGTTTTCTGTTGGAACCTTGTAAGAAAGAGCTGATCTCCGTACTCGGGAATCAAGCTGCTCACAAGGCCGGAGCGTATGTATATTTCGCGTAGTCTTGCGGGAATCGGCCGTCGTGCCTAATTGCCGATAATGCTGCCTGCAAGAACGCTTATATGCTGAGAATACTCGGAATTCCTCGGGTAACAACCGCAGATTTTACTAATCTGACAAATTGCCTGAGGGATCGAGGTTTGAAATTTTGCAAAGCCCTGACTTGAAGTCCTAACAGGAAACGCTCGATGCCTACAATAGAGCAGCAGATCGCCTGTGGAATCAATGTTTTGGTGTAATCTGTAATTAGTCGAAGTCCTCCAGGAAAACAATCGCTTTCTGCAATAGAATGGCAGATCGCCTGGAAGATCGAGATTTTAGTTATGAAGAGTGTTGGACAATATATGTAATTGACTCGAAGTCCTTCAGAGAGCGATCGTCTACCGCAGTGGTATCGCGAATCGTCTGACGAACCGAGATTTTGTGGATATTTGATTATTTTAGGATATGTAAATTAAATTAGGATATCTGCTGGTTATTTATATTTGGATGTATAAATCTTGAGTTTGATTTGCCTTTTAATTACGTGAGAATAGCATATGAATATAACGCTTGGCGGTCACTTGCCTTCCAAGTCTTTTAAATGTATTTATATTTTAAATATAAGATTTGGCTTTGTATGTTATGAGACGGTCATCGACTATGCGTTGACCGACTTACTGTATGACTGAGGTCCCTAGGCCCCGCGGCACGCGTCTTATATACTGAGCTGTAAGATAATCCCTAGCTAATTCTAGCTAATCCTAAATATTCGATGGCATTCTATGATGTCCATTTTTTGAATAGTTGGTTTTGATGCAAAATTATGTTATTATTTCCTTCTTAGAATTTGATTTCCTTTAATTCGATATTTTGTTTATTTGAATCGGGTGATTTTATGATTTCGTGAAAGTTTCCATGGGTTTCCATGGTGTCCATTTCTGTGGTTTTAATCTATATTCTTTATATGCAGGTTTCCGTTCGATCACTTTAGTACTCCCCTGGATACTACGTGTTCAGATTTTCCCTATGTTAACTATTTGTTATGAAATTTAGGAAGCTGGAAATAATAGCATATCGTCTCTAACCTCCGCTTCTTATATCTCTATATCTATATATATATATATTGTAACGTGTTCGGCCGATACCAGCTGGCTGAACACGCGACATACGACCGTACGACCGCGCAGATCGTCACACGCCGATCATCCGACCGTCGCGTGACGTCACAAACACTATATAAGGCGGCTCGCCAGACCGACGAGCAGCGATTCGTACTAAAGCAGGCGATCGACTCACACCAAATCTAAATAACCAAACTCTTCATAGAGCGATTCGTACTAAAGCAGGCGATCGACTCACACCAAATCTAAATAACCAAACTCTTCATAGAGCGATTCGTACTAAAGCAGGCGATCGACTCACACCTAATTTTCAACTCAAAACTCAAAATCAATACGAAATATAACTAGCTAAAGCAGCATTTATAATCCCAAATCAAGAACGAAATATAATTAGCTAAAGTAGCATTTATAACTCAAATCTAAACGAAATATATTTAGCTAAAGCAGCACTTATAATTCAAATTTATTATCAAACAAAACAGAAACAATTATCAAACAAACAAAAAACAGAAATTATAATTTAGTTATTGTAAATAGTTATTTTTTTTTTATAAATAGAGAAATTGCCAAGGCAATTACGAAATAACATAAAACCAATAAGAAACTTTATCCTTGCGTTTCATTTCATATTGTGGTTCCTTGCTCAATTAAAATAATTTCTTTCAGAGTAAGTTCACTTGCTAAATAAAATCGTGATTAGCTAGCTAGATAGAAGGCAGCTTCGGTGCGCTATTCCGATACCAGCTCTGGTAGATCTAGTATCTATCCGAGTCTGTGAGGATAAGCTATCTCAAGTCTGTGACAAGGCAGCTTCGGTGCGCTCTACTGATACCAGCTCTGGTAGATCTAGTATCTATCCGAGTCTGTGAAGTTAGGCAATCCCAAGTCTGTAGATAGGAGGCAGCTTCGGTGAGCTATTCTGATACCAGCTCTGGTAGATCTAGTATCCATCCGAGTCTGTGAAGATAAGCAATCCCAAGTCTGTAGTCAGGGAGGCAGCTTCGGTGCGCTGAACTAATACCAGCTCTGTTAGACCAAAAGTGTCTATCCGAGTCTGTGCAGTAAGGCAATCCCAAGTCTGTATTAGGGTTCAAGGTATTACGCATTTTTCCCTACGAGGGGCTCCAAAAATCACACCCGTGACAAAGAATTCACCCGGACTAGCGTAATTTCATCGGCCTTCCGCTGGTGAAACATACGCAGTAAGTTACAATATACTATGCATACGAAGTTTTAGGGCGTCGTAATATCTAAAATGAAAGCGAAGGCACGTAGTATTTCATATTGGCCTGATCTGGACTCAGATATTGAGAATAAAGTAAAACAGTGCCAAGCTTGCAAAAAGTATAGTCCAGCAAAAATTAAAGAACCTTTAATTCCACACATGATACCAGATAGACCGTTTCAAAAAATAGGCACGGATATTTTTTAATTTGGCGGAAAAAACTACTTAGTTACAATTGACTATTATTCTCGTTGGATAGACTTTCAGAAAATGACTTCAAAAACAGCAGGTGCTGTCATATATCAGTTAAAGTCTCTGTTTACAAACCATGGTGTTCCAGAAATCCTCATTGCGGATAACATGCCCTTTTCATCACAGGAATTCTGTGAATTCGCGAAAGAGTGGAATTTTGAGATAATTACGACTAGTCCTAATTATCCACAATCAAACGGGCTTGCTGAAAAGGCAGTACATATAGCGAAACAAATCTTGAAAAAATGTTCACACAGTAAAGACGACATTTATAGGGCACTTCTATCATACCGTAATGCACCAGTTGCAGGGTTACCATTCACTCCAGCGCAATAGTTGATGAGTAGGAATTTACGCACAGTGCTACCTTCAGCAGCTGAACAATTGAAACCCAAAATTACTGAAAATGCGATAGAGCTAATGTATGACCGACAAAAGAATATAAGAAGTCGATATGATAGAAGTGCAAGAAAAGAGGTTACGTTTGAAAACGGTGAAAAAATCTACGTAAGAAATAAAAACCAATGGGAACCTGCAAAAATAATTAAGAAGCATAGTACTCCCAGGTCTTACATAATACTGAGCGATAAATCAGAACGTGAATTACGTAGAAGTAGCAGACACTTACAAAAGTAACCAAAAGTATCATAAGTACAAAATGTAATCAGTATTACTTAGTTGAAAAAAAAAAAAAAAAAAAAAAAAAAAGGAAAGGAAAGATGATGTAAACGCAGCCTAGCGGCGTTAGGTGAAATGAGTGAGACTCCTGGCTTCCGGTGCTCGTGCTTAGAACAAGGCACGAGGCACGACAATAAAGTCCATTATTAATAATAAACAGGTTATTATTTAATAACCCTTGTCCCTTCATAACAAACGAATCAATCGTGATCCGGGTTCCTTTAAATTTAATAACCATGTTAGGGGTCGATGATCGGTGATAATTAAGAATTCTCGTCCAAAAAGGTACGATCTGTAGTGTTTAACGGCCCATACGATGGCTAGGAGTTCGCGTCCTATAGTTGAATAATTCGATTCTGCTGGGTTAAGAGTTCGGCTAGCGTAAGCGACAGGAAGGTCGTGTGTATCATAATTTTGAGATAGTACTGCACCAATCGTAAAGTTGCTCGCGTCGGTGGTTAAGATAAATTCTTTTGTGAAATCTGGGTAGCTTGGAATTGCTTCATTGATGAGATTCGTTCTCAGGTTTTCGGAGGATTGTTGTTGACTACTTGTCCAGTTGAAGGTTGTGTCTTTTTCTAAAAGTGTGGTTAGAGGCTTCGAAATTTTACTAAAATCTTTGATGAATCGTCTATAATAACTCGCAAGACCTAGAAACGATTTTATGTCTCTTGGCGATTTAGGAATAGGAAAGTTTTTGACGGCTTCTATCTTCGATGGATCTGGTTTAACACCCGTTTCGGATATTAAATGACCAAGGTACGTGACTTCGAGTCGTAGAAATTCGCATTTGTCTAGTTGGATTTTGAGATTATGTTCGTCAAGTCTTTAAAGATTTCGCGTAGTTTTTTAGAATGTGTGGTTAGAGATTCGGCATAGATAACTATGTCGTCTAAGTAAACAAGGCATCGAGTTCCTTGGATTCCAGCAAGTACGGAATTCATTAGGCGTTGAAACGTAGCAGGAGCATTTTTAAGACCAAAAGGCATTCGATTAAACTGATAATGACCTAGTGGGGTTGAGAATGCTGTCTTCCCTGCTTCTCCCGGGTTCATTCTGATCTGGTGGAAGCCCGATGCAAGATCGAGAGTAGTGAAATATTTCGAGTTACCTAACTGATCAAGAATATCAGCGATATTAGGCAAAGGGTATGCATCTCCGACTGTGATATCATTTGATTTTCTATAATCGATTACGACTCGCCATTTGATTTTTCCGGACGCGTCGCGCTTCTTTGGAACTACCCAGAGTGGAGAATTCCATGGAGATGTTGATGGTTTTATTATGTTATCTTTTAACATTTTGTTTATCTAGTTATTAACTTCTTATTTGTGGATTTCGGGATGACGGTAGGTTTTTACGGCGATCGGATCTTGAGAATTTTTTATTATCTTATGAGTGACTGTATCCGTACAGCTTAGATTATCTCCGTTGAGATGAAATATATGGTTGAATTCTTCGCAAATTTAAATGATCTGTTCTTAAATTACTGTGTAATTCCTTTAATCGTTCGGATTTGTGATCAATTATTCGTGGTTTATTTGTACTTGTTTTGGTTGATTCGTTAATCTCGAGGTTTGGTATTTTTAGTACATCGCGTTTGATTGGTTCTAATCTTACTTTGGGTTTTTCAATCTTCTCGCTCGTATTAGTCGTATTGATAATTGAAGTTATTACTTCCGATTTAGAATTTGTTTTGACGATACTCTGGCAAAGAAGAATACCTGGTTTGATTTCTTTGTTTTCAATTATACATTCCTCGATTTCGGAGTTCGTTATGCAAACAGGTACAAGTATTTCAGTCCGAGAAAGAATATCAATGAAATGAATTTGACTGTCGTCTGTACAAGTATAGGTCTGAGCGTCTGTTCCCAAGTCAGATTCTAATTCTTGCTCAGCTGCTCTAGTGTTTTGTTGCAAAGGTTTTCCAACATAGGTCATCGGAATTGAACCGTTTGGGAAATGAAGTAAATTGTTGACATAATCGACTTGAAGTTTAAGGTACGCAAGGATGTCCTTCCCAAGTATTCCAGGAAATTTAATTGGAAAATTGTTTTTTACGACGTGAAAAATACAAGTGTGAATTTGATCGTCTATTTTTAAATTCAAGTAACGCAATATTCAATTGAGTCGAAAGGTTCCGGGGTGAGACTTCTGATTTTCAATTTTATGTCTTCGTAACATGGCGTGTCTCCCTTGAGATTAGAGATTTTTAATAAAGATATATCGGCACCTGTGTCCAGGAGTAAGTCGATAGACTTCTCCTCGGTTTCCGCGATTTCGATTGGAATGTATGTGGTTACACCTCGGATTACTGTGTTTGTTCTGCCTCTAAATTGTGGATGTTCCTCGGTGCGGCAGCCACCGGGGATTGATTCGAGTTTAAAGTATTCATATTATTAGAGGGGTTGGAAATAGGATTTTGTGACTTATTATTGGAAAAAGGATTCTGGGAATAATTGTTTCGTCGAATCGGGTTATCGTTATTCCAACTTTGTCCGTGATTCTGTCGTCTGTTATTATTATATGCGCGTTTCCTACATTCGTCAATCGTATGACCTAAGTTTTTACAATAATTGCAAGATTTTACAGTATGTTGATTTTGGTTTTGTGACGTATTAGGATTTCTTGATGGTCTTTGGTCATTTGATTTGAAATGTCTTATATTTGGTTCTTGTTTGGTCTGGGAATCAAAGCGTCGGGGGATGTTTGTAGGTCTGTTTGAGTAGCAGTTGATTGTAGTATGTCCCGTCTTGTTACAATTCGAGCAATGTCTAGTATCTTTTAAATTTAAATTCTGGAATTTTTGTATTTCTCGACGTGATTTCTGTTCGTTTTCTTCAGCTATCGCGTATTGTACGGCGTCTTCTGAATTTTCTGGTTTTTGTAATTTGACGATAATGGAAATATCTCTCTGTGAACCCATCATAAATACGGTAAGAGCTTGATTTTGTAATAATTTCATGCATGCTGCTCTGTCTGATTGAGTAAGCGAGTCCATCTAGGCTGTTTGTTAGTTTAATAAGGCAATTTTCGATTTTCTGGGCGTAAGAAATGACGTCTTCATTATGAGCTCGCCTACAGGACGATAACTCTAATTGCCACTGGCCATGTGATCGCTTTTCTGAATATGCTTCAAAAAGATACGTTTTAAGAGATTGCCAATCGTTGAATGAACGATTTCGAATTAAGGCTCTTGCATTTTCCGTAATTTTTGTTTTTATGATTGCGAAAAGAACTTTCGTTTTGTTGGTTACTAGTGAAATGGCTGTATCACAATTGTCGCAATAAAATTCATGCAATTTAGATTTATTTCCGTCGAAGACTGTTAGCATTTTCTCGGCTAGTTCTAACTTAATTGTAACTGCACTTGCCATTTCGATTATTGGAATTTAAAGTCTTTGAGTTTCTTAGGAATGCTATAATAGGCTTAAATTTTTTTTTCGTTAACTTACAGTAAGTAGGTAATGATTATAAGCATAATCGGTGTTCCGTGTCGATTCAGCGCTCGAGATTCTTGTAGATTTTCAGTTGAGGTTCTTGTAGATTTGGTGATTGAGGTTCTTGTAGATTTGGTGATTGAAGTTCTTGTAGATTTGGTGATGCAAGTTCTTGTAGATTTTCTGATTTAGTTCTTGTAGATCCGGTGAATGAAGTTCTTGTAGATTTTGTGATTTGGTAGATTTTCTGGATATAGTAGATTTTCTGGATTTAGTAGATTCTCTGGATTTAATAGATTTTCTGGATTTAGTAGATTCTCTGGATTTAATAGATTTTCTGGATTTAGTAGATTTGCTTTATCTTGTTCTCGTTAAGTCCGGTCTCGAACTAACAGCAAATATAGCTAGGGTGTAGCTCTGCAGATTCGGTAAATGAAACTTCACAATAGTCGACTGCGTGCCTCGTTAATTGCGTCGTTCTTCAAGATGAATCGAATCCAAACCTTTTCAGACTTTGACAAGTCACCGTAAAAGTGTCAAATTCAACGTGTGAATTCTTTTACGTGGATCGGATAGGATGATCCCACTTCTGACACCAGTTTTGTAATGGACTTCGAGGTTATTTAACAAATCTTATTTCTTTAAAGCAAAATAGTTTTTATTATCGATGAGTTGAGTTCTTTTAGGTTTGAGTTTTCGGAGTAGAATAATTTAGAGAGGGATTTTAGATTTTTGAAGTGGCGGCCGAAAAGGAGGTAGGAGGTATGTAAAAAGAAGAGGGGGTGCGAATTGGAAATGAGGGGCTGGACCTTTGGAAACGGAAAGTTTGGGAGTTGAGGGTTTTCTTAGAATAAGCAGCGGAAAAAGACACTCGAAGGAAGAGGGTCGTAAAACTATAGAAATGTTTATAAGAACAAAAATGCATAGAGGACTGGGTAGAGAAGGAAATGGTTTATGAGGGGTCAGAGGGTTAGAATTTCATTACAGAGGAACTCATTTTAGAAATATACAAAGTAATATAAAATCTATAATGTGTATATAAAGGAGTAGGTACATTACAGTTTCAGCAATTTCTTCCCTCGTGAACCGTATCCTTTCCAAACACCTTTCCCAGATACCTTACCCCTCTTGCCGTAGCATCGTTCCATTCGAAAAGTCTGTCACCGGCAGGTTTCGAAAAACTCCTCGCTAGAGGTGACGTTCTCGTCCCGACATTCGACGGCTCAGCTGAGACGAACCACAGTTACAGACGTGGATTGATACTTCATACAGCGAACTCCTCGCGTCGGAGGGTTCACGTTACAGGCGATAAGACGGTCCACTGGAAAAACAGCTGCTATGACTGATCAGAGAAAACAGTACGGATCGTCGTTCATAATATTTACCACTCCCTTTTTATGCTGTATATACTTCGGAGACTTCTGCTCAGGTTCTACGCACTATATTATAGCGTGATACATCAAACATGGTATACTACAGGATTAATGTATAAGGCTTCGTTTGCAAATGATGACTGCATGGTTTTATGCGGGCCGTTGATTTTAATAGTCATATATACAATAATTGACTTACTGGAATTGATATATAATAATAATATTCAACCTTATACTATAGGTTCATAAAGTAAAGTTAATATTTCCATAAAAAATAAATGGAAAATACAGTTATTCAAATTAACATACATATATATATATATATATATATATATATATATATATATATATATATATATATGTGAGGATGTGTAATAATCAGTAGAAGCCGCACGATTAGATTCGTCTAGAAATAAGAGTTTTATTTATTTAATTACCTAATTACCATATTTACAAAGTGAGCACGCGTCGTACTAACCTAGAAATAAGAGAATCAACAATCAAAGCTATTGCTTCACGGATCTCTTTTACTCCTTCGAAGATTCAACACTCTTAATTATTCATATATTGTGACTTAGTTTCTATGCCCATAGTTTACTTTACTAACTTTTATCAGTTACTAATTTAATAGATTATTCTATGTCTCGAGCCAAAGCTCGTGAAGGATTTCTATCTCTCTCTCCCTCTCTGTGTAGCCCGAGTGTCCCGGATCATGCGCACAAAGCTTATATATGAGCTAATTCACAAATTCCCGGTGTGGTTTTGTACCTCAAAATTTTCAATCATTTTTTTTTATCATTAACGGGTCATTTCCGTGGAAATGAGTCGAAAGCCACCGCAATATAATTTTTATCAATGTAGCTCATGACATCTTTGATATTTCGCGTTTTTAACGGTTCTTTTGAGAATACCCGAGAAGTTGATAGTCTAACAGAAAATTAGCTCATATGTAGATCAATTTAATTTGGTTCTTAATGTTTGAATAATGAAATATGGTGTGTGTGTGTGTGTGCTTTTCAATAGAAAATTCATATGTAGTTGAATTCGACTTGAACGTATTTCCAACCAAGTTACTTCAGCGGTTTTCGTCAGCAGCTTCTCTCATTTTCTGCAACAAGTCAGCGTCATCTTTCAAAATTTTCGTCATCTGACCCGGTAAGAAGATACACAATCCGTTGTCCACATCCACCACTATCCTGGCTCCAAATTTGGTCTGCACCTTTCGGAGATCGGTAATAGGATAGGCTTTCAACACCTCCAGGTCACTTAGCTTTTTTGCCGGGAGGAATTCCTCCAAACGACCCAATTTGTTGATCGCAGAGAGATTCATGTTTTCAGCCAAATCTTCATCGTTTCAAGTTTTTTCGTGAGACGGTTGATGTCTGATTTTGTCTGGATGAGATCTTTCACTTCGTTGATATTCTTCATTAACAGCTCGAGTTGCGCTTTTGATTCACGGTGTTTCGGAGTGGTTTGAACCATTCGAGAAATAATGGTGGAATGCGATGTTCCAGAGCGAATTCCCAACTTTTATAATCGTTTCCCCCCACTACTCGTCTTTTGAAATTAAGGGTTGCATCTCTGGTATAGGGTTTATTCGATCTGATAGGTATTTATAGAAGTCTGATATGTCGTATGATGAAACAAGGCTTCGTGTCTATGGAAAAGGAAGGACATACCAGGAACTGTTTGTTTTGAGAAATTCCACGAATCGTTAGTTATCGGACTTGCATCTGCATGTTCTTCATGGGGGTGTGTGACGTTGATTCGAGGGTATGTGACGTCATATTGAGGGTGTGTGACGTCATTTCGAATAATTTCGGGAACTGTTTGTCTGCCAAGCTTCCAGACTGACCTTGGGGAAGCTTCTAGAAGACTCTGACGCAGGGGTTAGGATGTGTGACGTCATATTAAGGGTATGTGACGTCATATTAAAAATGCGTGACATCATTCTGAGGGTCCTATGCCGATAATTCCAAGAACTGTTCGCGAAATTCCGAGAATCGTCAGGGGCGTACCCCGGGGAGCAGCCCCTCACACTGGCCGAGAGAAATATAACGGCAGGGCCCCGATCGAAGCCGACACGTCGCTGCGGTGACGTAGCTGCAACGTCATGTGACGTAGGCGTGACGTCATGAAACCTTCTAGAATTTCCCTATCCCCCCGTCCTTCCTTTCCCCTCCTCCCTTTCCCCTCCTCCCTTTCCCCTCCTCCCTTCTTCCCCCTGCCCCTCACACGGACGCGCGGAGGTGTGCATGTGTGCGTGCGTGTATGTGTGCACTAACACGTGTTGATCCAGAACTCTCCTAGAATATCTACCGATTTCATCTCCTTTTTGACCAGATTGGAAACTTTCACCAATTGTTCAAGCGGAGTAACTATCGGCTTGAAGACATCGCTCATCATCCGTTCGACAGCCTCGCCGTCTGATCTCTGCATCCGATGTTTCTGACGAATCGCGTCGCTTGCTCTCGCGATACCACGCAAAACTTTCTTCTGCTCACGAATGCCTGTACCCTGCATGTTGACGCAGCTGGGTCTGGAACGCGACTGTCTCACCGTTATGCGAACACGATACATTCATCACTTGTTTATGCTCACAAAACAGTCGAATCCTTCCTTATATCGTCCTTCGTTCATCTCGCTTTCCTTGTCATTAACAACGAAAGCGTCCTTGTCGTCGGTCTAACACGCGGAACACAAATCTCTGAATTGCACGTACATCATATCCGTGGTCACGTGATCGTCGTAGACGTGCTTCAGATTCATCTCGTCCTGACGGAAGAGTACCAGCAAATTAGCGTTGTCGCGCACCGAATGTTTCGGGATACGAGCGTACGTCTGACAGAGATAGAAACAGTCGACGTCTCTGTGTCGCCCCATGCAAGAGAAGGCTCTCACATTGTCCTGTTTTTCGCACGCTATATCGTCGGAAATCATGATCGTTCGGACGGTGAAGACATCGACTCAGCTGAAGGAACCTCGCTATGTTATACTGGGTTTCCAGACAAGTCGCAAGAAGAAGCTGAATCAAAACGCTAGCCATTTCGATCACTACAACATCATTGACGTTAAACTCTTCTTGATTTCTTAATGTTATCCGTATGGGAACCTGAATCTCGATATGAGTCATAATCAGTATGCTCGGTTGTATGAAATGTACGCAAGTTTCCAAACCTTCTTTTGGGTCAAGGAACCTGAACCGTTTCTGAAAAAGAGTGAATTACTACAGTACACCTCCCTATTCGTCATCGAGTGTTCAAAACAAAACAAGTCGTTCAAGTTTGGACCTGTAGACGTTCGCTTCGAGTTTGAAGCCAAAGACAACTTCCCTGCCGATACTTCGGCATACTGTTTGATCTTACATGATCGAGTGGTTGAATACAATCCCAGAAGTGGTGGGGTGAAGAAATTAGTATAATTATGCATTTCTACAAATAAAGATTTTTTCAATAAATATATGTGTCGTTCCAATCATTCCCATCCCGGATAGTTATGCCACTCAGCGGTATCTAGTTACTCTAGAGTAAGCTCAGAAAGGAGGGGTAAGGATGGAGAGAGTTGGTATTAATATTGTGGTAGATTATTTATTTGAATGAGCTCAACAGCTTTATAAAATTTAAAGATTTTTAAAAACTACAATGAAACGCCGGAAAATATTATGAGGGTTTTTAATCTTAATTTTTTGCTCGATTCAATCGACGTTTCAGTTTTTCAAAAAATTCATTTCGAAAAATCAGGATTTAACCCAGCATCTTATGTGAAAATCCATAACTTTGTTGTGAATAAAGATTAAAATCTGAATTCGTGACTCAAAATATGAAAGAAATGATATCCAATTGACACTTATCTAATGACGATTCACCGTACAGTTCCGTTCATATTAACAATAATCAGTAGAAATTGATGAGAGACGGGAACTGAAATCGACATGGTAACGTCAGCTGTCACTTGGCGGAAGGTTAGAGAGATGTAAAATTCTGGGTGTGTGAAGATGAAAGGGGAATTCAATAAGAAGTGATTGATATTAAGCCCGGTTGCATTAACGTGGGGATCCCCTTGAGCACAGGGCAAATTACGCTCTGTGGGTTATCTGTCAAATGTTTCATAGCAATCATATCCGCTCTATGGCAGCAGAACTCTGCACCGCGCGCTGACCGGCGATTACCTCCAGGGTTGCGATTCTCTACTTCTCCGCTAACTCCGCTAACTCCCCTCACTTCGCTAACTCAGCAGAGACCGTTGGTTGGCTGAGGAACGTCCAATCGGAGATCGTTTCGGATCGGTGGTCGTACGGTGGCGCCGTGGGCTTTGCCCGGCCGCTAGTTGTAACAAACGCGAGGCCCTAGTCACACTTGATTTACATGCATGTCACAAGTGTACCATAAGGATAAACCGAGGTGATGAAAAGAAAAAAAGAGAACAAATAAATAAATTAAAATATCGGACTGCATTCATTCATTGATTTATTCGTTCTCTTTCTTTCTTTTCATCTCCTAGGTTTATCTTTGTGGTACATATGCATGTAAATCAAGTGTAAGTGGGCCTCGCGTTTATTGCGACTAACGGCCGGGCCAAGCCCACGGCGCCACCGTACGACTGTACTGACCGATCCGAAACGATCTGCGACTGGACGCTGCTCAGCCAACCAACGGTCTCCGCTAAGTTAGCGGAGTTAGCGGAGTTAGCGGAGTTAGCGGAGTTAGCGGAGTTAGCGGAGTTAGCGAAGGTAGCGGAGTTAGCGGAAAAGTACAGAATCACAACCCAGGACTTTCTCATCAGAGCTATTGAACGAGGAAGAAGAATATGATTCCGAAGATGATGACGACGATGACGTCGATGCCAATGACGAAAGGTCCGAGTCCATTGCTTATACCAATTAACATATATTATTAATTGTCAGACGCGTGAACAATTGAACATAGGCGCAGTTCTGCCGCCATAGAGCGGATACAATTGCTATGAAACATTTGACAGATCACCCTCGGGGCAAAATTTTCCCCGTGATCGAAGGAATCCCCACGTTTATGCAACCGGGCATAAATGTTTTATTAAGAAACATCAATGTTTTTAACATTTGATGTTTTTTTTTTTTTCAATAATGTTTTTGATGTTTCAACGTAGACATTGCCGCAAGTATTTGCAAGCTAGCAGACTAAATGACTATTTATTGATCTTTCTATTTTCACAAACCGATAAATCCTATAATTCTTATATTGATGACCTCTATAATTCATATTAATAATTTTGAAATAAAAACAATAATTTTTGGGAATTGTTTAATTTTTATACACCCAACGACCTTAGCTAAATCTGATGAGCTACTTTACCCATTTACTGTTGGAAATTTACAAATTTATTTGTCATTGGGAATAGGTCCATCAAATTCGTCCTCTTTCAGCAAACAGTAATGTTCATTTTTTCGATATTTCAGGCTTATAATGTCTTCGTCCTTCTTCATAGCCTCTGATAGTTTCTCCCAGACCTCGTCAATGATATCCAGTGCGTAATTGAGCATAAATTGTTTCGTTAAGAATGCTATATCCTCCTTCCTCATTCGTTTTAAACTTTCCACTTGAAGATATATCTGCAAAGATTTATGAAGAGATTCGGTACAATCCTTCAAAACCAAGATTTCAATCGCTGAACGTTTTCCCAGGCACACCGGTATGCGACAATGTTCCCGTGGAAGTCCTCGTGCCAACCACCCACTTTGATGTGTTGCAAGAATCCAAGACTCGGACATCCTAATTCTTCCAGATCGATCACTGGCTTTGAATCGTCGTTGATAGTTTTCTCGATCAACTGTTTCTCCTCATTTTCCTTCACATAGATATAACTTGCAGGCTCAACAATTTTCTTCAATTCTGTCTGCACATTATCGTAAGACATGTCACCATCATTCCAATCTGATCCATGATAATTCCGCGTCAACCAGGAATTGGTAGCTCTGCATTTGGGTGGTAAGGTTTGCCAAGAACAAGATGGTTTGAATAAGATGCGAGTCATACCATATCTGCCTGCATCATCCGCTTGAACAGTGATTGCAGCCAGCTCCTTTACTACAAATTCGTCGTAAAAGTTTTCAAAACCTTGCACATCCAATATTATCTCCATCGTGAGGATAGATTCTTTCTAGATAAGATTCTTTACTCCTCGAAGATTGGTTGAATACTAATTTTCATCCCAGAATTTCTGGCTCTTTTATCACCGAGAACCCTTCCACAACCGAATATAAGCATTTTTCATTATGAAACAATCATAACGAACAATAATAAATATAATTCCGACGCCTATATATCTACAGAGACCTTAGCCTATATATTTACAAACTAACCTAAACTAGCTTAGGTCTGTGGAATGCTTACGAACTAACCTAAAGCCATATACTGTAACAGCGATTCCCGCGAGCTCGGCTGTTACCCGCGGAAACTACGACCTATTATCAAATAAGACACCAACGCTTTACCTCCTCCGACTAACAACGATGATGTTGGACGCCAGACTTCGAGAGAAGTCCTCTCTCTCTCTCTCGTTCCAGCTAGCTGTCGGTAGAGGGATAATTCGTGGGGGCGAGAAATAAAAATACTCAACACGAAGGAATATATATTTGAAATTATTTATTTATCAAAAAGAAAACAAGAAAAAGATGACATTAATTTGTCCAGCCTGTCATCTGGCTTCGGCTTATACCACCGCTACTCTATGTTATAAATACTACTGGACTAGAAAATAACAATACTATAATATAAATTACTCTACTCTAAACTTATAAAAAGGAAAATAAATTATTTATTACGAATAATACTCAGTACGGTTGACGTTATCACAGACTCGGGGCTTTGCCTTCTCCGCTGCTACCAGCTGGAGATACAGCTGTTCAGTCTGATTTCGAGCTCTGCGCTCTAGTCTCTGACTGACAGCTGATCGCTCGACAGCTGGGAGGGGAAGGGGATCGGGACTCGGTACTCGGTACTCCACCGCAAGAGTTCTCTGACACGCTAGCAGACAACTGCGACGCGTGACGTCAGAGGACTCGGGCAAGATGGCGTCGGCTCTAGGTTTGCGAATTCTGCGCAGCGGCTGCGAAAGCGGCTCGCAGTCGCGCAGACTCGACCGCCACCTGGAACATTAACAAGTTCAAACACGCCGGGACTCAACGGCCATGCGGTACTTGTCTAGATTCGGGACTGGGGACGGTACTTGGGAACGAAGAGCTTTTTCCTGACTATGACTCGAGACTTGATTTTCGGGACTTGGGGGAAGAATTAGGGTTAGACTCGGGCTGAATTTATCGGATAGATCCTACCTGATCTCACGGTTCCTCGGCCTCGTGGTCGGCTCGTAGTCCAGGGGCAAGCAAGGGTCGTGTATCTCAAATCGGCAATAATCCAGTCCAATAATCCAATCTCAAGTCCAAGTATAGACAGCAGGGGTCACAATCAAATTTCGCACTAATCAAGGCTCTCAAACTTCTCACGAAACTCTCTCTCTCTCTCTCGATTCACTTCAGACGCACGTGATTCTCACAACAAGGCTCGGACAATTAATGACTCTTCCTTTCCGGGCTGCTAATTACCTACCCTCGCCGTTCGTCCTGTAAGCGCTGGCCGTCATCGATAGACCAATCCGGTGATCTACGATCGATATGGCCGCGCTAGGACGAAGGCGGCAGATATTAAAATTAGCTATCGGTACTTTTAATTAATAAGGGCTTACATACGCTCGTTTAGGCTGGTACGGAGGAGGTCCAAACGTTTGCCACGTTACAATACATATTTACAGTGTGGTGGTGGCGCGCGGCTGTCTGAAATTTATAAAAAATATTATTATTAGAATGACCGAACGAAATGTGATGAAAGTTATATCAACTTACCGGAACCGAGACGTTACTCTGAATCGTAGCCCTCGTCCTCCGAAGGCCGCCACCACGGGATGGGACCGTCCTCATCTTCGCTCCAAATCTCTTCTTCTTCTTCTTCCTCTTTCTCTTACTCTACTCCCTCTCGCTCTTCTTTCTCTACTACATCCCTCCCCGGCATCCACACCTCAACCTCATCCCAGTCCTCCGCCCTCCATGACCCCCATAGACGACGTGATTCAAGTCTTTGGGCACGGACGACGCGGCGGAGCTCTGGGGCAAGGCGCTGCCTGCGTAGCCGTCGTCGAACCAGGAGCTCTCTCTCTCTCGACTCCTGGCTCGCGACGCTACTATCATCATCTTCGAACTGTTCTTCAAGCAGCGCCTCGATCCGTTCCTCGAGCCCCATTGCCGCCTCTGCCTAGAACAACCACATATCCCGGGGGTCGACGTGGGCCAAAACATCCGCTGCTATATTTTCCATTTCTGTGACAAAAACTATGAATCACAAAACTGTACCCTTCGCGAAAACTAGGGTGTCGAAGAACAATAACACTTACTTCTCAGACTTCTTACACTTCCGACACTCACTCTTATAATTAAAGTTTTCGACTGCTTGCTGCTTGAAATCAAAGTGACACGTCGTGCAGAGAAATCCACCTCGTTGCATCGCGTATTCCGAGTAAGGGGGGGCAATGAGGATTCATCCAGGGTCACGAGTCGAAGGTTATTACGACGGCGAGATATTCTGAGAATCGCTAGGCTAATAATGTTTTTGCATTCCATACGCAAAAGTAATTTGATCTGTTTCGATCATCCTGGTGATAAGTCCAGAAACCGGTCCACGACTCATGAGTTATCAAAGAATGGACTTGCATGTTCTTCGTACAAGGGTATTGTAACGAATTAGTTCTATCCCGCTACAAATAATATAGAGGTGTTGGATCGGAAAATAGGGTATTTTCAATAACTTGAAACGACGATTAAGTTAAAGATTTTGAATTTAATATAGTGAATTCTTTTGAGGCAGACATAACAAACTAACAAAAATTAGTCGACATTATGCTGTCTGTGTACGGTAAATTTAGGACCATCTGTTTTCTCATTCATCCATCACCATTCACACAATTATTAAAATACGCCCACCTATGTCTAATTGTCTTAAAATTAAGGTAATGTGTTATGAAATATACAGGTATATATATGTCGGCGCACGATAATTCGGACGTGGCTTTCTGGCTCTTTTGATATTTGTTCCAAGTCAATAAAGTTAGTTTTAGTTTATACTATTGACTGTTTATAAGAAACTGGTTTACGTTCAGTCTCAGTGCATTTGTTAGTGTTAAGATTGAAAGCTATGCGCACTTAAGAGTTAATAAGTGGCGTAGAAAAGGGATGCAAGACATGGCCATCCTTGTCGAACGTAGCCGCAGCCCGGCGGTGGTGATTTTTGAAGGGGCAGTCAGATTTTGAACTGAGCCAAAGAAGGACCTGTTAAAGAGATCTGGCCGAAAGCATTTGGAGAATTGATTGGAATCACGTCGTGGCTGCGTATTCATTATAGCGTCTCTCTTCTACGCGTCAGAATAAAATAGTTTATTCGTTCAGTTGTAGTCTAGAATAATTAACATCATCAAAGACAATTATTAGATTAGGTTTCATTATATTATTTCTTGCGAACAATCAAACAGTCTGCAAGTTGAGCCATGGTCGACGATAATACCGTTCGTCCTCCGACATATATATATATATATATATATATATATATTATATATATCAGGGTGTCCCATCTGAAACAGTGCATTAGAATATCTCGGAAATGAGGACTGCTATCGAAAAATGATTTAGATGAGAATATCATAGTTTCGAGGGGGACACATGATGGTGATATCACTTTGGTTGTGAGTAGTTTTGCTTGTGAGAAATTAGCACGAACGTAGTTTTCTTAAATGGCAACCGATTTTTTACCCGGAACAAATGTTGTACCTCTCGGTAAGACTAATAAAAGTGCCTGTCGTTTACGAATCGCGAGTTATGACTGTTCGAAACTCGGAAATTTGTCATAACCTGCTACTGTCATGATAGATACTTCTTCAATCGCAATCATTCGGGGTGAAATCACGGTTGTTTCAGGAGTTTATCAAATGTTCAAACACATTTTCCTTTGTCTGAAGGCAGAGTTGCAGCCGATGTTGGAAATACTGGAGTGTAGAGAGCGGAGTATTGTGCTGGATGTGACGACAGGCGTTTATTATCTTCAGTTCCATGTCTTCCCGTGTCATCGGCGGCCAAACATACAGAATGTGAAATTAAAAAAAAAATGGAAGCGATTGAAAAACTACACCTACTGATGACAAATTTCGGAGTTTCGAAGAGGTATAACTTGCGATTCGTGAACGATAGGCACTCTCATCACGAATGGCTGAATTCGTCTTATCGTGAGGTACAATATTCGTCTCGGGAAAAACATCGGTTGCCATTTAAGAAAACTACGTTCGTGCTAATTCCTCACAAGCAGTACCACTCACAACCAAGCTGATATCATCATCATGTGTCCCACTCGAAACTATGATATTCTCATCTGAATCATTTTTCGATAGCAGTCCTCATTTCCGAGATATTCTAATGCACTGTTTAAGATAGGACACCCTGTATATATATATACATATACTAGGGGGGCTGCGGTCCCCTGCGCGCTTCGCGCGCCAACCCCCCGAATTTCAATTTCTATTAGTCTCTCTAAAACCCGGATCTGCGGATTTTATGTTCTTCGAAAAATAACCGAATTTCTAATGAAATCCAGTGAATGTTATGCGACTCACGACTATATATTCTTTTTACATTGGTTATTACTAAGAATTTCGATTTTCCTCGGACTCTATTATTTCTTGGACTTTTTCTTCTTCTGCTTCTATTAAGGCGGCCGCTGCTGAGGCTGCCTCTCTCATTTCCGCAGCCGCGTATAACTCTCCTTCCATTTCGTCGTCTATTACGATAATTTATCAAATTTTTAGTGAATTCATATTATGTTATGTTTTCCTGTCGTTTGGTGTGGTTAGATAAATATTGATATCACATACCAAACATTCTCGGTAAATCCATTATTAAAATTATCCCGATTAAAGCTATAAATTTTACAAAAACAGCGTTGCAAACTACGACCTATTAGTAATTTGTAACTATGTTCCGTTTGGTTGAAACAAACATAAAAACAATAAAAGTGAAGTTTTTCAATACTTTAGTTCTTTTATCTGGATTAGATTCATAAATATTATTTTCTGCTCTTTTAGCTTCTTATTTTGATTCCAAATTTTATCTCTTCAAATCCAATATTCCAAAATGCCTCGTTGCGCAAATTCATGTAGAAGTCATTCAAATGAACGACCAAAATCAAAAAAACGGAAGAATGAAGATAATATTCCTCCGCTTTCTACTACGGAATATATTAACAACATTGAAATCGGAGATAAATTTGTGTAAGCAATAAGCTCACCAATATTGCTATCATTTTAACGTAAAGTCCCATTATTTTATCCGTTTTTTTTTTTTTTTGTCGTAGAGCTATTATTGGATACGTTGACACGATTCAATCGAGTGTAATGAAACGAAAAACTTCGCCAGATAAGCTAGAAAACACCAAATCAGAGTTGGACTTAATTTATCCTTAATAATAATGACGGTATGAGAGTTTCCTGTTATCAATGGGGCGATCAGGCCCCTGAATTATCAAATGAAATCAAACAAAATCAGGTAAATGATATTTACATTTTCTTCTAGATTACATTTTCTTGGTAAACAATTTTTTCTATGACAACTGCATACGTGTTGTTCTTAGATTTATCTTCTTCAAAACGTAACCGCCAAGACTGCCTCATCGTACAACCCCGGCAACATTAATTTCGAATTACTATCAAAACCATTTTCGAAAATATATTGCTTTGGAGTATTTGATGTATTTAAAAATGCTGACCAAATTAACACCCGTGGCTTTTCCGATATACCTCACAAAACTGGAATTATAAGTAAGATTATTTTTAATCAATTATTTCATTCGTTGATTAACTTCACCTTGACTGTAGAAATCAAAGGCTATGTCAAAGACGAATTTATTCAACCTTCTAAAATGCGAACCGATGAATATATTGGTACAATAACTGATGGCGCATTCAAAATTTGATCCAACGTCACCAAATTAAGTCCAATTTCTGCTGGCCAACGGATAGAAATCATTGGCGATGTTCAACAAAACGGTAAATTATCCCTCATTCAAGCTTCTGATTTAATGAACAAATACGAATTGTTATCAATACAAAAGAAAAAAACGGCATCACTATCCTTGATGGCATTATTAAATGGCATTATTAAATAGCTATAGTTTCGGGGATTTATTAACAATAGTCAACGGTAAGGGGGCAATTAATTTCATAAAATCAATTCGAAATAATTTAATCTATTCAAGAACCGACAGTAGATATTATAATCCTGGCGTCAGAGGTCTTGTAAAAGTCAACCGAGTCACAAGCCTCATGTTGACAAACAGTACACCTGTAACGAATGAAATTGAAGAATTAGCTGAAGATTTAGAAATTAACTGTAGGATCCAACAGAAAGATCAAAATCTCTGCAAATTAATGCCACCCGGAAATATAAAACCAGGTCTGAATAAAGTTCAATCAAAAATTAGGCCAACTCGGTTCCAAAGAAATTGAATAGATGCAAAACGCATAGATAAATGTCACAATTACCTAAAACTTTATTTGATTAGAAAAACGATAAAAAAAAATAGAAAAAAACGGACTGATAGGTCCAACACGTCGAGCAAATCATCTAGGTTTAAGTTAATAAATAAAATAGTTTGAGAGCACTCAATGTGTCGGACATACCCCATATAAGAAATAGAAATTTTTTTTTTTTTTTGTTTTGTTTGAATAAAATTCTTCTCTCGATACAACAAGACCTCGGTGAAAAGATGACGACGACATCAAGTATTGAAGCTGGTTTAGTTCGCACTACCTTCCAATGATATGCCGTACGCAAATAAATAAGGCTGCAGGCTCCGAAATATCTAGACGACGAAGCCGATGAGAGATGGACCGGAAATGTCAAAACTCATCAAAAACTTTTGACGTTTCCGACCCATTTGGACAAAAAGAAAGAAAGACAAATTAATAACAACACATGGATTAACGATTTTAATACCCGGAACCAACAAAAAGACGATAAAAGAATTACACTAAGACGAAACAAAGAACAGCTACCTGATTACATGGCGGAGTTCGACATCGACGACCCATTCGACTGGACAATAAAAAAAAAAAAAAAAATTAATCACAATGCCAGGATATGACGATTCAGAAACTCGGACATAACGAAATCAACACGGATGTAACGAAACAATCGGACATGACAAACCTAAGACACCCGGAAATAACAATAAAATTAAAAGAAAGATAAAGGCATTTCATCACCTTATCTGACGATGCTTCCAAAAAACTTCATCACCGACCATCAGCTGATGAAAAGGGGGCAATGTAACGTGTTCAGCCTATAGGCAGAATAGGCTGACTATACGTCACATCATGGACATAGCACACACAGGTATTGCATCACGTGATACAATACCAGAAGAGCAGAGTATCGGTGTGACAACACAATTCGTATATAAGACGGACGAGCTAAGCTTCTCCAGCGGACTTGTGCCAAAGCGGCCGACCGACTCATAACAATTTATAAATTCTTCTTCTTCAAATCTAAACTCTTTTCGAGCGTATTTGAGCCAAAGCGGCCGTACCACTCACAAAATTTAAAACTCTTTAAAAGCGCGGACTTGTGCAAAAGCGGCCGACCGACTCATAACATTTGCAAATTTGTTTCTTAGAGCGTATTCGAGCCAAAGCGGCTGTACGACTCACAAAATCTAAAACTCTTCAATCGAGCGTACTCGTGCCAAAGCGGCCAGACGACTCACAGTTAAAATTCATCTCCAAATCTAAACTCTCCTATAGAAAATTGTCTTGGCCAAAGCGGCATTTCAATAAATTCAGAAAATTCAGAAAATTACGTTAGCCAAAGCGGCATTTCAATAAAATCATAGAGAAATTAAAAGAATTGTCTTAGCCAAAGCGGCATTTCAATCAAATCAGAATTAAATCAGAAAATTAATTTAGCCAAAGTGGCATTTCAATAAAAAATTACAGAACGAAAAGAATCATTAACACAAGTTCCGGCCATTGAGAGGCAAAGATAGAAATAAGTTAGAATAAGATTCATTCATAAAATCATTCATTCATCATTCATTCTTTTATTTTATGTTTCTCCATTCTTCTTATAATTTTGTAAATAGTTACTTAGCAAAAGCAGCTAAGATAGATAATAAATAGAAGATAATCTACCAATATCAGGGATCTAATCCTTGTCTTCTATTTTTCGTTTAACAACATAACCTCATTTTTGTATTCGTTCAGAGCAGCACTTCGCTTCACTTGCTTATAAAATTGAATTCATTGTTTAGCTGAAAGGCAGCTTCGGTGAGTGTGTTGGACAGATACGATATAGCTATAATTGGTGTCCTAGCTGAGAACACACATATCCCAAGTCTGTAATAGGCTGCTTCGAGGAGCTAGACTCGGGACAGCTACGGTAGAGCGATAATTGCTATCCTAGTCCGGTGAGTCTAGCCGAACCTATCTTCTAAACCGAAGGTTTAGGCTACCTCGATAGAGCCGGGGTATTTCACCAAGCCTATGCTCCCTGCTATTGCGATTTTGATGTTAACTACAGATCCAGGATGCTATATCCAAGACTGCGTGTCAGACTCGGACTCCCAACAATTGGCCCTCGAACACAAGTCGGCTGACTAATGTCGTACGCTTCCTTTGTTGGTCATCAAAACTGTACCTAACTCGGTTTGTGTTGGCTTTCTATCAAACGGAGTTAAATAAGAAAATGTCAGGTATTTCGTCTAATAGTAGCTTTGTTTACTAATAGTTCAACCAAACAAGATTTGACATATTACAGTAATATAAACTTATGATTAACTTATCCTCCCTAGTTTCCTATCTTTAATTTACAATGACTTTGAAGGGTCTATACTGCTTTAGTAACCTGATCCTAATACATGACATACTATATCGTGAGTAATTGATAATAGACTTTTATATTTTACTATTTGATAAACTGATTTTATAAGTTCGAATTCCAGAAAATGTTATGATTCTAAGTTATCATCTAGTCAAGACGACTAGTATATAACAATTGAGCCGCTCGGGTGCTATACCACAAATGCGCTGACGAGCTGAGTCGTCGCCGGTTTATATACGATTATTTACCCGCTTGTGACGTCACCAGCGGCGTCCGCGAGTTTGTCTAATGTTTCGTTGATTTCGGATGACCAATCACGGTTGTCCTCCTCCTTGTCACTTGGACATGTTACAATATAAATATATATATACCGAGAGGAAATCTAGAAAGTATACAGTGACTGCGCACGCGCGAGCTTCGTCGTCCGCTGAGGCAGGCTGGCCACCCCGAGTTTCAGCTGTCAAAATTTGTTTTTGACGGCGATGTAATTGATACGAATTTTTGAGGTTAAGATCTCAATTAATTGCGGTAGTGATTCAGAAAGGCTTGGAAAGCTTTTATTGTCGAGATTAAAACTTGATGTTCTGAAAGAACTGTCGAAATTTATTCCGAACAGCTGATTGTTGGCTTCGATTCGATGTGTCGGATCATTTTGAGAGGAATTGTTTATCCGATTAAACTGGAAACTAGTGGTCTAAATGATGGGTGCTTGGAAAAAACGAAGCAGGTAGGTGGAAACAGTTTATTCAATCATGATAGTTCAATACAGTAGAAATAATCCAAATTCTTTTGATTAACAGGAAATGTTGGTGAATAAATGCTGTTTGGTTGGAAAATTCAAGAATGAGTCTACAACAGCCAAATGATTGCATCTCTGCCTTTCATTGACATCTCCCATTTAATTTCATCTCAAGTGCAGAGATCATCGCCACTTTTGTCGGTTGACCGAAGAAATTGTTATAATTTCTTTCAATTTTAAATATTTTTCATGCAACGTTTCTTTTAAATATCTTTCTCGACAGAAAAGAACATTAAATTTACGAGTTCTGAAATAGAAAAACATGAAACCAATTTTTCAAGAAGTTTGAATATTTTATCATCTGTGATTGAATTGTGATTTTTTTCTTTCACGAGCCTAGTTTAATTAAGTTTCCCTCGAATCTCCTCCTACCACAGCAGATTATTGTCAATCGTAAAAATTTTCTAATGATAAGCAGAATTCATTCTGTAAATCATCGACAGTGTTCGAGTTACCGAATAGAGAGGGCCCCATACTGAAATAAAAAATGTATCAACTTTCGGTTGATTGAAATTATTTCTGAACAAGCGATTATTTGTAATGCAACGTGTATTAGCAAATAAATGCATTTGTAGCCCTTGACGAGGTTTGCCCAAGTATTTTCAAGAAGACACAAGTACAGACACAGCGACAGAGATAACTGAGACAGCTGGAACTAGCTAGCGGGGTGAAATTATAAACCAAAACTAACTTTAGAGATATTTTCAACTAAAAATGTTGAACATTCCTGGATTTCGATTGTATCAGTTCGGCTAGCAAAATCTATTGAACCAAATGACAAAAGTAACGAAGCCCAAGTTCAAAATAAAAATATTCATGTGTTCTAATAATTCCTTGACGCTGTGAAGTAGCACTAATGGCCGAATAAAAAACTCATCATTATTGGCTTGAACAAAGTAAAATGGTCAAGTATTTAAACATCCACGTCTGTACTGTGCGAGTTCTTCAATTTCGCCCCAGTCAATGATGTAAAGATGGAGGTGATGGTCCAACAAAAACACTTGAACTCCTGTTGCCTGACAGAACGACCACATCGAATAGTTGAAATGGTGGCACCGATCAAGAAAACATGGTCCTTGCTGGCAGAACGTTTTGATTACCAGGTAACATACAATTTTCCTACTGCTGATCGAGCCTCCTAGAAAAACGAATTTTATCATTGATTGCATGGCAAAATGTTGTACCACTCAAAGATCACAGAATCAGAATTGTACTCACGAACCCCGATGACTTCTCCGAGGAGA
Source organism: Tenthredo scrophulariae (assembly GCA_963978835.1). NCBI lineage: Eukaryota > Metazoa > Arthropoda > Insecta > Hymenoptera > Tenthredinidae > Tenthredo > Tenthredo scrophulariae. The sequence goes on from OZ022232.1 coordinate 13,865,390, forward strand.
AAACTTGAACGTCGACGACTTTAGTCCCACTTCACTGTTTGATTGTTTCCTAGCTGAAAATAAAAGGTGTTATTATCAGACCCGCTTCTGCTGATTTTGGATTCAACTAATGGAATGCATTGTACTTTGATGATGTAAACTACACTGTGATTAACTGTTATTCTTTTCCTCTTTTCATTCTTGGATTTTTGGGGCGTCCTTCTTTGGTAATCAAACATCGTTCGCTATACTAAGGAGTTGCATTTAACAAAGCTGACGAAGGGTCTGTGAGAGTTTCAGTCAGGTACATCTGCTGTAAATTTACACTCCTTGTACTCGTAAATTTCATGGACAAGCCGTATCATTTTGTTGTGTTCCTTCCTATTAATTTTATTCGTTTATTCCATGTTCATCGACACTGATTATTGGCGTCCGGAGCACTGCACTGGGATGAGTCCACTCCGGAAGTATCTTCTGATCCGTTTCAACAATCCATTTATTTTTTACCTAATGTGAATAAAGAATATTTTTTCAATAAACGTTATTTTCACTCACCTGCCTCAGTTTGTCCAGACTGCCACCTAATAATGACCTTTCAGATTTTATTTTGGATTTCATCTTTCAACATATCACTTCAAGATAATTCTTGTAGTAGCGATTAATTGTTGTTTTCACATTAAATCTTTTATTGCACCCACTGAATAATCTACCGATATGGACTACGTTATTGAGAACTGCTCGTCCGTGCTATTTTTTTTTTTTCGCTAATTATCGTCGAATTAAAATAAAAAGCAACATAACCTCAATTGACTACTTTACGCGCGAGAGTTCGACAGCAGATCTCGCTTAATTTTCTTCAAGTTGGCACCCATGCCTCACAGGTTGAAATACCTCCGCGGGACGATCCTACCGACCAATGAAATTAAATTAATTTGGCGCGTGCGCAGTCACTGTATACTTTCTAGATTACCTCTCGGTATACGAAGTGTGTTGTCACACCGACGCTCCGACCTTCTGGTATTGTATCACGTGATAACCTGTGTGTGCTATGTCCATGATGTGACGTATCGGCAGCCTATTTTGCCTATAGGCTGAATACGTTACAATATATAATAATAATATTCAATCTTATACTATAGATTTACAAAATATAGTTAATATTCCCACAAAAAATAAATGGAAAATGTGTGTGTGTGTGTGTGTGTGTGTGTGTGTGTGTGCGCTTCAATAGAAAATTCATATGTAGTTGAATTCGACTTGAATATATTTTCTACCATGATACTTCACATGTAAGCGGTTTTTGTCAGCAGCTTCTCTCATTTTCTGCAACAAGTCAGCGTCATCCTTCAAAATTTCCGTCATTCGAGCCGGTAAGAAGATACAAAATCCGTTGTCCACATCCACCACTATCCTGACTCCAAATTTAGTCTGCACCTCTCGGAGATCGGTAATGGGCTTCCAGCACCTCCAGGTCACTCAGCTTTTTTGTCGGGAGGAATTCCTCCAAACGACCCAATTTGTTGATCGCGGAGAGATCCATGTTTCCAGTCAAATCTTTATCGTTTCAAGTTTCTTCGTGAGACGGTTGATGCCTGATTTTGTCTGAATCAGATCTTTCACTTCGTTGATATTCTTCATTAACAGCTCGAGTCGCGCTTTCAATTCACGGTGTTTCAGAGTGGTCTGAACCATTCGACAAATAATTGTGGAATGCGATATTCCAGTGCGAATTCTCAACTTTTATCGTTTTCCCCCATTACTCATCTTTTGCAATTAAGGGTTGTATCTCTGGCATAGGCTTTATTCGATTTAATAGATATTTATAGAAGTCTGACATGTCGTATGATGAAACAAGGCTTCGTGTCTATGGAAAAGAAAGGACATACCAGGAACTGTTTGTTTTGAGAAATTCCACGAATCGTTAGTTATCGGACTTGCATCTGCATGTTCTTCATGGGGGTGTGTGACGTTGATTCGAGAGTATGTGACGTCATATTGAGGGTGTGTGACGTCATTTCGAATAATTTCGGGAACTGTTTGTCTGCCAAGCTTCCAGACTGACCTTGGGGAAGCTTCTAGAAGACTCTGACGCAGGGGTTAGGATGTGTGACGTTAATTCGAGGGTGTGTGACGTCATATTGAAAATGCGTGACATCATTCTGGGGGTCCTATGCTGATGACTCCAAAGGCTGTTCGCGAAATTTTGAGAATCGTCAGGGGCGTACCCTGCGAAGCAACCTTCCGCCCTTGCCGAGAAAGATTTGACGGCAGGGCCCCGATCGAAACCGACACGTCGCTGCTGTGACGTACCTGCAACGTCACATGACGTAGGCGTGACGTCACATGACGTAGGCGTGACGTCGTGAAACCTTCTAGGATTCCCCCCCTCCTTCCCCTCCGGCTCTCACGGACACGAGGAGGTGTGCATGTGTGCGTGCGTGTATGTGTGCACTTACACGCGTTGACCCAGAACCCGCATAGAATATCTACTGATGTTTACGAGAAGACCGACAATGCGCATGGAAAAATCGTCAACAAAGAACAGTTCAAAACCGACGTCAAACCGCCAGAACAAGCGAAGAAGAAGAAAGAAAAGAAGCGACGCAGGCGAGGAAAATAATTGCGGCCGTACCTGCCAAGTTCAACGCAAAGGCCAAACTCCTAATGGGCATGCTGAGCGGCGCTTCGACACGCTTGACCTGGAACAACGATGGGGCAATCTCGTTTGACGGGGTACCTGTACCAGGTACGGATATCGTCGACCTAGTTAACCACACCGTACGCAACAGAAGATCCTTTGACCCTGTGGGCAAAGTACCCTTCACGCGATTTCTTCATGCGCTTAACGTTCCGCAGTCATACGTGGGAAACGATAATTTCTGGAAGGATATACGAGCCTTCGACACTGAAAGTATTGCGGATATCTCGAGCTCAGGGATCGCATCTTCTTCAACCAGGAACGAGCACGACCTCACTCGCAGTGGACTTTCGCGCCTGATATGGGGAAGACGATTAGTGGACCACGGCGGGGATACCGGTGAGAACGAGGCTTACGACAACGAAGGGGAAACTCCTGTATCGTTCGATTGTCGGGAGGATATATAAGACTTTCACGCCATCGTTTCAGTGCTGAGAAACGTGCAAAAATCGACGCCGGAAAACTCCGGTGGAGAACTTTCCGACTGAAAAAGTAATGGAAATACTGGAGAAAACGTATTACGATGCCTCTTATCCCGCAGGGTACGCAGGGGCTCGAAGACTCGAACGGGCCGCACACGGAGATACGAGTCGGGAATCGGTTAGAAAACGGCTGGCTGCCTAAGAGGCCTATACACTACACAAGCCTGTGCAAAGAAGATTCCCACGCGCAAGATACAACGTTTCCCACATTGATGACGTGTGGGAGGCCGATCTTACTGACCTGAGCTCTGTAAAAAAACACAACAACTGTTACCGATATCTGTTGGTTGTCATCGACGTCTTGAGCAAGCACGCGTGGGTGGTCCTACTAAAACGCAAGATTGCTGCAGCCGTGGCCGAGGGATTTCTACACGTGTTGAGCACAACACCGCGTAGACCCGTTTTGCTGCAGACTGACAAGGGTAAGCAGTTTGTCGGAAGCGCCTTTCAGAAGATACTCGCCGACCGCGAAATAAGGTACCAAACTACCCGCAACCCTGACATAAAAGCAGTTATCGTCGAGCGGTTCAATCGCACGCTCAAGGAACGACTGTGGCGTTACTTTACGCACAAGAAGACGCGCCGCTACGTTGATGTCCTACCTCGGGTTGTACAAGCTCACGACGGAACTGTTCACTCGAGCATTGGAATGGCTCCGTCGGAGGTGACGCTTCGCAACGCAGCGGATGCGCGCGCCCACATGCAGAGACGCTACCCACCCCGTTCCGCGGGTAAGCCGAGATTTCGCAAAAACGACTATGTACGGATCAGCAGAACTGAGGGTACGTTCGAGAAAGGCTACGTGGCAAACTGGAGCGAAGAACTTTTCAAGATTCGTCGCGTACTAACGCGCTCGCCGATCGCCTACGTGTTGGAGGATCTCACTGGTGAGGAGGTCGATGGCGTGTTCTACTAGCCTGAACTTTAGCGGGTGGAGGGAGAATACGCGGCATAAAATCGGCAGGTTTGACAAAATCGCGCAAGTCAAGGAGCGAGGATTCAGTAAGGGACCGTTTGCTCTACGATTCACACTTCCCGAAACGGTTGGACGTCATGACGGGCGATCAGTTTTATATTACTCTACCGAGCAATAGTTCGATACGATTTTTTCCGGAAAATCGTACCTGCTGCTACATTACTTAATTAACGCGGTCAATCGAGTTGACCGGTGTCTGGGAGGTTGGTCTTGCAGAGATTCATTATCCGCTCACTATCGCGGCAAACGAGGCCACGTGGGATGAATATCCAACGGTAATGACTGAGATACGACTAAGGGCGTACGAGGCGACAAAGGTCAAACCTCGAACGGAGATACAGCCAAAGATACCCTCCTGTCTGATGTTCGTACACTGCGACCTCGTGGAACCTCGGATAGTCGGGGACGTTTACGCTCCCCTGTTCCGAGTTGTTCAAGCATGCGGGAAGGAGCATTCTGTTTACGGGGGGTCCGAAATGACAGTTCTCTCACCGCCGCACTATATGCCTCTGATGCTTACAAGTTTCCGCACAATTGAAATCAATATCAGAACGCATACCGGTGAACCTATGCCATTCGAGTACGGGACGTTGACGACCACACTGCACTTCCGATGTATTCAGCAATGAGATGATCTGCCTCTTCGAGACAGAAGAAGAAGAAGAAGAAGGAGGAGGAGAAAAATACGATGACGAACGAAAGCAGAGAGAAAAATAAAAATTAGGCGCAAATTCAGATGGGTCATATCGATCATTACGAGGCGCAGCTCGGCGGCGGCGGTATGGAAAACTTATACCGCGGCGCGGCGCATTAGCGAGCCCACGGTATCGGTAGTTTTCTCGGAGGTTTGTTTCCTAGAGATTACCGTTGCTAACCAGAGGGGCTGAGGCCGTTGGAAAAGAGATTTCACGCAACGGCACCAACCTGTTATTGGACATGCGAAATCATAAGCCGTTCAAACAGGCGTTCAAGACGCGGGTAAAGGAATCGGGTAGTCATTTGCAACAGAAAGCCAAGGACAAAGTTGGTGCACTAATGAAGGGATCTGGATAGAAAAAAAGGGGCCGCAGGTGCAGAGCGTCAGTTAACGATGACCCGTCTGAAACGACTCATCGCCGGACGCCCGTCTACCCAAGCTAACAAGAGAAAGGAGGAGGAGGAGGAGGAGAAGGAGGAGGAGGAGGAGAAGAAGAAGGAGAAGAAGACTGGACAACGTTATACTTGGACAACTGCCGAAACGCGTGATACTAGGCTGTGTCAGCAAAAAGGCCTTCAACGGAGACAGAAAACAGAATCCGTTCAATTTCCAAAACTTTCTCATGAACTATTTGTCACTGTACGTCGATGGGGTACAGGTCCCTCCAAAACCTTCACAGCCGAATTCTAAGAAAGACGGAGTGACGAGTAACCTATACATCGAGGCCTATTACACCCTCTTTTCGGGCACAGGTATACATTTTCTCAACGAGGGAAACGGAATCAGCAGGACAAGTTACCCGAAAAGATTCCGTCTGATGGCTTTTGACCTGACCCCGGATCTCTCGGCTAACTGTCCGTCACATTGGTCTCTCATCAAGCACGGTACCCTGAGAATCGAAGTGCGCTTCAACAAAGCTTTGAAAAAAACCATTAACTGCATTGTTTATGCAGAGTTCGATAATATTATCGAAGTGAATGCAGCCCGCCAGGTCATTGCGGATTTGGCGGTTGAACGAGCCCAACGTCGACTAGGGAGAAAAATAACGTGTCATCGGCCAGCCAGGTGTCCGCTACGGGGAAGGAGTCGAGTCCTTGAAGTAGTAAGGGCTACGACCAAAAGCTCGTGGGTGAGTTGAAAAGGCCGCACGCCATCACCGTGACGATCAGTGTAGTACCAACCTTTGATTCGTTCGCTATCGTACGTCAAGCGGTAAATATGGATTACGTTATTGATATCCAAGGATTTCACGACATCGAGCGACAATTTATACCGAAAGAAGTATCGGTGCTTACTCTGGAGGGAAGTCACTCCGCGCATTGGATTGTTGAGCCACCGCACCCGTTTGAAGATCTGCATTCCATTGACCAGACCCGTAATAATCACGTAACCTGCTATCATCACGGGATCGACTGGTTCGAAGGCGACATTTCGCTACGAAAACTGAATGGTTATCTGAGGAAAATTGCTCACACTGCTCACCATATTCTGACCCGAACTGATCGCTCAGCTATAAGTATAATACAGCAAGTCTGCTGCGCGCCAAGACTCTGTTCATGCACTGGATCTGGTTCTGTTACTATTACATAGTTGTTGCCGCTAGCCAGCTTGTTGCTGAATAAGTATAGCTGAATGATGTTATTTGCGGCCTTATATTTTTTGATTTCACGTGATTCCAAGCGTGATTAATTGAAAATGTATGACAAAAACTTACTGTCTGAGATATTGACCAGCTCTATCTACAAATCTATAGATACCGAGGGCAATGTTTTACCTCCGTCAAACCCAATTTTTACACAGATGTCGATGAAAATGGAAGCGAAGGGATCCTCTAGTAACCAAAACATATCTACACCATTTTGAAATGTAATAGAAATGGTATGCACACGATCATCTTACAAACATTGGGTGTGACTAAAAAATCTGAATCGTCAATCAATGAGACTATAAACAGTTCACATGAACAATCTATTCTCGACTCAGCAAGAAAATTTAATCTCATAATATCTGCGCAAAATTGGGCGACAATTAGGCCTAAGAAAAAAATGTACGGTGGTCGTACATACGTAAAATTGAAACCGGGAAGATGGACACATGTTATCGCAGAATTAATATGGGACCAAACAAAACTTCCATGTGCTTTCGTATTCGAGAGCGGTAAGGTGTCAGTGGATTCGAACGCACAATGTTTCGCGTACTTCAATGGTATATGCAAAGAGTGCGGTGCCTCCCTAACTGGGAAAATGTTTGCCAAACCGAGAAAAGATAAAGATAGCATTTTCGAATGAACGATTTCAGGCTTCAAAAGTCAGGTGAGTGAGATAATAACAACAATCGAACCTTGGGCACTGACGTAGTGATGTCAAATTCTTTATCCTTGTAGCAATTGATGAATCGATTATAATTCAATTTTCCAAAGTATCGATGACTATTGAATCAACCTTTTTCGGTACGAATCGACTATTTTTTGCCATTTTTTACAATTCGACCCCTTAGTTGCGAAACATGCTACCCGAGAATAAGCTGAGAAAATATGCTACCCGTGAATGAGCTTTAAAAACGTTCTGCCCGAAAATAAGCCTGGAAAACGTCCGACCCGAGAATGTGCTCAAAAAACATGCTAGCCGAGAATGAGTTTCAAGGACATACTATCACACGTCTGAAATTTTTCGGAAAAAAATTTGGTTGGTAACACTGCTGCTCGCATAAAGACGAACAAAACGATCTTTATATCAATTTAGAAACAGAAGTTCATGAGTCGCAGCATTTAATATTGACGATAAAGAAATCTTGTTGGGATGAAAAAAAAAAAAACAATTTTGATACATAAAATTATTTTTGAAATTTTTCAGCGACTTTTTAAAATTATTGGATCGCGCAAAAATTTTAGAAGGCTTACGCAAATACTCAAAACTACGGAATTTCGGGGTTGAGACCGAGAATTGGGAATTCGAGGCCAAAAGGTTGTCACTAGGTTGTTGAGTTATTCTACTAATATCCGTATATACAAAAATAACCTGTATATTAGGGCGTTGACTGAATATTATAAAGACAGCTCCCCTTATGGACCTTTGTGAGCCGACTAAAATTCGTAGCGAGCTAGCGCCCCCTCAGTAATTCTAGCGGCATATTCAGGAAGCGAGTGAAAAATACTGAAACTCGCTGGATCCGTGTTGCAATTACCGACTGGAATAAACCGTTTTCGTGATGATATGTCAGAGCGGTTAGAGTAGATAGTTATAGGAATCGCAAATATCCCCAACCCCACGCGCGTGTTTTTACCGGTTCCGTCGCATTGTAGCTCACAGAATTAAGTAAATAAAATAAAGATGATTGATAGTGACTTAATTTTAATTGATGAATAATGCGAACTGGAAACACGTTTTCACGCAATCCCGTGCCTTCCTACGTAGACATTATGGTAATACGACGAATTGGCTCCAAAAAGAGTGACTGAGGCGTAAGTATACATAAAATCGAATTCGTTAAGCTTCGCGGCAATTGAATAAGGTGATAAGAAGAAATGCTTTAGTTTGAACAAATATGTTTTGCACTGTATAAAACACATTTGAAGCAAATGACAATCATGCAAATGACCAAAAGAGATATATATGGCTGTTTCTGGAATTGAGGAATTTCGATATTTTTGGCATCGCGGAAATACGCGCTCGAAACGTTCCTTTCGTTCCCTATACAACACCTGTTTTCAATTAATGACCAGAACATCGCGGATTGGAGATCAACATGGAAAGTGCTGTGAAGTTTACAGGTGCTTGTTCAGGACAACGGGAGATTATACTTGTATGCTTCACAAAGTCACATCTCACAGCTCTTGAATATTTTTCCATTGTAATTGCCCGCCGCACACCAGCGAATGCAGTTTGTGCTGCTGCATATTCGGACTTACACTGAATAATACGAGTTATTATTATTCTTCGAAGTTTTCGCAATACGAATATATAGGGCAAACCACGTAAACTCTTCATTCTCCGATCCTTACCATTACCGAGTTTCTCTCTTTGTTTTTATGTTTTTATAGATTGAAAATAAAGAAACACGTCCTTTTTATCTTTCTACGTTTTACGACCCCTTCCGATTCTGCGGTTGCTTGAAATTATGCATTTCTTCGAATTATGAAAATTTCTCAATGCATTTATATATAAGTATATATGGCAAGCTTTTTGCGCTGTTATACCTAGGTATCTATAAAAAATGCAAAGTAAGAAGATAAAGTTTGAATGAAAAATTAGGCCACTCAATGTTTATTAATGATTTTTGCGGCTTAACATAATGATACAGTTTCCAAATGAGTTCCTTTGAAATTCTGCATCAACGTTATACATAATGGCTGGCCACCCGCTTTTTTATTTATTTCTGGACGGATTGATGCTTGCAGAGAGCAAAGTAGGTAAGTGAAAATAGTTCATATAATTAACGTTGTTAATATATGCGTTAATAAGAGCGGACGAACTTTATTTCTGAGACATTGCGTAATTATGTATACAATAAATTCATATATGTATCACAGAAAAGGTAGATTCAATTCTGAATAAATTAAGTAAATCCTCAAATCGTATTATTTATTTTAATTATTCGTAGGTACTTAGGGAGTATACCTTGATTAACTTAGCTGACATAAGGTCTAGACAGTTTCACGAATGCTTTCACAAAACTCTAACCGATTTGGTAATAATTCTTCAGTGCAGCGATTATAATTTTACCAAACATCGAGACAAATATCAAAAAATGGTTTCTATAACGCATATTGAATACTATAAATAGTTTGTTGGGTCGTCATTGGTGAATCGTACAGCGAATATACCATTCTCTGTCAACACAAAAACGGTTTAACCGATGGGACTCCGATTTTCTCCCAATTTTTTTTTCTTGTTCTATTTCAAGACATAAACTTACATACCGGAATATTTTTGAATTTGAGCTTTGGTTTTTATATACGGATTTCTGATAATTGAGGAGAAGGATGCAATAAGGAGATATAACTTTTTCTCGCTCCCCAGAGTTGGCCCCTGAGCAGTTAGAAAAGAAATCACGAATTACGAATTTTCAAACATGCATTCTTGTAGGAAATTTTATCCCGAATTTTTTTTCCCTTCGAAAAAAGTTGTAGCTTTTGTCGTTTTCGGGATATTACAAAAAAGGTATTTTTTCCAAGGTGAATTTTTCCCGCCTCTTTGACTTCAACTCGCTCTCGCTTACCCGATTTTTAGAATTTTTGAACGTAATTTGCAGGAATCATATATTATAGTGTTTCATGACTGATTGATAAATAAAAAGAATAATATTGTTGTTAAAAAGAAAGTTATTAATTTTTTTCCGAGATATTGCAAAAATCAGTTATGGATATCTTCAAGCGTTTCGGAAGTCGAACGAATTTCGAGCTACTGAAAACTTCCAGTGAGAAAGCTGCTCGATAAGGTCCAAATAGGTTTTCTGGAAAGTTTCACTTCAATCGAATGGATGGTTAAAAAATTGTTAATGTTTTGAAGCACCACCGCCTGGTTCTCTCGCGCGTAAATCGGAGCGAGAGTGTAATGAGAAGCGACTCGCACTTCGCAAAAGATAAAAACTGCACTATTAAGACTCGTTAAAAACAAATTGACATAAATTAATGTTGGACAATTCATCGAATTTTCCGAATTTAGACCTTCAGAAAAGGTGGCCATGTATCTGCCCAGCACAGAGCCGCCAGGCGCCACTGAAATCCCAACTCGCAGCGCCGCTGAAGACAATTCAACGCTCGTAGTTGATCATCGCGGCTTATGTTAGTTGAATCGAAGTAATAGTATATCATGTGGCATGCCCGTAAACCAAGTGTTTTCAGCCTTTAGCTCGTACTGAAATCATTATCCGAGTCAAAAATGGTTTACGGGTGCGCCCCATACTTTCTTTTTTTCGGAATAGGCATGAAAAGTCACTTCGACGCCAGTTGAAATTCTTAGACGGAGAGTGAGATTACGGTGCGATCTGTTGCGCACTTCGAACCGTACATCAAAACTGCAGTATGGAGATTTTATACGGCAGTTTTGGAATGCGCACTTCGAACTGCGCAACCAGACTGCCGTATAAAGACTTTATAGTTTGTTTTACCTAAAGTTTTACCAAAGTTTATGATTACCTAAATTTGCGTAGATAGAGCGATTGAAAGTATTCAAACGTTGTTTGTGTAATTATTGAAAAAAAATGGATACTTTTTTTTATTCCATAGTAGATGAATTTCAATCACTTCACCAGCTTGAGAAGAGTTAGACACATAATTGCTTCAAATCTAGAGTAAAAACTTCAAATAAGAGCGCGTTTAAGTGAAAAAAGATGAACGTTTGTTTGAGAGGCGAAAAAGATGCGATTAAATGGCAGATAAGGATGTTCGTTTGAAGAATTGAAATTAAAATTTGTTTATTTCAAAGTAGCCAGGGGCCACCTCGAAGCGCAGAAATAATTTTATACGTTCTTCTACGATCCAGAGGTCCAATTATACGAACGATTCCATTTTCACACCTCATTTCCCGTAATATGGACAGCTTTTTTTTCGCTCTAGGTATACCTATGGTGATCCATGTGCTTATATTATCATAAATATTTATTTTCGAACGCAAAAATACATTTATTAATCATGACATTGAAATAATAACATTTTCTGTGCAGAAAAAAAGAAGTAGTGAAATTCCCTCTAGAATAGAAAAAAGGAAATTAAATAGTAAGTTTTTATTCATATAGTTTGCTTAAATAATCTTTCATTTTTTATCAATAACTACCTCTTGATGTGTTCAATCTGTAATATAAACGATTTTTCACTGTCCTATATTCACTATGCCAGCCGGTCGGTATAACCAGATAATTTTAAAGTCGCAGATTAATGGACTACCTCATAATAATAAATAATAATAATAATAATCACTACTGTCGGCGCAAAAGGGCTTGGCCCCTCTGTTTGAGTGATCATAACTTTTACAAAAAGAATTGATCGAGTCAAAAAAGATCGTAAAGCGCCAAGTTTTCTGCGTCTGATGATTATTCATACATTTTTAACCGATAATCGTGAAAACCGTTATGATCTCCGAATGGTTAAAAAGCGTAGTTTTTTCGGAGTTCATTGCCGTACGTCAACTCCAACTCGTCATCTTTTGTCTAAAATAAGTGTAAAAAATCTGGAAACATTCGTAAATATTCCCTGAATATTACCGAACATGGTAGCGCTGTGCAATTTTAAGAATGTTCAAAAACCTGGACACCAGTTGCAAAAAGGTCCAATGATGCGATTTGGGGAACGGATTGGTACGCGTGAACCTGAGCTAGCTTAAAATGTTCGTTAAAACATACACTATTTAATTCCGTGATCAATTTTTGGTTCGCAATAGTGAGCTTCCAGTAAACGACGTTAACAATTTTTTAAATTTGCGAGCGTGTCCCCAGCCGCGATATTCGTCCCTACATTCACCCCCGGCCGCGCCCGGCGCAGACTATACATTGTTGCTCAAAGCTTTTATTCTGTGGAGAAAGCGTTCGAAACTTCTTGTCTCTTTATAATTATGTGAAATATTTATCAATTCCTGTATACTTCGATACTGACGCCAGGGGCTCACCGAAATTGCGTTTCACTATTAAAAAATTATAATGTACATCGATTTAATTTGATTCATTTCGATCGTAGAGTTTTTATTTTTTTTCAAATCATTATTTACGGTCGCATACACATTGTATATCAGTGGCCGCATAAGCGAGCAACAATTGAGTCGGCGGCGGGCGCGGCCAGGGGGAGATGCAGCGACGAATATCGCGGCTGGGTGACACGCGGCCGCGGAATAGGGCGAGGGGAGCAAAATGGGCCCTACCGGGCAAAATGGGCACCCCCAAAAAGTTTTCGTACTTTTTCAAAATTGAAAAACATTTTGAATTTCATTATTTACATTATAATATCTTGACAACTTAGGGAGAGGTAGACAAAATGGGCAAAAAAATAAATAAAAATTAAAAAGTAAAAAAGTAAAAAGTATTCAAAAGTAAATACGAAACCAAATTCAGAACATTTTTTAATTTTGAAAAATTTCGAAAAATGTTTAGGGTGCCCATTTTACCCGCAATTTTCGAAAATGTTTCAGGTAAGGGTGTTCAACACTCGACATCGTCCAGGCCATCGTTTTTCGGTAAAAATTCAGAGATCCATTGATTCAAACCTCTATTTGAAGCGTTAGTTTTTTATGGTGCCCATCTTGCCCCCCTCTCCCCTGAATATAATTTTATAAAAACTTTCAGAGCTAAGTCACCTTGATTATTAATCTGCGAATTAATGTGGAAGGTCGCGAGAGTATGCAATTTGTATGTATCAGAACATTTCCCGAAAGCATCACAGCCGCTACGTGCAGGTTTTCGGCATAGTCGATAGAGTGGAGAAAAAACACGTGCAGTAAAACAGTGTGCCTGATAGTATCTAAGATCCCTACTGTTATCAATCTGAATTTACCCCACAAGTCAGCTCGCAGCTGCTTAAAACAGTAAATTTCGGTCGGTATTAGAGATACCGTTTTCAACGCCAAGCCCACTTCAAGCCCACTTGGTCGGCTCACAAATTAACCCAGGGTGAACCGTCTTCAGAATATTCAGTCAACGATTAGGGTGACAACCTTTTGATCTCAAATTTCCGATTTCCGGTCTCACCCCCGAAACTCCGTAGTCTTAAGTATTTGCGCAAACCTTTTAAAATTTGTGCGCGATCCAATAATTTTGAAGAGTCGCTAAAAAATTTCAAAGATAATTTTATCTATCAAAATTGTATTTTTTTTTTTTTTCATCCCAACAATATTTCATTATCGTTAATATTAACTGCTGCGATTAATGAATTTCTGTTTTCAAATTGATATAAAGATCGGCTTGTTTGTCTTTATGCGAGCAGCGGTGTTACCAACAAAATTTCCTTCCAAAAAATTTCAGACGTGTGATAGTATGTTCTTGAAACTCATTTTCGGCTATCATGTTTCCCAAGCACATTCTCGGGTGGGACGTTTTTCAGGATTATTTTGGGGTAGTACGTTGTCGAAGCTTATTCTCGGGTAGCATGTTTTTCGAGTAAGGGGTCGAATCAATGTATTACTTATAAACATTTAGCAATTTTTTGGAAAAAAAAATCAATTTAAAAATATTAATAGAATCGATTATTCGGAACTTTTTTTCATTTGATTCATTGATTCTCAGGATCGAGTAAATAACGACGATCATTAGATTTTCAGAATCGATTTTTTTTCTGTATTACTACACTGACAAACCCCAGGCACTGACCTCAGCTGATCTTCGGGCACTGACAATTCTTCAGGGCTGGAAAGAGAATCTTGACCTTAAAAAGGTTAGAATTTCTACTGCGTATACGTTGCGCCGAATGCCGCTCGTCTCTCGTTGGTTGCCAGGAAGCTTGGGTTTTTTTGTCAGCGCCCGGAACGTTTCCTCCTGGGCTTCCATTTTAGATCAAAATATAGTGTCCGAACCATTTCATACCATTTAAAGCATTTAATTGTATTTTTTTCACACATGATCGGAAAGGCCTATTTCGCTCCCGGTAGAGAGGGAGCAAAAAGAAGTTCCCTAGGGAGGAAAGACTTTCCACACGGCCGTTCCTAACAAGGGACGCAAAACTTCGTTTGCTCCCTCTCTACTGGGAGCGAAATAGGCCTCAGAAAAATATCGTGTGCATTACGGGAGGAAGTTTTTACTTCCTCGGCGAAGCTTGCTGCCCTCGCCGACTTGCGCTCCCGAGGCGTGTCTTGCTGCCCTTGCGGAAGCAATTTGACATACTTCGGGAGCGCAAATCGGCGAGGGCGGCAAGCTCCGCGCTCGTGAGCAAAAACCTACCTCCCTCCCTAGATGCACAATATACTATTTCTCACATTTGCACGGAAAATAGCCCATTTCCGACCAATGCCGTAGAGTGATGTTGGCGCATGTGCACTTCGCGAACGCTATGTTTTCCGCCTTAGACCGGTGAAGTGTCAGCGATCATTGGTCGGAACTGGTTACTCTCTGCTCGTCTACAAGCGTGGAACTCGCGGTCTCTGGGCTGATGTTACAGAAAATATCATGTGTGACTCGGGCGGAAAGGCAATTTCAGACAAGTGCAATTGTTTACTTTCCGCCCTTGTCTATCTCTATCTCAAATATTCTACAAGTGGTTACCCCCTCGCAGGTAAGCCACGATCGAAAAAGACAGTTGAAAGGCTACTCACGGGAAAAGGTGGCTATCCAGCTGGTGGACGAAAAAAAGAAGCCACAGTGTGGCACACAGAAGCTAAGAGACTAATGGAAGTAGGAGACGAGATTCCACCAATTCTTTACAATGCTGAAGCTCTTCGAAAGGCAAAACAGAAAGAGGCAGACAAGCGACTCAACTTAGTTTCTAATGATCCCTTCCAAAATTTATATTACGCAAAATATAATCAATGTGCTCACGAAATTCGTGCAATAGGAATAGATCCATTCTATTGCATGTATTGGTCCAGACGACAATTGGAATTGTTCGAAATTGAGCAACGCAAACCTGACAGTTATTTTATAATTGACGCTAGTGGAGGCTTTGCAAAGAAATTAATTTTGCCGAACGAAACCTTATCACCTCACCTCTTGTTATACCAATATGTATTGATAAGCGATGGAAAGAGTATACCGGTTTTTCAGATGATATCCGCAAAGTAGGATGCTGCGTTGATATCGTATTCCTTAATGGAAATTCGAAGAGCTGGTGCGCCCATCTCAAAACTTGTTGTCTCTCATTTCGGACGAGCGATTTTAGTAGCATGAAGTCGAGTATTTGCAGACTACTCTGATTTGAAGTCTTACCTACAAATATGTTTTGATTTGATTGTTACGCGCACAAGAACTACCGTTCCTTCCTGCTACTTAAGACTTGACGTGAGTCACTTGATTGCTATAGTGGCGAGATGGGAATGCTTGTGGCACAAGCCCACCAAGGTGCGGCAATTTTATATACGCTGCATTGCCCAAGCTTACGAAATACAGTCGTTGGCGGAGTTGACGCTGCTTCTACAGTCAATCATGGTGGTAGCTCTTAGCAGGGAAATCGGTTGCGAAGCAAACGGCGAATTAGTGGCGTCTGAAACCTACTTGAGTCACGCGAATGACATCATTAAAGGTACCGTCATAGAGAATACAATAACAGAAAAGGACAGTGATGAGTTTGCAGACTTAGATATTGATGATAATATATCTAAGTCGTGGGTGAATTAGGGTATTTCAATCTTCATTTTAATCTGGGGTGATGCGCCCGTATTTCAAAATTGGCAATGAAAGCGCGACGTCATCTGCAGTAGAGTCGCTGTTTTCGGATTACAAAAACCGAGCATTCAAAGGTATTCTGCCTATGAGGGTGGATAAATTTATAATTTGACCTTGATCATCTCCATGGTAAACTACTATTAGCCTGCGCAGGTAAGAATTTCAACTGCGTAAATAACGAATTTCATCCACTTTCCGATGTCATTTCACGTAGTCCCGAGGCGCAAAGAATAACCGAATTATCTAAAAGATCGCATTTTGAAATCGATAGTACGTGTCTTAAAATGAGCAGTTCGTGTATGGCGAAATATGAACATGAAATCTGAACGCTTTTTCTAAAGATAAAGTCAATGGGAATTCAACGTCAATTGGAGACCCTGCCGTTACGCTTTCGAGTTCAATAAATCATGATCCTAATGTGTCGTTTGTAAATTCCGTTGCTGACGGACACTCTTTCTTGTGTAACGTTTCCGGTTTTCCCAGGCTAAAAGCTGTAGGAAAAGTGGACTGTTATCGTGAATTCTTTGTCTCGGATGTGAGGGTAATTGATGATACCAAGGAAATCGGGACGCTTCAACGCTCTTACGTGGGGAAAAGTTGGTTATGCCACAAAAAGCCACCTGTTTAGTAATTTATCAATTTCTTTGTAACTACGGACTCGGAGTTGACCAAGCCGTTATCATGGACTCGGAGTTAACAAAGCCCTTCGCTACCCAGAACCGGCGCTTTCGCGCAAGCCTGTGATCCTATTTGTCTTTTATTAATCCTGGCTAGATCTGATCCCTAGACTGTTCACCATACTCAGCGCTTTCGCACAAAGCTGTGCCTATGCTAACCTGTCAATGGCTCATGTGGCATGGGAAGTTAGGTGCATAGAGTGATTAGAAATGTCGAACCAAGAACATTTTAACTTTAGCTTAATTTTTATTCAAAGTAAGACCTAACTAAAAGAAAGGTTTATCTACGATAGATTATAATAGTGTGATGAATCAATAAATCAAATCAAAACTTAACAAAGGAAACTTAAATCTAATATCTTAACCTAACGTCTCTCTCCTTTTTACATAATCCCGTTCAAATTAGTTGTAATTTTGTCTTTCTATTGGATTTAATGAGTGCCAGCACTGCTTTAGAAACTGCCTCGAATATCCAATGAATTTGCTATCCTTTGATAAAGTAAAAGACTTTTAAAATGCTTTGCTCGAATATCGGCGTATTTAACTCTAAATTGAAATGACGCTAAATTCCTAGTCTGAGAAGACCTCAGATAAAATATACAAAGTGAGTCGATTAAGCTCCATGCTGTGAATCGCTGCTGCGCTATGTGCTCAGCGGCTTTTATACACTCTTCCTGCCTACCGCCGACGTCACGCGACTCGAACGTTCGATGAGCCGAATCTCAGCTGTCCACCGGCCGATCTGTTTGAACCGTATCGACTGTCCTTCTCTCTCCCTCTCTCATACCTGACTAACAGATACCGTTTCACTTGATATAAACGAAACCAGTCAATCTGACAGTCTCAAAGAAGTTCCCGAAGTTTGTGATTACCTAGATTTGAAAGAAAACTGGCGTGAATTGAAAGACCAGGGTGAAACAAAGCGCCGTAGAAATAATCCCAAAGGTACTTTATCGAAACGCAAAAGGCCAAATTATCTAGATCACTGTGCAGATTCGGAATTCGTTCAGTTCAGTAGCCAAAGTTGGTATACCACTAATGAAAAATAGTAATTTGTGTAATCCCATCTTATTAGCAGGTAAGTCAGTCGCAGTTCGAAATATATGCGCCCCCGATTCGATTTTGCATATTGTGGCACATAAGTAGATATTCTAGGAGAGTTCTGGCTCAACGCCTGTTAGTGCACACGTACACGCACGCACACATGCACACCTCCCCGTGTCCGTGTGAGGGGCAGGGGGGAGGGGGTAGGAGGTTTCATGACGTCACGCCTACGTCATGTGACGTCACGTCTACGTCACACCTACGTCATGTGACGTCGCAGCTACGTCACAGCAGCGACGTGTCGGGTTCGATCGGGGCCCTGCCGTGAAATTTTTCTCGGCAAGGGCGGAGGGTTGCTCCGCGGGGTACGCCTCCGACGATTCTCGGGATTTCGCTAACAGTTCGCGGAATTGTCGGCACCCTGCGAGAAGTTCGTTACAAAATGATGGTACACTCCCTTAATATGACGTCACGCACCCTTACTGGAACATGACGTCACGCATTTTAAAAATGTTATCACACACCCTTAATATGACGTCACACACCCTCAATATGACGTCACACACCCTCGAATTAACGTCGCACGTCCCACCCCCTACGTCAGACTCTTCTAGAAGGTTCCCCAAGGTCATTCTGGAAGCTTCGGGTAGACAAACAGTTTCCGGAATTATTCGAAATGACGTCACACAGCCTCATTATGACGTCACATACCCTCGAATTAACGTCACACACCCCCATGAAGAACGTGCAGATGCGAGTCCGATAACTAACGATTCGTGGAATTTCTCAGAACAAACGGTTCTTGGTATGCCCTTCGAGTTCTCGGAATTATCGGCACCCTGTGCGACTCGACGAGTTTCGGAGTTTGTTATTCGATACCCCAGCGTTTTCCATGATGAACGTGCAGATGCAAGTCCGATAACTAACGATTCGTCGAATTTCTCAAAACTAACAGTTCCCGGTATGTCCTACGTTTCCCAGAGACACGAAGCATTGTTTCATCATACGACGTATTAGACTTCTAGAAATATCTATCAGATCAAATAAACCCTATGCCAGAGATGCAACATTTAATTGTAAAAGACGAGTAGTGGGGGAAAACGTTTATAAAAGTTGAGAATTTGCACTGGAACATCGCATTCCACAATTATTTCTCGAATGGCTCAGACCATTCTGAAACACCGTGAATTAAAAGCGCGACTCGAGCTGTTAATGAAGAATATCAACGAAGTGAAAGCTCTGATCCAGACAAAATCAGACATCAACCGTCTTACGAAGAAACTCGAAACGATAAAGATTTGACTGAAAACATGGATCTCTCCGCGATCAACAAATTGGGTCGTTTGGAGGAATTCCTCCCGACAAAAAAGCTAAGTGATCTGGAGGTGTTGAAAGCCTATCCCATTGCCGATCTCCGAAAGGTGCAGACCAAATTTGGAGTCAGGATAGTGGTGGATGTGGACAACAGATTCTGGATCTTCTTACCGGCTCGGATGACGAAAATTTTGAAGGACGACGCTGACTTGTTGCAGAAAATGAGAGAAGCTGCTGACGAAAACCGCTTACATGTGAAGTACCTTGGTAAAAAATATAATCAAGTCGAATTCAACTATATATGAATTTTCTATTGAAACGCACGCACGCACATACATACACACACACACACACACGCACGCACGCACGCGCACGCACGCACGCACACACACGCACGCACGCACGCACGCACGCACACACACACATACACACACACACCATATTTCATTATTCTATGTATATCATGTATGTTAATTTTAACAACTGTATTTTCCATTCATTTTTATGGAAATATTAACTATATTTTGTAAATCTATAGTATAAGATTGAATATTATTAAAATAAACGTCTAACATAAAACCATCAAACTATCATTTACCACGAACCCTCATACATTTATCCTGTAGTATACCATGTTTGATATATTACGCTATGATATAGTGCGTAGAACCTGAGCAGGAGTCTCCGAAGCATACACAGGATAAAAAAGGCAGTTGTGAATATTATGAACGACGATCCGTACTGTTTTCTTTAGTCGGTCATAGCAGCTCTTTTTACCAGTGGACCGTCTTATCACCTATAACGTGAACCCTCCGACGCGAGGAGTTCGCTGTATGAAGTATTAATTCACGACTGTAACTGTGGTGCGTGGAACGTCGGGATGAGAACGTCACCTCTAACGAGGAGTTTCTCGAAACCTGCCGGTGAGACACTTTTCGAATGGAATGATGCTACGGCTAGAGGGGTAAGAGGGATCCGGGAAAGGATGCGGTTCACGAGGGAAGGAATTGATGAAACGAGTAAAAATTTAGTTCTCAATCTTTATTCACATATGCTCGTTGAACCAATCGTACAATTTTCTTCTATTTTCTAAAGCGCAAGTAGTGTTTCTTGATAAAATTCGCATGAATGAAACACTCGCGGGTCGATAGCGGTGGTAATTTAGTCAGCGACGGACAGCAAAAGTCTCCGAGATCCAGAACAACTTCAACGTTGTCCCCCATCAAATGTTTTAACCACTCTAATTTCTCTGCTCCTTTCACGTACACTGTCTTGGCGGTGAATAAGATAGTGCGGAGGATCACCTTCGCTTTCGAATAAGGGACGTATCCGGAATCCCACGGTAGTCCGTGGTGGTTGCGCGTGCACCAGGCGTTCATCATCCGATACTTGATAGGTAAATCTGTCCACGCGTACGGTTGCTTGAAAAATAATACCGACGGATATTCTCCGTCTGTGGCAATTACAGCGAGTTCCTTAACCACGAAATGATTTTCTGGTTCTTCGAACCCCTGCAGGTCAACGATGTATTCTATGATGTTCAGACGTTAACGCGGAGAGTGTTCACGTAAGACTAGCGAAAATCGACGGATTCTTGTCGTTTGAGGAATCCTCCAACGTTTGAAAAAAGTTATACTCAAGCGATGATGTTTTTTTCCTCGAATGATCGGTTGTGAAGCGTACGTGAAACGTACAGTGTCCCACTGTTTTGTGTAACCCAAAACCAACCCGTCTCGCGTTGTTTACAGGCACACGTCGTTAAAAAATATAGGTACGCATGCACTTGTCTCTATTGTTACTCAATGTCTATCTCTGTGGCTTGATGAGATTTGACCATCCTTTTTCAATTGATAAACATAAATATTCGAATCATATAAAAGAGCTTCAAGCTCCCATCTGCAGAGCATTCCACGTTCAAATTGAGAGGAGATCTCTTATACTGTGAAAGTTTTGGATTGTTAAAATGACTGACCAGTAAGTAGTGTGTGACAAATACATTTTACGATTAGTGAACGTGTATATTTCACGTTTGAACTCATACGTCTGATTCAAATTCTAAAGACTATGAGAGTCTGTCACACCTAGTGTACGTACCCGTTGAATGGCTGGAGGGTGACAGGTTCCTCCTGTTATGTGGCGTATGGCTTGCATTACACCACTATCAACAAGGGCGGAATGTTATTCTGATCGTTGACGGGGTAGCAACCATCATTTCCGTAGAAAATGGATTCATATTTTTTCGAATACTTCAAAACGAAAAGTAAAATTTGATTTTGTAAGTATTGATCACTCGGATCATGTGATTACGTACATATTATGTATATTATGTTATACTGAAACATTTTTTTCATTTTACAGTATTAATCACCAGATCCATCTTCACGGAGTTACCATAGTTTTGATATTTTATAATTATTTAACTATCTGTAACATTAAGAATTTGTACAATATTATTTAACTTATTATAGAATAAACTTGTTATAAAAAGTGTCACGATTCATTTTATAAATATTAACAACACAACTCTAAGAATTACTCTAAAACCTGATTCTTACCATCTACTTCAGAAGTTTTACTTCTACCGTGACAATCACGTGAAACCGGATGGATCCATGCTACCGGACAGCGAATATTGGCGAATATGACGTCATTTTAGCGGGCTAACCATTAGTTGCACTGAACAATCCCTAGGGTGATTTTGGCGCGCGGTCGATGCAACTCGGCAGCCACTGTTGATAGACGCCGGCTGACTGTCAATACATCGCGGAAGGTAGACATGTGGGGTTATGTTCGTTTATTTTAAGCAAATGATTAATAAGGTGAATAAAAACTACGTGAATAAGCTATAAATATTTATCAAAAATCTATCAATTAGTTTTGAATGATATCTTAATACAATCAAGGAATCGGTTGTTCTCGATGAACTCTTCGATTCTAATTAATTTGCAGTTATAGCTTAAGTTAATTCGTTGATTGTACTATGATATTATTTAAAACTGATTGATCGATTTTTGATAAATATCAATAACTTATTCACGTAGGTTTTATTCACTTCATTTATCATTTGCTTAAAATAAGCGAACATAACCCCACATGTCTACCTTCCGCGATGTATTGACAGTCAGCCGGTTTCCAACAACAATGTCCAACAATGGCTGTCGAGTTTCATCGACCGCACGCCAAAATCACCCTAGGGGTTTTCAGTGCAACGAGTGGTTAACCTGCTAAAAATACGAAATATTCGCTTTTCGGTAGCATGGATTCATCCGGTTTCACGTGATTGTCACGGTATAGTATACCTATAAAGGTAAGGGACACATTTTTTTTTAAATTTCTTTTTTCAAAGACTACTTTATTTTTAGCCAACATAATTCTAAAATCGGAAATATTTGTTTTTTCAGTGTACATATACCATAAATGAATGCAATTAAATACGCTATATGCATAATCCAATATAAATCTAACGTCGATTCCCTTGTATGAATAGCCTTGCGTTGTAAAAGGTATTGCAAGTTGTATCATAATCACGCGTCGCCATCTAGCGAAGAGTAAGGCTACTAACCATCATCGCTCCAAAGCATTATATTCTTAATGTTATTTACTGCTTTATTACGATGCAATATGAGTTCTGACACTCTAGATGATATTAAGAAACATGTATCAAAATTTCCTTGAAATAATTATCACCTCAAGTTCCTTAACTTAGTACAGTCTAGTTTCACATCAATTTGCGGACTCCGCTGCTGAGCGGATTGTACTCCACTATACGATCGTGTAGAATCAGACAGTAGGCTGAAGTCTGCGGCGGAAACTGGGCTTCCGACTCGAACTCGATACGGATATCCACAGGTCCGGATTTCAGGGTCTCGTTCTGCTTAGAGCAGTCGATGACGACGAGTGGGGCGCGTTGCAGGAATTGCGTTCTCGTCAGTAGCGGTTCTGGTTCTTTGCCGTAATACGGGGCCTGGAAGCTTGCGTACATTTCGTACTGATTACAACCGATGTTGAGATTCAAATTCGCGTAGGGATAGCTCTGCGAATTCAGGAACAACTTGACGTCTCTGAGGCTGCAGTGGTCGAAGTGGCTGGCGTCCCTGGCTCCGGTGTTCTTTCTAGCGGTTTGAAATCCCAAAACGACGTACCGCGGTTTCTCGAGTTGCGTCGACGTCTTGACAGTCCAGACGTGTTTCGTGGTCGGCGGTAGCAAGGGGTACTCGTACATTTCCCAGGTACGGAAACTCACGGGGATAGGTGGATCTCTAGCGATGTAATTGAGCAGTTGGATCTTCTGTTTGTCGGAGACTTTGATGTAGGGTATCATCCACTCGATTTTTCTGAGTGAAATTTTGACATTCTCCGCAACGGTTTGCACCACGGCGTTCGCATCAGTATTAGCGGGGAGTGAGGATCAATTCGTGCTTGGCGTTGACGATGATTTTACGGTAATCCTCGGCAAATCCCAGTAGCGAGCTCAGGGGTACGGACACGTCGAAGTATCCGTCCGGATTGGTTAATTTATCGTTGTCCTCGTTCAACCAACCAGCGTTCTCGGAGAGATGTTATTGACCGGGGCTCAGAGATACGTAGCTCTTCATAAGACTCGTGAGCCCGACGTTCTTGTTCCGATCGATCTCAACGGCGTTCAGTTCGTAACGCAGTTCCTCGAACAGATGACAGACAGCCATGTTAACCATAGCCGTATGCGGGGTTACGGTAGCTCCATCGGCCTTGGTTAATCTGCCGTAGATGTGCAGCGAACTTTTACTCGGCAGCAGACACAAGTCCAAGTGTTGGCGGTGATCCGAATTTCGTCGCTGTTGTTGAAGGTCGACGACGCGTAAGGTTGGTGCGTGTGAATCCCGCAGTGTTCGACGGATTCGTCGAAGAAGACAGCCTTCTGGATCGTTAAGATTTCTTCCATGGTAACACGCACAAGAGACAGCAGAGACGGACTTTCACTTTTTCGAATTTCAACGAGGTCTGAGACCTAGACTCCTCAGAAACTGAACGTTCCGACGTGTTAGCTTCTTGCAAGGTGCGCGATGACTGACGGATCTTAGGCATATCGGTTCGCTCTCATAGCTTTTACCAACGGCTTTCGTCTCGAACACAATTCCCACTATCACATCGTCTTCACGTGCAATCTTATCGTGATGATTTCACCACGGAAATTCACCAATTCTCCGTCTTGGTCGACTATTTTCAACCGGAGACGATGTATCGCGCGGACGGCGATCGGGAGATAAATGACGTGCGACGGCACTTCGATGATCTTATATCCCGGTGGAACGATCGGGAAGAATTCATGAACGGTGTGTACCCGTCGTTCGTTGATGTAGGCGCCTGTCGTGATGTTGCACTCGACTCGCAGGGCGTTGATTTTCAAAATGGCCACCAGTGAATCGGATTTGTGAGTGCTATTGGGTTCCAAGATGCGCGGTGTGAATCCCAGCAGTCGACCGATCGAGTCTTCGGGTATAAAACTTATGCGTTAGCTGCATTTGATTTCGCTGCGCAACTCGTTGTTGTTGGGCTTGATGCTGACGGAGACGTCGAGTAGTACCTTAGGTACCTTTCGATATCTTCGATCTCGTAGCTACCGGTGGGTACAGTGACGACTCGATTTTCCACGTGGAACTTGTTGTTACCCTCGTCGATGTTGGGAATCGAGTTGAAGGTTAGCAATTCGATGAGTCCCAGAGCGTAATTTTTCGTCGGAGACAAGTCGATGGGTGGTAAATATTGAGCCTCCAGGACGGAGGAGGTTCCCGACAACGTCGAGGTGAACGAATCGTCCATGACTGACGCCGCGTCGTTGCGTCGCGTTGACTTTATAGTTGTCCGCTGAGGAACTTGAGGCACAGGTGTCCGCATACCACCGTGTCATAGTCCTGGTAACTTCCGTGATTGTATTTTACGCTACCAACGCCGAGATAATTCATCAGATCTTTCGGTGGTCGTAGGTTGCCGAAACTGTCGAAATAGACGACGTCGTTGCCGCTCTTCCGGTACGCGACCCAGTGCGTATCAGGCCCAGCCTTGTCGTCGAGATTGACGATGACCGACTCGTTCTTCCGCGGACCGGACTCGGGTAGATCGTTTCTCATGAAAACACCGCGAAAGTGCGGGATTTCCATAATTTTGGCGTTCTTTTCCAGATCGACGTCGGTCAATGCTCGACGCGGTAGCTTCACGCGTTTTTTGGTTTCAGATAAAGTCCCATGCCTTCTTTGTAGGGTTTGAGGAATAAGCCTTTCCCCAGAGCGATAGCTTCCATCGTCTCGTTGTGACGTTTACTTCCCTCCAATCGTCGTTTAGCGGCACTGGCATCGTTCACGGCTTTCGCTACACCCGCCGCACCACCGACCAGCGCTCCGGTGGCACTCAGACCGGCGAAAATCGGTATAAGGAAGGGTAAAAAGCCCCCCACTTTCGAGGGTACGGGCAAGACGCGCAGTGATCACACCTTCCGTTTTCCACCGGCTTTCCGGACAGCTTCGCGGGCACCCCGGAGCGCGAACTTGACGGGATCCCCGCCCGGACGCATCGACTCCTTCGCCGACTTGACGATTTGTTTCAAGAACGTCGTGACGGGATCGTTTTTCTTTCTCTTCTTCAGACCCATTCCGAGCTTAGCCTTGACTTTCATGGTGTTAGCTATCCCCCAGGCTGCGGCTTTCTCAAAGATGCTCGCGTCTTTGGCGAAGACCCGTTGCCAGGCTCGGTCAGCAAGCACCCTGTCGGCCTGGTTTCTCGAGGCGACGTTCTCCTGATTCGTCGAGTACGCGATGTCGTGCTCTTTGCACGCGGCGTCGAGAGGATTGATGCCGGGATCACCGCGAGCTAACCTCTGAGCTAATTTCGTGCCGGGTCCGCAGTACTGGTAGCCGGGTATGTGTAATTCAACCGGAAGTTTGTTAATGATGCGGTTGATCAACCCTTTGCCGCCTCGTCGTTGGTTATTGCGTCTGTGCACGATCATCGTCACATCGCAATTGACTCTGACTCTATAAGACGCCGGTTTATATATCTGACCCGTTAGTCGTCGTCGAGATGGAGTTCGAGAAACAAACGATCGAGTTGCCGGTGACGAACTTCGACGAAATCGCTCAACGAACGGCGGAGACGCGAGCGAAACGACACGGAGAATTACTGCCGAACAGCGTGCGAGCGGTCTTAGCGGTCCGTCCAATTGCGGCAAGACCAACGCGCTTTTGACTTTCATAACCCACCCCAACGGTCTCAGATTCGAGAACGTCTACGTCTACTCGAAATCACTGAGTCAGCCCAAGCACCAGTTTTTGACGAAAATACTGGAGCCCGTCGAAGGTGTCGATTATTTCTCCTTCAACGAGCACGAGGAGGTCGTCAAACCTCTGAATACGCGACCCAATTCGATTATGATTTTCGACGATATAGCGTGCGAAAAACAGGACAATGTGAGAGCCTTCTTTTGCATGGGGCGACACAGAGACGTCGACTGTTTCTATCTCTGTCAGACGTACGCTCGTATCCCGAAACATTTGGTGCGCGACAACGCTAATTTGCTGGTACTCTTTCGGCAGGACGAGATGAATCTGAAGCACGTCTATGACGATCACGTTAACACGGATATGGCGTACGCGCAATTCAGAGATTTGTGTTCCGCGTGTTGGAACGATGACAAGTACGCTTTTGTTGTTATCGACAAGGGAAGCGAGATGAACGAAGGAAGATATAGGAAAGGATTCGACTTTTTTTGTGAGCATGAACAAGTGATAAATGTATCGTGTTCGCACAACGGTGAGATAGTTACGTTCCAGACACAGCTGCGTCAACATGCAGGGTGAAGACATTTGTGAGCAAAGGAAAGTTTCGCGCGGTATCGCGAGAGCGAGCGACGCGATTCGTCAGAAACATCGGATGCTGAGGTCAGACAGAGAGGCTGTCGAACGGACGATGAGCGATGTCTTCAAGCCGATAGTTACTCCGCTTGAACAATTGGTGAAAGTTTCCAATCCGGTCATAAAGAGATGAAGCCGATCGAAGATGAAACCGAGCAGAATACGGAGACTGAAACTTTTGCGACAGCGGATGAAAGGGAAGAAGAGAGGAGAGTGCCAGCGAAACGTAGACGTAAGAACATCTCACTATCGTCACCACCCGATAAAAGTAAGGACATCTCCGAGGATGACATCCGGCAGCTGCCTGCAGAAATGCAAACTGAACCGTTTCCAACAACGGACGATGGAGGAAGGAGAACGAGGAAAGCGCCGACGAAACGTGGACGTACCGATATGGCACCACCACCGCCAACGAAGCATAAACGTACGGACATCCTGCCATCACTTATAGAATGGAAACCGAAGAATCTCTTACCATTAGCGAGAAAACACGAGCGTATGGACACCTCGCTACCACCAAACGTCTCACCGCCACCAAAAAAACGCACATGTAAGGACGTCTTACCGTCACCACCACCGACGAAACGCGTGCGTAGAGACCCATCGTTGAGAAAACGTGAGTCTAAGGACGTCTTAACGTCACCACCACCGATAAAACGTGAGCGTAGAGACTCCTCGTTGAGGGAACGCAAGTGCAATGGAGTCTTACCGTCGCCACCGCTGACGAAACGCGGGCGCGTGGACGTCTTACCGTTACCACCGTCGCCACCGAAACGTGTACGTAGAGGCGAAGGAGTTCTACCCAAGAACATGGTCGCTCGGAAAGACAGGAGAGTGGATTACGTTCACTGGGACGATCTCAACGAACTCGTGGACCGGCTTCGGCTGTTCCTGTCGTCGCAAGCCACCGGCAATCCGAGCCACTCCAACGAAATCGTTTCCGACTCGGGTCGAATGCTGTCCCCATGTGTCTGTTGTTGGCTTCAGCGTATCTGTTCGAGCATTGAGCCACACCGCCGCGAATGCCTCTTTCTATAAACATCAACATATCAATGTCGACGAGGAGCTCGAGTTCAACACCCGTGCACTTGAGCATCGCGTCGAACGAGAGGCCTGGCGCCGTATAATAGTGTAACGGATCTAAATTATAAGTAGACCAACAATTACTTCTGAAATTTTGAAAAATATCCGCTAAAAGGAGCACGTCCGTTTGCAGATATAAGACTGAATATTGACCCAAAGTCTTGATATGAAAAGTTTGCAGAACATCACGAGCATGTGAATAATCATTCTCCGAAACACCTGCATCATTTAATTTTGAATAAAATTTTTCTACAGGAGGTAACTGTGTTTCTTCCAGGCTCTCCCAACTGTTTACATATTCATAAGGGAAAACACCTTTCCTTGTCAATAATTGAAATTCTTCAACGTTCGTACAATGCTTACGTGTGATCAATTTCTGCTCGTCATTCAGATAGGACGCTAGTTTTTCTAGACTGCTCGGCATGAATCTGAACGAATCAATGAACCTAAAATATATGGATGTTCCTTTCACATTTTTTGTAAAGGGTATATATCTATCCTTGTTAACCGGTAAGAGACTGATCGAACCTTCGAAAGATATTGCTAAAGTTTTGATCAAAAAGTGTGAGTCATAACCTGATAAATTGTGGAAGACCACTGGAATGATATGTGAATCTTGGTAATTTAAATTGCAGCCTTGATGCGCTGCACCGCGATATTTGCCGGTGAAATGGCAATGATCGCGATGTTTCATGTCCTGAGGTGTAAACGGTTCTTCACAAACGTGACAAGTCTTAGCTGAATGGGATTCTTGTTTCTGATCATGACTCAACGATTCCATAGGTACGGTACACTTGAAATAAGGTTCCAAAGCTTGGGCCATTTTCTCCAGCTCGTTTACAAACCATTCTATACAATCTTTTCCACGGTTGATTCTAAATTCAGAAATTGAATCGTTAAAGGAGCAATGTAAATAGTAGGCGATACTATGCGGAACGTGTTTTTCATACACCCTTCTGTTCCCAGACTCAGATGCATCATTAACCGATTGCAAGAGGCATTCGAGATCAGCGTAAATACAAAACGGAACGTCCTCTTTATGTTTGAAGTTTTTGAATTCCAAGATTCTATCCTTTTCGTCCGGTAATATTACTTTACATTTATTTAAATTCACACAATCTAACCCGTGTTTGATCAAGCAATTTTCAGTCTGAAAATGACTCAAACATCTATCGCAAAACCACTTATGCCCTTTATGCTTTGAAATTTGTGAACTTAACAGTCGAGAAAAATTTTCGATCCATGCAAAATGACATATTGTATCGTTAACGTCATCAATTTCATTCGACTAAATGTCAATTTCTAACATAAGAAGATGTATGGTACGCTTATCTGATTTGACTCTACTTAAATAAACTGATACTATTTCATGTTCATCTATACCGTAAACATTGATCGCGAAACCATTCAGTTTTTCTAATTTAGAAATTTCGTTCAGACTCATGGGAAAATTCAAACCTTCATACCTGAGCACTGAGCTGAAATGCGGGTAAGAAGTCGTTCTATTCACATTTTTACATGCGGGGAAAAGGGCTGCTGTGACTGACCAGAGAAAACAGTACGGATCGTCGTTCATAATATTTACCACTGCCTTTTTATCCTGTATATACTTCGGTAACTGTGTGTAAGTAGATATACCTCCACGCAGTGGTACGTATTTGTTAATATTTACAGCCATATTTATAATTTCAGTCAACGACCATCCCGAGTCCTTTTCCTGGAAGTCTTCGATCTTGGCTAACAATTTCTCCCTTACATTCTCGTCAAACCATTCATCAATGTTCGTCGCTGGGAAAATAGCTTCATTTTTGGTATTCAAAAACTTCATTTCTTCGATAATTTCACCACCTTTCACGGTACTAAATTTACAGGACAACACTACATTCACTTTCAAATTTCCCTCTTTCCGGAGAACATTCTTCAATCTGGATATGATTAGTTTCTTCGAATCGTCTAGAAAATGTTTCAGATCTTTGTGTTGTAGATTCGCTATGATCCCAGTTCTTATTCTTTCTTTGAAAGCTGACTCCAGATCTTCCCACTTCACTCTGTCACTTCTCCGCAATCTCCTTATACCTTCTCCTCTTTCTGACACTGCTCAAACCGTGCTCTCAATGACTTCAGGATTCCTATGGTTGTTACAATTCTCGTTCTTTCCCCGACGGTGGAAGCCTTTTTTCGTAAAATTTTATTCAAAAGTCTGATGTTTTGAGTTCCTAATCGCAACCATTTCTGTATTTCTACAGTCGATGATCTCTCCTTCAAAATATCGTAAGCATTTTCCATAATGCTAATAAGTTTGTGACACTTGTCTGAATCCATTCTTCGCGATCGTTAACAACAATTGTATGTTATGAAAACTCGAACTTGAATGATGCGTTAACACTGCAGAGTGATCATTTTATAGACCAGTTCACCGACGAATTCTGAGAACTGCATCATGCATCTCTTTCTAAACTAATCCTATGTTGATATTTAGAAACAAGAAGGACATACCGGGAACCGTTTGTCCTGAGAAATTCCACGAATCGTTGGTTATCGGACTCGCATCTGCACGTCCTTCATATGAAACGCTGGGGTATCGAATAACAAGCTCTCCGAAACTCGTCGAGTCGCACAGGGTGCCGATAATTCCGAGAACTCGGAGGGCATACCAAGAACCGTTTGTTCTGAGAAATTCCACGAATCGTTGGTTATCGGACTCGCATCTGCACGTTCTTCATGGGGGTGTGTGACGTTGATTCGAGGGTATGTGACGTCATAATGAGGGTGTGTGACGTCATTTCGAATAATTCCGGAAACTGTTTGTCTACCCGAAGCTTCCAGAATGACCTTGGGGAACCTTCTAGAAGAGTCTGACGTAGAGGGTGGGACGTGCGACGTTAATTCGAGGGTGTGTGACGTCATATTGAGGGTGTGTGACGTCATATTAAGGGTGTGTGATAACATTTTTAAAATGCGTGACGTCATGTTCCAGTAAGGGTGCGTGACGTCATATTAAGGGAGTGTACCGTCATTTTGTAACGAACTTCTCGCAGGGTGCCGACAATTCCGCGAACTGTGAGCGAAATCCCGAGAATCGTCGGGGGCGTACCCCGCGGAGCAACCCTCCGCCCTTGCCGAGAAAAACTTAACGGGAGGGCCCCGATCGAACCCGACACGTCGCTGCTGTGACGTAGCTGCGACGTCACATGACGTAGGTGTCACGTAGACGTGACGTCACATGACGTAGGCGTGACGTCATGAAACATCCTACCCCCTCCCCCCTCGCCCTCACACGGACACGGGGAGGTGTGCATGTGTGCGTGCGTGTATGTGTGCACTAACACGCGTTGAGCCAGAACTCTCCTAGAATATCTACTCACATATCGTTGCGATGCATTCCGTGGACGAGTCCTATCTATCGAAAGACAATCCAACTGTGGAGTTAGCGAAAGTTATGATATCCTCTAAAAGGAGAACTGTAAAAGATTACACTGCAAGAACAGTTATCTTAAATGCAAGTGGACTTTTCCAAATAAGCACTATTGGTAATAAATGTTTTAGAAAATATAAATCAGTGTTCATTTAATGAGAA
Organism: Tenthredo scrophulariae; assembly: GCA_963978835.1. Lineage (NCBI taxonomy): Eukaryota > Metazoa > Arthropoda > Insecta > Hymenoptera > Tenthredinidae > Tenthredo > Tenthredo scrophulariae. The sequence continues at coordinate 13,897,095 of OZ022232.1, forward strand.
AACACAACAGTGGCGACGAGGATGATCAAACTATAAGTGTAGTTTGCAATAATAGGTGTTTCGAAGTATAATGTGTACGGAAAGAAACGGAACGCCGTAATGAGCTCAAGTAAGCCGGCTCGCGAATAGAAAGTGAAAACCGTTGTGTAATTCGAAAACGAATTAGGCGTAATGGCGGCGTCTACTTCAAATTTGGGTGTGTTTGGAATCTTCACACCGGAAGAGGAAAAATGGGACGCTTACGTTGAAAGATTTGAATGTTTTGTCACGTGTAACAAAATTAGTGACGGTTCGAAAGAAACAATATTACACACTATAATTGGTAGTAAGGTTTATGGTTTATTGAGAGATTTGTATTTCCCAAGGAAACCTCATGAATTGGAGTTTGCCGAGTTAAATAAAATTATTGACGATCATTTGTCACCGAAACCATCTTTTAGAGCGGAAAGATTTGAATTCTATAGACGTTTTCAATCATCGGATGAGTCGATTTCGGAGTATTTGGCAGCGGTGAAGAAATTAGCTACGACGTGTAATTTTGGAGCGACGTTAAACGACAGATTGCATGACATGCTTATTTGTGGCATTATCAGCAAAAATATCAGAGAACGTTTTATAAGTGATGATTCTCAAACGTTTGATCAAGCAGTAGCGTTGGCAACAGCTATCGAGAAAGCGCATAAAAACGCCTCTAAAATAACTCAAGAGGTTAATTTAAATCAAAATTCTGGTGAAAAATTCGTAAATAAAGGTTCCGAGGAATCTAAGGGAAGTAAAAAAGAATCAGTAAAGCCATCAAACAAAGGAAGAAATGTTGGAGATGTGGATATAGCAATCATAAATCTGATGATCGTAGATTCAAGTCGTATACGTTGTAACGCAGTTTTTTATTTAGGAGAGGAAAACCTTTTGCTCCGTCACAATTCGGCGCTTTCCCGTGATAATTACGATATTAACTTACTGAATGTTGGGCGCCAGACGCTGATGCGTCGTTTCCATACCAAATTACGATACCATACGATAAATTACGATAACCAAAAACTTACGGAAATGCGACGAGCGACAACTCGACTTGCTCAGATACAAAAGCCTTAGATAGAGGGGCAGGGTACACCATATAAAACAATATTATTTCTTTGAGAATAATGAGGTCACATCAATCAATTATTTATTAATGAAATCGAATAATTTAGACAGAATCGATACAGAATCGGCGATATAATGGATCAGTTTGTTACGATAGTTTTCCTAACTGTTCAGGCCAGAATTTACTCTTTTACGATACAGTTTAATCAGAGGCGTGTGTCAGAGCCGACTCGATATAAAACGATTTGACTAGATTCCAGACTTGGTATCACAGAGCGATACTTCGTACCCAAATGCAAAGTTATTTCATAACACAGCCTAAGATCAATGCATTATTCCAAGGTATTAAACAGTGAAAATCGTAGTAAACGATATAGGTAACAAACGATACAGGTTCCCTACTAATTAATTAGCCACGTTGGCCATACGATCAACGATATTTCGAGATCTACTGTTAAATAGAGACCACACGGTCATTCGAAAAACGCGAATCACAGGTTCGACGATACCAAATTAATTTAGAACGATGGACTGATATTTAACCAAATTCTGACGATACGATATCGGTAGTTGCGATACTAAATTATCCAAACGTTACTGAATTTTACAAACGGAAATAAATTATACCAAATGGACCATATTTTACTGAATTATAACAAATTAACTGTAACGCGAGGCCTAAGCCCTCGCGGCTATCTTCGCTCAGGGTACTCCAGGAAAAGGATTTTCTACAGTATTTCATGCGTAAGATATTTTACCATATTAAATAAGAAATAGAAGCCATACGAGAAGCGATAAGCGATAGATTATAGCCAAAAACAATAAAAGGTCTACGTAACTCAGCCAGACTCGAGGTTGTTCGATAAATTATCCATAAGCCATAAACCATAGACCAAAAACGAGCTTCTTAGCTCAAAAACCAAATTAACAAACCAGACTTTTATCAGAACTACCTCGTGTCTTTACAGAAAGGATCAAGACCTTACCTTAAATTGCTTCAGAAGAACACACACTATTTTAAAGATACTCGATATGATAGCGATACGATAGCGATACACGATGAAATGCGGTACGATACTCGATGAAAATGCGATACGATACACGTTGTCTTGAAGATGCGTAGCGTAAACTGGAGCGAAGAATAGGCCGAACAGCGAGTGTGTCCTGTTTATATAGTGTTTGTTTCCTTCCAACAGCTCATCCTTCAGATTAGCGTAGGTCACGTGACATATCGGTACTCTAATTGGTCGCTAAACGACAAGTTTTGACGAACGTATGATAGGAGAGATCTATCCTACCCCTGCCGCTGCTAATACCTCTCCTATTACCGCCTTCCTTTAGAACCCCCTGACGCTGGACTCACGTTGAAGTCTCGCTCGCCAGAACTATGCGATATTTCTCCTGGGGTCTTACATGATTCGTCGATCCACCAGAAGCGTAGGTCATAGTCTCGTGCTGAGCATACTAGGGCTTCGCTCACGACAAGATTCCGCAGGTTGGAACGCTGATCCGGGGGTTTTCTTGACCAACCACGGCCGCGATAACAGATTCAGAGAAAGTAGTTCGATAGATACCCTGACTGATGACTCATTGGGTGGGAGGCTGTGAGGATGCACCTGCACATCACCCTATACGCCACCCTCACATCGGTACAGTGTAGTTTCTTGTAGGCGGTAGCTTCTTCGGATGACGGGAGGATTGTTTGTGCTTCTCGCACATCCCTGTACGCCGCCAGTCCGATAGTTGGAGGTGGTAGATCTTCCACTTGAGAGGAGGCGCTGACCCTGGGGTTTTCTGGACCAACCATGATTTGCGCGCCGACAGTGTCGTCCTTGACGATATTGGAAGTTCTTTACGTTCGGTAGAGCCATATTTTGCATCGGTAGTTCCCACGACGGTAGACATCTCGTGGTTTCCATACTCGAGATTACATAATTACAAAAATAAAATAGCGTTAGTTAATCCTAATTATTTTCCCTAAATTTTCCTTTTTCCTGGAGACCCTGTCTACGCCACGCATCGTCGCATTTTCGATAGAATCGCCTTGTGGCGGGGAATTTCAAAATACCACGTCACAACTCTTCCCACCCAGGAGAAGGCTGACAAAGCCGTGATGCTTTAAGTAAGACACGAGTTTTTATATCAACTACTAGAGACGATAGTTTAACTCGTAACTGGCGAGTACGTAGAGCGATAGATTTACTGGACTTCAACACGAAAGTTTCTCTGGAGATATCCTAAGCGATAGCCTGACCATGTTTTCCAAAGCTTTTACCTAAATTTCCTAACTTAAGCTAAACTAACAAAAGATTGTGCTGCGCACGCTAAACAAGAGAGAAGGATTTTTTTTTCCGATAGGGCACGTAAATTTTTCCGCGAACGGACGATAGGGCGCGCGAAAATCCTGGATATAACGAAGGCTAAAGGATTGTGGTACTTTTGGTTGTTTCATAGTTTGCTGTGAAGCGAGAGAACGCGATTACGCAACGATACATCCGGGGTTGGTTCTTATTACAATACTTTAATCGTACTTCATAATTCTGAGAGGTGGAATGGTTAAAATATGAGTGACACAAATATAGGTTATCAACACGTTCAGTTTATTACTAATTGATTGTACGGTAGGTATCAGTTGCGATAGGAACATCAACAGATAAATTATAATAGGTGATTAGGTAAATAAAAAAAAGGAATTCAGTTCGTTATGATAGAAACGGAATTTAGGACAATTGTTTCCATAAGATAAAAAAAAACTAATAAACTTGAAATGAAAAATAAAATGTTTTTTTTTTTTTTTTTTTTTTTTTTTTTTTTAATAATAATGAGTGTCGATACAAGTGCAACGGTGTATTCAGTTTTCTGTGCGTTATCCAGAGCGGGGTCTCTTGGGGTCAAAGACCTGGGTAGAGTCGGGTGCGGCACGCGTTGGCCGCGTTGGCAACCCTTTCGTCAGGCGGTGATTAATAATGGTGACCCAGTCACGGCTGCAGTTGGGACAACCAGCCTTGGTGACGCCCGGTTTTCCACACTTGAAACAGTGTTTTTCAAGGGGATGGGGACATTGGGTAGACTGGTGGCCGATAGTGCCGCAGTTCCAGCAAGTGAGTGGACTTGGTGGTGTGTAAGCCGGGACGCGTGTCACGGGAGGACGCGGTCTAGGGCGAGCCGTCGTTGATGTCAGCGTCGGTCTTGCGTTCGCGATGATCGGCGGTGCGGTGCATTTGACAAAGGGACCAGGTCGTGGAGTGATAGGGGTAGTTGAGGATGTGGAAGGTTGGGGAAGGACGGGGGAAGTGGATGCGGGTGCGGAGGTAGACGGAGGTTTGGGATATCGTGGTAATCGGGGTTGGAAGGGCATAAGATCGGTTTGGGTGGCCTTGTCACAGACTGTTGGTCGAGGTTCAGTTTGGGTGGCGATAGAGAACCCGGGAATCGGCAGGTCACACTGCGTTTCCATCTCGACGGTGTCTGGGGGGTCGTGGACGCAGGCAGGGCTAGCGAACTGGCCTCGATAGGCCTCGCGGTCTTCCGCCACTTCGGCGCACGCGGCGGTTATATCTAATCCCAATCGTGGGTGAGCAGCGCACATTAGGTCCAGCAGGTACGCGTGACGTTGGAGGCGATCCCATCCTCGGACAGGTGTACGCTCCTCGTTTGATGATGCTACCGATATGACTTCCTCATCAGACAAGTCCATCTTTGATATGAGTGTTAGTATGGTTGGGGTACGTTCAGGTTGATACAGTCGATAGGTGTTGCGTTAACGACACAGCGATACAGATCTCTGGGGGTCAAGGTACAGAGTTACGATACAGTTTTAAATCTTTGATATGCATTTTGCCTACTGTTCGGGTACCTTCTAGTTCTGATAATTCATAGACGACAGGAGAAAGGATTCGGGAGATACGATAGGGACCAGCGAATTTCGGTGCGAGTTTCGCGGCGACATGTTGAGCGGCCGATGATAAAACGTGGTGACGTTTTAATACGAGATCACCTACTACAAATCGTTGTTCGCGTCGTCGTAAATTATAGTGATGGGATTGTTTAACGAAAGCTTCCTCGAGACTTTTGGTTACCTACTCGCGTAGGTGATGCAACTGTTGCATGCGCTTTGACCACGGTTCGGTAGATTGAACATTTAAATCGGGCGGAACAGCTGTTCGATCACGTAAAAAATTGGTAGGTTTTGGTATACGGCCGAAATTTAAAAAGGCTGGACTCGACTCTACGGAGGTGTGATACGCAGTGTTATAGGCGAACCTAAAATCTGAGAGATGTAAATCCCATTCTCTGTGGTCTTTTTCGAGGAACGACACAATCATGGTTTTTAGAACTCTATTAACCCGTTCTACTGGATTAGCTTGAGGGTGGTATGGGGGTGTAGTAGTGTGAACGATACCGTATTTGTCTGCAAGTTCTTTTATGGCGCGATTATTAAATTCAGTACCGTTGTCGGTAAGTAAGACTTGGGGTGCTCCCCATCGCGAAAGAATAAGATCTTCGAAAGCTTCACAAATTTTTGATCCGGTAGCTTTTTTAAGTGCGCAACACTCTACCCATTTGGTAAAAAGATCCTGCATTACCAGGATGTATGCGAATCCAGATTTGCTAGGGGGGAACGGGCCCATTATATCGGCAGCTACGACGATCCAGGGTTGTTCAATTACCCTGTGTCCCATTAAACCGGCGGGCGCGATTTGATTGACCTTGCAGCGTTGGCAAGTAGGACAATTTCGAACGTAATTCGCGACATAGTAATACATTCCGGGCCAATAGTAATCGGTAGTGAGTCGTTGATAAGTTTTCTCGATACCTAGATGACCGGCTTGAGGTGCATCATGCGCTTCTTGAAGTGCATTAGCTTGTTGGTCTTCTGGTAGAACAAGTTTCCACGCGTTTAGATCGGATATCACGGTGTCAGCGAGAGAATCGGTGCGTCGAAAATATAGATTGTCATTTTCAATTTTCCAATCGCGGAATCGTTTTGGAAAAGCAACGATGTCGCGTTTTCTTCGGTCATACCAAGAATCGGGAACAGGAACGGGAGCGATAGCAGCAACTATTCCTATTTTCGAATCGGTAATTGTTTCGGGAATTCGAGAGAGTGCATCAGGAACGTAGTTTAATGCGCCTTTACGATATACGATAGTGTAATCGTAACCTAACAATTCGAGAGCCCATCGAGCTAACCTTCCGGTAGGATTTTTACGTTTATGAAGCCATTGTAAACTACTATGATCGGTAACGACAGTAAAGTGGTATCCCTCGATATATGCGCGAAATTTTGCGATAGCCCAAACTACAGCAAGGCATTCTTGTTCAGTTACAGAATAACGGCGTTCGGTCTCCGATAGTGTTCTGCTTGCATACGCGACTACGCTTTCTACCTCATCTTTTGCCTGTGTGAGAACAGCGCCGATGCCTACGGCACTCGCATCTGTCTGAAGGACAAATGGAAGGTTAAAATCGGGACAAGTTAAAGTCGGTGCCGTGGTTAAATAATGTTTTACTTGTTCGAACGCGAGAGTTTGTTCTTCGTCCCATATCCAAGATTGAGTTTTCTTTAATAGTCGAGTTAAAGGTTCGGTGATACTGGCGAAATTCGGGAGGAACCGACGATACCAAGAGGCCATTCCTAAAAAACGGCGTAACTGTTTGATTGTTCGCGGTGCAGGATATTCGATAACGGGTGTGATTTTATCGGGATCTACCTGCAGACCATTTTCATTTACGATAAAACCGAGATATTTAACTTGAGAACAGCAAAACTCACTTTTCTCGCGATTGATAGTTAAACCGGCATTATGAATAGTTTTTAAAACACGTTTTAGCCATTCAAGATGATCGTCAAAAGTTTTCGTTGCGATAATAATATCATCAAGATAAGCAAAGGCGTAGGGGTCCATTTCTGGTCCGATCAGCTGATCTAATAATCGCTGGAAGGTCGCGGGAGCGCCTGTTAATCCGAAAGGCATCCGAGTAAAATGGAAAAGTCCTTTTCCAGGTACGATAAAAGCTGTAATTTCGCGGCTTTCGGGAGTCAGCGGAATTTGAAAATATGCTTGGCTCAAATCGATAGTTGAAATGTAACGCGCTGATCGAAGTTTATCTAAAATACTATCCATGCGCGGTAGGGGATAAGCATCTTTTTTCGAAATACTATTAACTTGTCTAAAGTCGATACACAGTCGATAGGATCCGTTAGGCTTTTTAACCATGACGATAGGGCTTGCCCATTCACTATGAGATGGTTCAATTACTCCGGATGATAATAATTTATCAACTTCAGCATCGATAGCTTCCTGTATCTTGGGAGATACGCGATAGGATCGTTGTCTAATCGCGGGGTGATCTCCTACGTCGATACGATGGGATGTTAAATTACTAATCCCGATCTGATCGGAAGCCGGTGGAATTTCGATATCTAACAGAGTTTTTAACTGAACAGATTGTTCTTCCGAAAGTAATAAAAGACCATTGCACATAGTTAGACTGGCACGAGTGTCACCGACAAAGTTAAATACTTCGCTAGGATTATCTTTAAAACACCACGTTAGCTCGTCAAAATCAGTCACCATCTTACAGGTGCGAATGAAATCTAAACCGAGGATGCATGCGAAATGCAATCCAGGTATGAAATGTGCGTGAATTTCAAAATTTCGGTCGTATAATTCGATAGGTAACGCGACTTTGTGTGCTACGCTAGCTGTTTTACCGGCTGCAGTAATAACGTAGCCAGCTTGTGCTTCCGAAAGTGGTAGGTTTAAAGATTCGATTAAAGGGCTTAACTTTGGACCGATAAAAGTGCGAGAGGATCCGCTGTCGAATAGAGCTTTTATACGGTGACCGAGAGTTTTAAATTCGATAAATAATAACGGTAGATCCTCTGAGTCTTGTGTTAGGTTAGCAAATGATATTTCCGGGGGTTGATTCGCGGGCTGAGTGTGGGGTTCCGCGTGTGCCCTTACTGACGGTTCCCTGGCTGGTTTCCCGAGCACCGAGGGCACGTCAATTTAGTCACATCAGGTTTGCCGCATTTAAAACAGAATTTCTTTTTATTTTCAGTGCATTGAGGGAATCTATGCCCCGTTTTTCCACAATTCCAGCACTTTCCTAGCCAAGGGGTGGACTCTGGATTTTCTCTATTGGGAACGATAACGTTAGTTAAGTTCAAGGGGTCGATAGATGACGTCGAGGCAATTGGTTCATTTCTAGGAGCATTTGTTTTTCTATTACCAATACTCCTCGCGTTCTGCGGTTTTTTATTTACGTTGTTATTTGATACGATAGCAGCGTTCACGAGATCGGGACTTTCGACATCTAAGCTACACGCGGTAAGAACGTTTCGACCTTGTCTAGGTGTTGATCGCGTTCCACGGTATGCTAACTCCGGTAGTAAAGAATTTTCGGGAGTTGGAGGCGCATGATAACGGCCTGCCGTGCCATAGGTGAGTTCAAGTCTTCGAGCGACTTCCTCTAGTCCATCGAGATCACATATTTCGTCGCGGCGAATTAGGATTTGATAGCGCGGTAGTAAGTTACGGTGAGCGTACTCGATTTGTTCTTCATCACTCCAGGGTGGATATATTCTATCAAAGTATGATCGCATATAAGTTATGTAGTCTGCGATAGATTCCTGTTCACCCTGAGTTCGTCGCCGAATTTCTTCTCTAAGAGCGTGTTGAAGGTCGGGATTACCAAAGCGGACGCGCCAGGCGTATTCGAATTGTTGCCAATTCCGCCAACTATTACGTTTCGATCTAAACCAATACATAGCTACACCGGATAGAAAAAATGGTATGCTATTTAGAATATCTTCGTCGCGAAGATTAATCAAAACTCGTCCTTCCTGAATTCTCGATAAAAATGCTTCCGCATCTTCGTTACGTGCGCCTGAGAAATGGAGGTTCCACTTACGCATAATATCGTAAGCAGCTGCGGGTGTCGGTACATGATTATTAGGTGACCTTGCATTAAAATTCTGGCGCGTAGCGTTAGTTTGCGGACGGAAATTTGTTTGCTCGATTCTAGGTGTGAGTTGACGATTTACAGGTGAAAGATTTATAAGTGGAGGTTGACCTGAAACGATAGGTCGGTCATTCGATATTTGATGCGACGGTAGCGGTAATTGCTCGATATCTGTAGGTTGGTTGTTCTCGCGAATATTATTAATCTCGGGAATGTCATTTCCGGGATTGTTATTTTCAGGATTTGCGTTAGTTTCGTTAGGTCCGGTATCGTGAGCTGTATCTGACCTACTGTCTAACATTTGTCCGTGTGAATGCGGGGATTGAGGGCTATCTATGGCTGCATCTGGGTGCAACAGCTGATCGGTAGGAGTTAAAGGGTTCGACATATCTCCGCGTTTATTCCGATAGGCACGGAGTAACCGATCACGTAAGGTGGGAAGGGTTCCGACAGTTGATAAAGATAAACGATATAATTCGAACCTTAATTCGTCAGCTGATAGCAAATAAATCCACGCGTCAATAGACGACGGTTGTGACATAGGAAGTTTGTAAATATGCGAGCGCTGGGGATTAACGCAGCGGTCGTTGGTCGATATTAGCTGATTCGAAGAATATACAAGAAATGTAAATACGATACAGGTCTTAAGGGTACTACGCAGTCAACAGCTTTTGTTCAGCGGATTAATTTAATCCTGCTGCGATAGTTAACAATAACGATGTACACGGTTAATCCTTTAACGTTCGTTTTTCTCCTCTCTTTTGTTCGGGCGGATTATTAACGGTTTATTAACGGTTCGATATTTGAAAATTTTGAATTTTTCCTGACTTTTACGTGAAATTTCCGAATTTTTCACGAATTTTTACGAAATTTCCGAAATTTGATTGATGTACCTCAAAAATTAATTTCCTCTTTGGCGTGGCCCCACGTTGGGCGCCAATTTGTAACGCAGTTTTTTATTCAGGAGAGGAAAACCTTTTGCTCCGTCACAATTCGGCGCTTTCCCGTGATAATTACGATATTAACTTACTGAATGTTGGGCGCCAGACGCTGATGCGTCGTTTCCATACCAAATTACGATACCATACGATAAATTACGATAACCAAAAACTTACGGAAATGCGACGAGCGACAACTCGACTTGCTCAGATACAAAAGCCTTAGATAGAGGGGCAGGGTACACCATATAAAACAATATTATTTCTTTGAGAATAATGAGGTCACATCAATCAATTATTTATTAATGAAATCGAATAATTTAGACAGAATCGATACAGAATCGGCGATATAATGGATCAGTTTGTTACGATAGTTTTCCTAACTGTTCAGGCCAGAATTTACTCTTTTACGATACAGTTTAATCAGAGGCGTGTGTCAGAGCCGACTCGATATAAAACGATTTGACTAGATTCCAGACTTGGTATCACAGAGCGATACTTCGTACCCAAATGCAAAGTTATTTCATAACACAGCCTAAGATCAATGCATTATTCCAAGATATTAAACAGTGAAAATCGTAGTAAACGATATAGGTAACAAACGATACAGGTTCCCTACTAATTAATTAGCCACGTTGGCCATACGATCAACGATATTTCGAGATCTACTGTTAAATAGAGACCACACGGTCATTCGAAAAACGCGAATCACAGGTTCGACGATACCAAATTAATTTAGAACGATAGACTGATATTTAACCAAATTCTGACGATACGATATCGGTAGTTGCGATACTAAATTATCCAAACGTTACTGAATTTTACAAACGGAAATAAATTATACCAAATGGACCATATTTTACTGAATTATAACAAATTAACTGTAACGCGAGGCCTAAGCCCTCGCGGCTATCTTCGCTCAGGGTACTCCAGGAAAAGGATTTTCTACAGTATTTCATGCGTAAGATATTTTACCATATTAAATAAGAAATAGAAGCCATACGAGAAGCGATAAGCGATAGATTATAGCCAAAAACAATAAAAGGTCTACGTAACTCAGCCAGACTCGAGGTTGTTCGATAAATTATCCATAAGCCATAAACCATAGACCAAAAACGAGCTTCTTAGCTCAAAAACCAAATTAACAAACCAGACTTTTATCAGAACTACCTCGTGTCTTTACAGAAAGGATCAAGACCTTACCTTAAATTGCTTCAGAAGAACACACACTATTTTAAAGATACTCGATATGATAGCGATACGATAGCGATACACGATGAAATGCGGTACGATACTCGATGAAAATGCGATACGATACACGTTGTCTTGAAGATGCGTAGCGTAAACTGGAGCGAAGAATAGGCCGAACAGCGAGTGTGTCCTGTTTATATAGTGTTTGTTTCCTTCCAACAGCTCATCCTTCAGATTAGCGTAGGTCACGTGACATATCGGTACTCTAATTGGTCGCTAAACGACAAGTTTTGACGAACGTATGATAGGAGAGATCTATCCTACCCCTGCCGCTGCTAATACCTCTCCTATTACCGCCTTCCTTTAGAACCCCCTGACGCTGGACTCACGTTGAAGTCTCGCTCGCCAGAACTATGCGATATTTCTCCTGGGGCCTTACATGATTCGTCGATCCACCAGAAGCGTAGGTCATAGTCTCGTGCTGAGCATACTAGGGCTTCGCTCACGACAAGATTCCGCAGGTTGGAACGCTGATCCGGGGGTTTTCTTGACCAACCACGGCCGCGATAACAGATTCAGAGAAAGTAGTTCGATAGATACCCTGACTGATGACTCATTGGGTGGGAGGCTGTGAGGATGCACCTGCACATCACCCTATACGCCACCCTCACATCGGTACAGTGTAGTTTCTTGTAGGCGGTAGCTTCTTCGGATGACGGGAGGATTGTTTGTGCTTCTCGCACATCCCTGTACGCCGCCAGTCCGATAGTTGGAGGTGGTAGATCTTCCACTTGAGAGGAGGCGCTGACCCTGGGGTTTTCTGGACCAACCATGATTTGCGCGCCGACAGTGTCGTCCTTGACGATATTGGAAGTTCTTTACGTTCGGTAGAGCCATATTTTGCATCGGTAGTTCCCACGACGGTAGACATCTCGTGGTTTCCATACTCGAGATTACATAATTACAAAAATAAAATAGCGTTAGTTAATCCTAATTATTTTCCCTAAATTTTCCTTTTTCCTGGAGACCCTGTCTACGCCACGCATCGTCGCATTTTCGATAGAATCGCCTTGTGGCGGGGAATTTCAAAATACCACGTCACAACTCTTCCCACCCAGGAGAAGGCTGACAAAGCCGTGATGCTTTAAGTAAGACACGAGTTTTTATATCAACTACTAGAGACGATAGTTTAACTCGTAACTGGCGAGTACGTAGAGCGATAGATTTACTGGACTTCAACACGAAAGTTTCTCTGGAGATATCCTAAGCGATAGCCTGACCATGTTTTCCAAAGCTTTTACCTAAATTTCCTAACTTAAGCTAAACTAACAAAAGATTGTGCTGCGCACGCTAAACAAGAGAGAAGGATTTTTTTTTCCGATAGGGCACGTAAATTTTTCCGCGAACGGACGATAGGGCGCGCGAAAATCCTGGATATAACGAAGGCTAAAGGATTGTGGTACTTTTGGTTGTTTCATAGTTTGCTGTGAAGCGAGAGAACGCGATTACGCAACGATACATCCGGGGTTGGTTCTTATTACAATACTTTAATCGTACTTCATAATTCTGAGAGGTGGAATGGTTAAAATATGAGTGACACAAATATAGGTTATCAACACGTTCAGTTTATTACTAATTGATTGTACGGTAGGTATCAGTTGCGATAGGAACATCAACAGATAAATTATAATAGGTGATTAGGTAAATAAAAAAAAGGAATTCAGTTCGTTATGATAGAAACGGAATTTAGGACAATTGTTTCCATAAGATAAAAAAAAACTAATAAACTTGAAATGAAAAATAAAATGTTTTTTTTTTTTTTTTTTTTTTTTTTTTTTTTAATAATAATGAGTGTCGATACAAGTGCAACGGTGTATTCAGTTTTCTGTGCGTTATCCAGAGCGGGGTCTCTTGGGGTCAAAGACCTGGGTAGAGTCGGGTGCGGCACGCGTTGGCCGCGTTGGCAACCCTTTCGTCAGGCGGTGATTAATAATGGTGACCCAGTCACGGCTGCAGTTGGGACAACCAGCCTTGGTGACGCCCGGTTTTCCACACTTGAAACAGTGTTTTTCAAGGGGATGGGGACATTGGGTAGACTGGTGGCCGATAGTGCCGCAGTTCCAGCAAGTGAGTGGACTTGGTGGTGTGTAAGCCGGGACGCGTGTCACGGGAGGACGCGGTCTAGGGCGAGCCGTCGTTGATGTCAGCGTCGGTCTTGCGTTCGCGATGATCGGCGGTGCGGTGCATTTGACAAAGGGACCAGGTCGTGGAGTGATAGGGGTAGTTGAGGATGTGGAAGGTTGGGGAAGGACGGGGGAAGTGGATGCGGGTGCGGAGGTAGACGGAGGTTTGGGATATCGTGGTAATCGGGGTTGGAAGGGCATAAGATCGGTTTGGGTGGCCTTGTCACAGACTGTTGGTCGAGGTTCAGTTTGGGTGGCGATAGAGAACCCGGGAATCGGCAGGTCACACTGCGTTTCCATCTCGACGGTGTCTGGGGGGTCGTGGACGCAGGCAGGGCTAGCGAACTGGCCTCGATAGGCCTCGCGGTCTTCCGCCACTTCGGCGCACGCGGCGGTTATATCTAATCCCAATCGTGGGTGAGCAGCGCACATTAGGTCCAGCAGGTACGCGTGACGTTGGAGGCGATCCCATCCTCGGACAGGTGTACGCTCCTCGTTTGATGATGCTACCGATATGACTTCCTCATCAGACAAGTCCATCTTTGATATGAGTGTTAGTATGGTTGGGGTACGTTCAGGTTGATACAGTCGATAGGTGTTGCGTTAACGACACAGCGATACAGATCTCTGGGGGTCAAGGTACAGAGTTACGATACAGTTTTAAATCTTTGATATGCATTTTGCCTACTGTTCGGGTACCTTCTAGTTCTGATAATTCATAGACGACAGGAGAAAGGATTCGGGAGATACGATAGGGACCAGCGAATTTCGGTGCGAGTTTCGCGGCGACATGTTGAGCGGCCGATGATAAAACGTGGTGACGTTTTAATACGAGATCACCTACTACAAATCGTTGTTCGCGTCGTCGTAAATTATAGTGATGGGATTGTTTAACGAAAGCTTCCTCGAGACTTTTGGTTACCTACTCGCGTAGGTGATGCAACTGTTGCATGCGCTTTGACCACGGTTCGGTAGATTGAACATTTAAATCGGGCGGAACAGCTGTTCGATCACGTAAAAAATTGGTAGGTTTTGGTATACGGCCGAAATTTAAAAAGGCTGGACTCGACTCTACGGAGGTGTGATACGCAGTGTTATAGGCGAACCTAAAATCTGAGAGATGTAAATCCCATTCTCTGTGGTCTTTTTCGAGGAACGACACAATCATGGTTTTTAGAACTCTATTAACCCGTTCTACTGGATTAGCTTGAGGGTGGTATGGGGGTGTAGTAGTGTGAACGATACCGTATTTGTCTGCAAGTTCTTTTATGGCGCGATTATTAAATTCAGTACCGTTGTCGGTAAGTAAGACTTGGGGTGCTCCCCATCGCGAAAGAATAAGATCTTCGAAAGCTTCACAAATTTTTGATCCGGTAGCTTTTTTAAGTGCGCAACACTCTACCCATTTGGTAAAAAGATCCTGCATTACCAGGATGTATGCGAATCCAGATTTGCTAGGGGGGAACGGGCCCATTATATCGGCAGCTACGACGATCCAGGGTTGTTCAATTACCCTGTGTCCCATTAAACCGGCGGGCGCGATTTGATTGACCTTGCAGCGTTGGCAAGTAGGACAATTTCGAACGTAATTCGCGACATAGTAATACATTCCGGGCCAATAGTAATCGGTAGTGAGTCGTTGATAAGTTTTCTCGATACCTAGATGACCGGCTTGAGGTGCATCATGCGCTTCTTGAAGTGCATTAGCTTGTTGGTCTTCTGGTAGAACAAGTTTCCACGCGTTTAGATCGGATATCACGGTGTCAGCGAGAGAATCGGTGCGTCGAAAATATAGATTGTCATTTTCAATTTTCCAATCGCGGAATCGTTTTGGAAAAGCAACGATGTCGCGTTTTCTTCGGTCATACCAAGAATCGGGAACAGGAACGGGAGCGATAGCAGCAACTATTCCTATTTTCGAATCGGTAATTGTTTCGGGAATTCGAGAGAGTGCATCAGGAACGTAGTTTAATGCGCCTTTACGATATACGATAGTGTAATCGTAACCTAACAATTCGAGAGCCCATCGAGCTAACCTTCCGGTAGGATTTTTACGTTTATGAAGCCATTGTAAACTACTATGATCGGTAACGACAGTAAAGTGGTATCCCTCGATATATGCGCGAAATTTTGCGATAGCCCAAACTACAGCAAGGCATTCTTGTTCAGTTACAGAATAACGGCGTTCGGTCTCCGATAGTGTTCTGCTTGCATACGCGACTACGCTTTCTACCTCATCTTTTGCCTGTGTGAGAACAGCGCCGATGCCTACGGCACTCGCATCTGTCTGAAGGACAAATGGAAGGTTAAAATCGGGACAAGTTAAAGTCGGTGCCGTGGTTAAATAATGTTTTACTTGTTCGAACGCGAGAGTTTGTTCTTCGTCCCATATCCAAGATTGAGTTTTCTTTAATAGTCGAGTTAAAGGTTCGGTGATACTGGCGAAATTCGGGAGGAACCGACGATACCAAGAGGCCATTCCTAAAAAACGGCGTAACTGTTTGATTGTTCGCGGTGCAGGATATTCGATAACGGGTGTGATTTTATCGGGATCTACCTGCAGACCATTTTCATTTACGATAAAACCGAGATATTTAACTTGAGAACAGCAAAACTCACTTTTCTCGCGATTGATAGTTAAACCGGCATTATGAATAGTTTTTAAAACACGTTTTAGCCATTCAAGATGATCGTCAAAAGTTTTCGTTGCGATAATAATATCATCAAGATAAGCAAAGGCGTAGGGGTCCATTTCTGGTCCGATCAGCTGATCTAATAATCGCTGGAAGGTCGCGGGAGCGCCTGTTAATCCGAAAGGCATCCGAGTAAAATGGAAAAGTCCTTTTCCAGGTACGATAAAAGCTGTAATTTCGCGGCTTTCGGGAGTCAGCGGAATTTGAAAATATGCTTGGCTCAAATCGATAGTTGAAATGTAACGCGCTGATCGAAGTTTATCTAAAATACTATCCATGCGCGGTAGGGGATAAGCATCTTTTTTCGAAATACTATTAACTTGTCTAAAGTCGATACACAGTCGATAGGATCCGTTAGGCTTTTTAACCATGACGATAGGGCTTGCCCATTCACTATGAGATGGTTCAATTACTCCGGATGATAATAATTTATCAACTTCAGCATCGATAGCTTCCTGTATCTTGGGAGATACGCGATAGGATCGTTGTCTAATCGCGGGGTGATCTCCTACGTCGATACGATGGGATGTTAAATTACTAATCCCGATCTGATCGGAAGCCGGTGGAATTTCGATATCTAACAGAGTTTTTAACTGAACAGATTGTTCTTCCGAAAGTAATAAAAGACCATTGCACATAGTTAGACTGGCACGAGTGTCACCGACAAAGTTAAATACTTCGCTAGGATTATCTTTAAAACACCACGTTAGCTCGTCAAAATCAGTCACCATCTTACAGGTGCGAATGAAATCTAAACCGAGGATGCATGCGAAATGCAATCCAGGTATGAAATGTGCGTGAATTTCAAAATTTCGGTCGTATAATTCGATAGGTAACGCGACTTTGTGTGCTACGCTAGCTGTTTTACCGGCTGCAGTAATAACGTAGCCAGCTTGTGCTTCCGAAAGTGGTAGGTTTAAAGATTCGATTAAAGGGCTTAACTTTGGACCGATAAAAGTGCGAGAGGATCCGCTGTCGAATAGAGCTTTTATACGGTGACCGAGAGTTTTAAATTCGATAAATAATAACGGTAGATCCTCTGAGTCTTGTGTTAGGTTAGCAAATGATATTTCCGGGGGTTGATTCGCGGGCTGAGTGTGGGGTTCCGCGTGTGCCCTTACTGACGGTTCCCTGGCTGGTTTCCCGAGCACCGAGGGCACGTCAATTTAGTCACATCAGGTTTGCCGCATTTAAAACAGAATTTCTTTTTATTTTCAGTGCATTGAGGGAATCTATGCCCCGTTTTTCCACAATTCCAGCACTTTCCTAGCCAAGGGGTGGACTCTGGATTTTCTCTATTGGGAACGATAACGTTAGTTAAGTTCAAGGGGTCGATAGATGACGTCGAGGCAATTGGTTCATTTCTAGGAGCATTTGTTTTTCTATTACCAATACTCCTCGCGTTCTGCGGTTTTTTATTTACGTTGTTATTTGATACGATAGCAGCGTTCACGAGATCGGGACTTTCGACATCTAAGCTACACGCGGTAAGAACGTTTCGACCTTGTCTAGGTGTTGATCGCGTTCCACGGTATGCTAACTCCGGTAGTAAAGAATTTTCGGGAGTTGGAGGCGCATGATAACGGCCTGCCGTGCCATAGGTGAGTTCAAGTCTTCGAGCGACTTCCTCTAGTCCATCGAGATCACATATTTCGTCGCGGCGAATTAGGATTTGATAGCGCGGTAGTAAGTTACGGTGAGCGTACTCGATTTGTTCTTCATCACTCCAGGGTGGATATATTCTATCAAAGTATGATCGCATATAAGTTATGTAGTCTGCGATAGATTCCTGTTCACCCTGAGTTCGTCGCCGAATTTCTTCTCTAAGAGCGTGTTGAAGGTCGGGATTACCAAAGCGGACGCGCCAGGCGTATTCGAATTGTTGCCAATTCCGCCAACTATTACGTTTCGATCTAAACCAATACATAGCTACACCGGATAGAAAAAATGGTATGCTATTTAGAATATCTTCGTCGCGAAGATTAATCAAAACTCGTCCTTCCTGAATTCTCGATAAAAATGCTTCCGCATCTTCGTTACGTGCGCCTGAGAAATGGAGGTTCCACTTACGCATAATATCGTAAGCAGCTGCGGGTGTCGGTACATGATTATTAGGTGACCTTGCATTAAAATTCTGGCGCGTAGCGTTAGTTTGCGGACGGAAATTTGTTTGCTCGATTCTAGGTGTGAGTTGACGATTTACAGGTGAAAGATTTATAAGTGGAGGTTGACCTGAAACGATAGGTCGGTCATTCGATATTTGATGCGACGGTAGCGGTAATTGCTCGATATCTGTAGGTTGGTTGTTCTCGCGAATATTATTAATCTCGGGAATGTCATTTCCGGGATTGTTATTTTCAGGATTTGCGTTAGTTTCGTTAGGTCCGGTATCGTGAGCTGTATCTGACCTACTGTCTAACATTTGTCCGTGTGAATGCGGGGATTGAGGGCTATCTATGGCTGCATCTGGGTGCAACAGCTGATCGGTAGGAGTTAAAGGGTTCGACATATCTCCGCGTTTATTCCGATAGGCACGGAGTAACCGATCACGTAAGGTGGGAAGGGTTCCGACAGTTGATAAAGATAAACGATATAATTCGAACCTTAATTCGTCAGCTGATAGCAAATAAATCCACGCGTCAATAGACGACGGTTGTGACATAGGAAGTTTGTAAATATGCGAGCGCTGGGGATTAACGCAGCGGTCGTTGGTCGATATTAGCTGATTCGAAGAATATACAAGAAATGTAAATACGATACAGGTCTTAAGGGTACTACGCAGTCAACAGCTTTTGTTCAGCGGATTAATTTAATCCTGCTGCGATAGTTAACAATAACGATGTACACGGTTAATCCTTTAACGTTCGTTTTTCTCCTCTCTTTTGTTCGGGCGGATTATTAACGGTTTATTAACGGTTCGATATTTGAAAATTTTGAATTTTTCCTGACTTTTACGTGAAATTTCCGAATTTTTCACGAATTTTTACGAAATTTCCGAAATTTGATTGATGTACCTCAAAAATTAATTTCCTCTTTGGCGTGGCCCCACGTTGGGCGCCAATTTGTAACGCAGTTTTTTATTCAGGAGAGGAAAACCTTTTGCTCCGTCACAATTCGGCGCTTTCCCGTGATAATTACGATATTAACTTACTGAATGTTGGGCGCCAGACGCTGATGCGTCGTTTCCATACCAAATTACGATACCATACGATAAATTACGATAACCAAAAACTTACGGAAATGCGACGAGCGACAACTCGACTTGCTCAGATACAAAAGCCTTAGATAGAGGGGCAGGGTACACCATATAAAACAATATTATTTCTTTGAGAATAATGAGGTCACATCAATCAATTATTTATTAATGAAATCGAATAATTTAGACAGAATCGATACAGAATCGGCGATATAATGGATCAGTTTGTTACGATAGTTTTCCTAACTGTTCAGGCCAGAATTTACTCTTTTACGATACAGTTTAATCAGAGGCGTGTGTCAGAGCCGACTCGATATAAAACGATTTGACTAGATTCCAGACTTGGTATCACAGAGCGATACTTCGTACCCAAATGCAAAGTTATTTCATAACACAGCCTAAGATCAATGCATTATTCCAAGATATTAAACAGTGAAAATCGTAGTAAACGATATAGGTAACAAACGATACAGGTTCCCTACTAATTAATTAGCCACGTTGGCCATACGATCAACGATATTTCGAGATCTACTGTTAAATAGAGACCACACGGTCATTCGAAAAACGCGAATCACAGGTTCGACGATACCAAATTAATTTAGAACGATAGACTGATATTTAACCAAATTCTGACGATACGATATCGGTAGTTGCGATACTAAATTATCCAAACGTTACTGAATTTTACAAACGGAAATAAATTATACCAAATGGACCATATTTTACTGAATTATAACAAATTAACTGTAACGCGAGGCCTAAGCCCTCGCGGCTATCTTCGCTCAGGGTACTCCAGGAAAAGGATTTTCTACAGTATTTCATGCGTAAGATATTTTACCATATTAAATAAGAAATAGAAGCCATACGAGAAGCGATAAGCGATAGATTATAGCCAAAAACAATAAAAGGTCTACGTAACTCAGCCAGACTCGAGGTTGTTCGATAAATTATCCATAAGCCATAAACCATAGACCAAAAACGAGCTTCTTAGCTCAAAAACCAAATTAACAAACCAGACTTTTATCAGAACTACCTCGTGTCTTTACAGAAAGGATCAAGACCTTACCTTAAATTGCTTCAGAAGAACACACACTATTTTAAAGATACTCGATATGATAGCGATACGATAGCGATACACGATGAAATGCGGTACGATACTCGATGAAAATGCGATACGATACACGTTGTCTTGAAGATGCGTAGCGTAAACTGGAGCGAAGAATAGGCCGAACAGCGAGTGTGTCCTGTTTATATAGTGTTTGTTTCCTTCCAACAGCTCATCCTTCAGATTAGCGTAGGTCACGTGACATATCGGTACTCTAATTGGTCGCTAAACGACAAGTTTTGACGAACGTATGATAGGAGAGATCTATCCTACCCCTGCCGCTGCTAATACCTCTCCTATTACCGCCTTCCTTTAGAACCCCCTGACGCTGGACTCACGTTGAAGTCTCGCTCGCCAGAACTATGCGATATTTCTCCTGGGGCCTTACATGATTCGTCGATCCACCAGAAGCGTAGGTCATAGTCTCGTGCTGAGCATACTAGGGCTTCGCTCACGACAAGATTCCGCAGGTTGGAACGCTGATCCGGGGGTTTTCTTGACCAACCACGGCCGCGATAACAGATTCAGAGAAAGTAGTTCGATAGATACCCTGACTGATGACTCATTGGGTGGGAGGCTGTGAGGATGCACCTGCACATCACCCTATACGCCACCCTCACATCGGTACAGTGTAGTTTCTTGTAGGCGGTAGCTTCTTCGGATGACGGGAGGATTGTTTGTGCTTCTCGCACATCCCTGTACGCCGCCAGTCCGATAGTTGGAGGTGGTAGATCTTCCACTTGAGAGGAGGCGCTGACCCTGGGGTTTTCTGGACCAACCATGATTTGCGCGCCGACAGTGTCGTCCTTGACGATATTGGAAGTTCTTTACGTTCGGTAGAGCCATATTTTGCATCGGTAGTTCCCACGACGGTAGACATCTCGTGGTTTCCATACTCGAGATTACATAATTACAAAAATAAAATAGCGTTAGTTAATCCTAATTATTTTCCCTAAATTTTCCTTTTTCCTGGAGACCCTGTCTACGCCACGCATCGTCGCATTTTCGATAGAATCGCCTTGTGGCGGGGAATTTCAAAATACCACGTCACAACGTGTTCAAGGTGTCGGCAAGATGGACACTTAAAAAAGATGTGCACAAGGAACGTAAATCAGATTGTTAATGGAAATGAAGATGCCGACGAAATGGAGTTCGAGATGGATGAAGAATTGGGACTGTATCATGTTGATAAAAAGCTGGCACTTAATGTGAGTCATGTAAAAACAAGACATCACGAGTTCTTCGGAACTTTGAAGGTTGAGGGTAAACATGTTTGTTTTGAACTGGATTTAGTGGCGCAGCGATGGGGGGGTCAGGGAGGGGCAGCCGCCCTCTGCGCGAACTTTCGTGGAGCGCCGAAGGCGCCCCAACATAATCGGTACTGGGACGACTACTGCTCACCACAAGTGCTGCTCGCCGCGCACTTATTGTTAGTTCCGTGGCTGCCGCTATGTGCCGCATGTTCTTCGCAAGTGAAGTCGTGCATCCTGCATACTATAAGACTAGGCATCATAGACAGGCTTCACTCACTGAAATTATACTCCAATGGCCACTTTTGTTCTTAAGGTGAAGTGAAACGTTTCAAGGCCACGACCGGGTGCCTTTCACCGCGGTAATGCAGAAATGCCGAACGCTCGGTACCCTTGCCCACCGCTAGATGGTGCAGGTACCGACCGTTTGGTACCTCTGCCTACCGCTAGATGGCGTAGCGCGCATCTTCCGATGCTTGCTACGCCAGTATATACGTACATACTAATGCTCGCGATTTTTTCGCGGCAGTGTTTATAAACACTGCAAGGCATGCAAATAATTGCACTGAATGATAACCCGAACAAATCGAGAATTATTCATGTACATCATGTGTACTAACACTGTATTGGACAAACGTCGCAGTGTAAAGCAACAAAAGTGGCTTATCCTCGCTCTGGTGCAGAGCGATTGATAAAAGTTGAAACTAATCAACTATGATATTTCTAACGTAGAGTTAGACGTGATAAATTCAGAGAAAATCCCTGGCCAGAATTCCTATCGGTATGACGAGCAACCGTAGTTCTCCCTCGCTCTGGTGCAGAGCGATAGATATGCGTGAAAACTAATTCACTATAATGTATTCAATCCGTTAGGATTCTTTCGACAATCAGTCGAGTGGCTCTCCGGTGGAAAGACATGATTAATAAATATAGGGAAAATCTCTGTTTGAAAACCCCACAGGTGTGACAAGCAAACCTTGGTTGTTTCCTTCGCTCTTGGAGAAAGCAATAAATATACGTGAAAACTAATTCACTATAATGTATTCAATCCGTTAGGATTCCTTCGACAATCAGTCGAGTCGCTCTCCGGAGGAGAGACTGAAAGGAAAATATTTCTCGATGCAGTTCCGATGACTAGATATATATTCTATGAATTAATAGTCTGAATCCGTTGGGATTCTATCGACAATCAGTCGAGTCGCTTTTCATTGGAAAGACATGATTAATATATACAGAGAAAATCCCAGTTCAGAATCCCCATCGGTTGACAAGCAACCTTAGTTTTCCCCTCGCTCTGGTGCAGAGCGGTTGATATGAGTGAAAACTAATTCACTATAATGTATTTAATCTGTTAGGATTCCTTCGACGATCAGTCAAATCGCTATCCATTGGAAAGACGGGAAGAAAAACATCTCTTCATGCAGTTCCCATGACTAGATATATATTCTATGAATCAATAATCTAAATCCGTTAGGATTCTATCGACAATCAGTTGAGTGGCTCTCCGGAGGAGAGACAGAGAGAAAAACATTTCTTCATGCAGTTCCTATCACTAGATATATATTCTATAAATCAATAATCTGAATCCGTTTGGATTCTATCGACAATCACTCGAGTCGCTCTCCGGAGGAGATGCTGAACGAAAAACATTTTATTATGCAGTTCCTATGACTAGATATATATATTCTATAAATCAATAATCTGAATCCGTTTGGATTCTATCGACAATCAGTCGAGTCGCTCTCCGGAGGAGAGACAGAGAGAAAAACATTTCTTCATGCAGTTCCTATCACTAGATATATATTCTATAAATCAATAATCTGAATCCGTTTGGATTCTATCGACAATCACTCGAGTCGCTCTCTGGAGGAGATGCTGAAAGAAAGACATTTCATTATGCAGTTCCTATGACTAGATATATATATTCTATAAATCAATAATCTAAATCCGTTTGGATTCTGTCGACAATCAGTCGAGTCGCTCTCCGGAGGAGAGACAGAGAGAAAAACATTTCTTCATGCAGTTCCTATCACTAGATATATATTCTATAAATCAATAATCTGAATCCGTTTGGATTCTATCGACAATCAGTCGAGTCGCTCTCCGGAGGAGAGACAGAGAGAAAAACATTCCTTCATGCAGTTCCTATCACTAGATATATATTCTATAAATCAATAATCTAAATCCGTTTGGATTCTATCGACAATCAGTCGAGTCGCTCTCCGGAGGAGAGACAGAGAGAAGAACATTTCTCCATGCAGTTCCTATCACTAGATATATATTCTATAAATCAATAATCTGAATCCGTTTGGATTCTATCGACAATCACTCGAGTCGCTCTCCGGAGGAGATGCTGAACGAAAAACATTTCATTATGCAGTTCCTATGACTAGATATACATATTCTATGAATCGATAATCTAAATCCGTTTGGATTCTATCGACAATCAGTCGAGTCGCTCTCCGGAGGAGAGACAGAGAGAAAAACATTTCTTCATGCAGTTCCTATCACTAGATATATATTCTATAAATCAATAATCTGAATCCGTTTGGATTCTATCGATAATCACTCGAGTCGCTTTCCGGAGGAGATGCTGAAAGAAAAACATTTCATTATGCAGTTCCTATGACTAGATATATATATTCTATAAATCAATAATCTAAATCCGTTTGGATTCTGTCGACAATCAGTCGAGTCGCTCTCCGGAGGAGAGACAGAGAGAAAAACATTTCTTCATGCAGTTCCTATCACTAGATATATATTCTATAAATAAATAATCTAAATCCGTTTGGATTCTATCGACAATCAGTCGAGTCGCTCTCCGGAGGAGAGACAGAGAGAAAAACATTTCTTCATGCAGTTCCTATCACTAGATATATATTCTATAAATCAATAATCTGAATCCGTTTGGATTCTATCGACAATCACTCGAGTCGCTCTCCGGAGGAGATGCTGAACGAAAAACATTTCATTATGCAGTTCCTATGACTAGATATATATATTCTATAAATCAATAATCTAAATCCGTTTGGATTCTGTCGACAATCAGTCGAGTCGCTCTCCGGGGAAGAGACAGAGAGAAAAACATTTCTTCATGCAGTTCCTATCACTAGATATATATTCTATAAATCAATAATCTAAATCCGTTTGGATTCTATCGACAATCAGTCGAGTCGCTCTCCGGAGGAGAGACAGAGAGAAAAACATTTCTTCATGCAGTTCCTATCACTAGATATATATTCTATAAATCAATAATCTGAATCCGTTTGGATTCTATCGACAATCACTCGAGTCGCTCTCCGGAGGAGATGCTGAACGAAAAACATTTCATTATGCAGTTCCTATGACTAGATATATATATTCTATAAATCAATAATCTAAATCCGTTTGGATTCTATCGACAATCAGTCGAGTCGCTCTCCGGAGGAGAGACAGAGAGAAAAACATTTCTTCATGCAGTTCCTATCACTAGATATATATTCTATAAATCAATAATCTGAATCCGTTTGGATTCTATCGATAATCACTCGAGTCGCTTTCCGGAGGAGATGCTGAAAGAAAAACATTTCATTATGCAGTTCCTATGACTAGATATATATATTCTATGAATCAATAATCTAAATCCGTTTGGATTCTGTCGACAATCAGTCGAGTCGCTCTCCGGAGGAGAGACAGAGAGAAAAACATTTCTTCATGCAGTTCCTATCACTAGATATATATTCTATAAATCAATAATCTGAATCCGTTTGGATTCTATCGATAATCACTCGAGTCGCTCTCCGGAGGAGATGCTGAACGAAAAACATTTCATTATGCAGTTCCTATGACTAGATATATATATTCTATAAATCAATAATCTAAATCCGTTTGGATTCTATCGGCAATCAGTCGAGTCGCTCTCCGGAGGAGAAAAAGAGAGAAAAACATTTCTTCATGCAGTTCCTATCACTAGATATATATTCTATAAATCAATAATCTGAATCCGTTTGGATTCTATCGACAATCAGTCGAGTCGCTCTCCGGAGGAAAGACACAGAGAAAAACATTCCTTCATGCAGTTCCTATCACTAGATATATATTCTATAAATCAATAATCTAAATCCGTTTGGATTCTATCGACAATCAGTCGAGTCGCTCTCCGGAGGAGAGACAGAGAGAAAAACATTTCTTCATGCAGTTCCTATCACTAGATATATATTCTATAAATCAATAATCTGAATCCGTTTGGATTCTATCGACAATCACTCGAGTCGCTCTCCGGAGGAGATGCTGAACGAAAAACATTTCATTATGCAGTTCCTATGACTAGATATATATATTCTATAAATCAATAATCTAAATCCGTTTGGATTCTATCGACAATCAGTCGAGTCGCTCTCCGGAGGAGAGACAGAGAGAAAAACATTTCTTCATGCAGTTTTTATCACTAGATATATATTCTATAAATCAATAATCTAAATCCGTTTGGATTTTATCGACAATCAGTCGAGTCGCTCTCCGGAGGAGAGACAGAGAGAAAAACATTCCTTCATGCAGTTCCTATCACTAGATATATATTCTATAAATCAATAATCTAAATCCGTTTGGATTCTATCGACAATCAGTCGAGTCGCTCTCCGGAGGAGAGACAGAGAGAAAAACATTTCTTCATGCAGTTCTTATCACTAGATATATATTCTATAAATCAATAATCTGAATCCGTTTGGATTCTATCGACAATCACTCGAGTCGCTCTCCGGAGGAGATGCTGAACGAAAAACATTTCATTATGCAGTTCCTATGACTAGATATATATATTCTATAAATCAATAATCTAAATCCGTTTGGATTCTATCGACAATCAGTCGAGTCGCTCTCCGGAGGAGAGACAGAGAGAAAAACATTTCTTCATGCAGTTCCTATCACTAGATATATATTCTATAAATCAATAATCTGAATCCGTTTGGATTCTATCGATAATCACTCGAGTCGCGTTCCGGAGGAGATGCTGAAAGAAAAACATTTCATTATGCAGTTCCTATGACTAGATATATATATTCTATAAATCAATAATCTAAATCCGTTTGGATTCTGTCGACAATCAGTCGAGTCGCTCTCCGGAGGAGAGACAGAGAGAAAAACATTTCTTCATGCAGTTCCTATCACTAGATATATATTCTATAAATCAATAATCTAAATCCGTTTGGATTCTATCGACAATCAGTCGAGTCGCTCTCCGGAGGAGAGACAGAGAGAAAAACATTTCTTCATGCAGTTACTATCACTAGATATATATTCTATAAATCAATAATCTGAATCCGTTTGGATTCTATCGACAATCACTCGAGTCGCTCTCCGGAGGAGATGCTGAACGAAAAACATTTCATTATGCAGTTTCTATGACTAGATATATATATTCTATAAATCAATAATCTAAATCCGTTTGGATTCTATCGACAATCAGTCGAGTCGCTCCCCGGAGGAGAGACAGAGAGAAAAACATTTCTTCATGCAGTTCCTATCACTAGATATATATTCTATAAATCAATAATCTGAATCCGTTTGTATTCTATCGATAATCACTCGAGTCGCTTTCCGGAGGAGATGCTGAAAGAAAAACATTTCATTATGCAGTTCCTATGACTAGATATATATATTCTATAAATCAATAATCTAAATCCGTTTGGATTCTGTCGACAATCAGTCGAGTCGCTCTACGGAGGAGAGACAGAGAGAAAAACATTTCTTCATGCAGTTCCTATCACTAGATATATATTCTATAAATCAATAATCTAAATCCGTTTGGATTCTATCGACAATCAGTCGAGTCGCTCTCCGGAGGAGAGACAGAGAGAAAAACATTTCTTCATGCAGTTCCTATCACTAGATATATATTCTATAAATCAATAATCCGAATCCGTTTGGATTCTATCGACAATCACTCGAGTCGCTCTCCGGATGAGATGCTGAACGAAAAACATTCCATTATGCAGTTCCTATGACTAGATATATATATTCTATAAATCAATAATCTAAATCCGTTTGGATTCTATCGGCAATCAGTTGAGTCGCTCTCCGGAGGAGAGACAGAGAGAAAAACATTTCTTCATGCAGTTCCTATCACTAGATATATATTCTATAAATCAATAATCTGAATCCGTTTGGATTCTATCGATAATCACTCGAGTCGCTTTCCGGAGGAGATGCTGAAAGAAAAACATTTCATTATGCAGTTCCTATGACTAGATATATATATTCTATAAATCAATAATCTAAATCCGTTTGGATTCTGTCGACAATCAGTCGAGTCGCTCTCCGGAGGAGAGACAGAGAGAAAAACATTTCTTCATGCAGTTCCTATCACTAGATATATATTCTATAAATCAATAATCTGAATCCGTTTGGATTCTATCGACAATCACTCGAGTCGCTCTCCGGAGGAGATGCTGGAAGAAAAACATTTCATTATGCAGTTCCTATGACTAGATATATATATTCTATAAATCAATAATCTAAATCCGTTCGGATTCTATCGACAATCAGTCGAGTCGCTCTCCGGAGGAGAGACAGAGAGAAAAACATTTCTTCATGCAGTTCCTATCACTAGATATATATTCTATAAATCAATAATCTGAATCCGTTTGGATTCTATCGATAATCACTCGAGTCGCTTTCCGGAGGAGATGCTGAAAGAAAAACATTTCATTATGCAGTTCCTATGACTAGATATATATATTCTATAAATCAATAATCTAAATCCGTTTGGATTCTGTCGACAATCAGTCGAGTCGCTCTCCGGAGGAGAGACAGAGAGAAAAACATTTCTTCATGCAGTTCCTATCACTAGATATATATTCTATAAATAAATAATCTAAATCCGTTTGGATTCTATCGACAATCAGTCGAGTCGCTCTCCGGAGGAGAGACAGAGAGAAAAACATTTCTTCATGCAGTTCCTATCACTAGATATATATTCTATAAATCAATAATCTGAATCCGTTTGGATTCTATCGACAATCACTCGAGTCGCTCTCCGGAGGAGATGCTGAACGAAAAACATTTCATTATGCAGTTCCTATGACTAGATATATATATTCTATAAATCAATAATCTAAATCCGTTTGGATTCTGTCGACAATCAGTCGAGTCGCTCTCCGGGGAAGAGACAGAGAGAAAAACATTTCTTCATGCAGTTCCTATCACTAGATATATATTCTATAAATCAATAATCTAAATCCGTTTGGATTCTATCGACAATCAGTCGAGTCGCTCTCCGGAGGAGAGACAGAGAGAAAAACATTTCTTCATGCAGTTCCTATCACTAGATATATATTCTATAAATCAATAATCTGAATCCGTTTGGATTCTATCGACAATCACTCGAGTCGCTCTCCGGAGGAGATGCTGAACGAAAAACATTTCATTATGCAGTTCCTATGACTAGATATATATATTCTATAAATCAATAATCTAAATCCGTTTGGATTCTATCGACAATCAGTCGAGTCGCTCTCCGGAGGAGAGACAGAGAGAAAAACATTTCTTCATGCAGTTCCTATCACTAGATATATATTCTATAAATCAATAATCTGAATCCGTTTGGATTCTATCGATAATCACTCGAGTCGCTTTCCGGAGGAGATGCTGAAAGAAAAACATTTCATTATGCAGTTCCTATGACTAGATATATATATTCTATGAATCAATAATCTAAATCCGTTTGGATTCTGTCGACAATCAGTCGAGTCGCTCTCCGGAGGAGAGACAGAGAGAAAAACATTTCTTCATGCAGTTCCTATCACTAGATATATATTCTATAAATCAATAATCTGAATCCGTTTGGATTCTATCGATAATCACTCGAGTCGCTCTCCGGAGGAGATGCTGAACGAAAAACATTTCATTATGCAGTTCCTATGACTAGATATATATATTCTATAAATCAATAATCTAAATCCGTTTGGATTCTATCGGCAATCAGTCGAGTCGCTCTCCGGAGGAGAAAAAGAGAGAAAAACATTTCTTCATGCAGTTCCTATCACTAGATATATATTCTATAAATCAA
Source organism: Tenthredo scrophulariae (assembly GCA_963978835.1). Classification (NCBI taxonomy): domain Eukaryota; kingdom Metazoa; phylum Arthropoda; class Insecta; order Hymenoptera; family Tenthredinidae; genus Tenthredo; species Tenthredo scrophulariae. The sequence continues at coordinate 13,926,752 of OZ022232.1, forward strand.
TAATCTGAATCCGTTTGGATTCTATCGACAATCAGTCGAGTCGCTCTCCGGAGGAAAGACACAGAGAAAAACATTCCTTCATGCAGTTCCTATCACTAGATATATATTCTATAAATCAATAATCTAAATCCGTTTGGATTCTATCGACAATCAGTCGAGTCGCTCTCCGGAGGAGAGACAGAGAGAAAAACATTTCTTCATGCAGTTCCTATCACTAGATATATATTCTATAAATCAATAATCTGAATCCGTTTGGATTCTATCGACAATCACTCGAGTCGCTCTCCGGAGGAGATGCTGAACGAAAAACATTTCATTATGCAGTTCCTATGACTAGATATATATATTCTATAAATCAATAATCTAAATCCGTTTGGATTCTATCGATAATCAGTCGAGTCGCTCCCCGGAGAAGAGACAGAGAGAAAAACATTTCTTCATGCAGTTCCTATCACTAGATATATATTCTATAAATCAATAATCTGAATCCGTTTGTATTCTATCGATAATCACTCGAGTCGCTTTCCGGAGGAGATGCTGGAAGAAAAACATTTCATTATGCAGTTCCTATGACTAGATATATATATTCTATAAATCAATAATCTAAATCCGTTTGGATTCTGTCGACAATCAGTCGAGTCGCTCTCCGGAGGAGAGACAGAGAGAAAAACATTTCTTCATGCAGTTTTTATCACTAGATATATATTCTATAAATCAATAATCTAAATCCGTTTGGATTTTATCGACAATCAGTCGAGTCGCTCTCCGGAGGAGAGACAGAGAGAAAAACATTCCTTCATGCAGTTCCTATCACTAGATATATATTCTATAAATCAATAATCTAAATCCGTTTGGATTCTATCGACAATCAGTCGAGTCGCTCTCCGGAGGAGAGACAGAGAGAAAAACATTTCTTCATGCAGTTCTTATCACTAGATATATATTCTATAAATCAATAATCTGAATCCGTTTGGATTCTATCGACAATCACTCGAGTCGCTCTCCGGAGGAGATGCTGAACGAAAAACATTTCATTATGCAGTTCCTATGACTAGATATATATATTCTATAAATCAATAATCTAAATCCGTTTGGATTCTATCGACAATCAGTCGAGTCGCTCTCCGGAGGAGAGACAGAGAGAAAAACATTTCTTCATGCAGTTCCTATCACTAGATATATATTCTATAAATCAATAATCTGAATCCGTTTGGAATCTATCGATAATCACTCGAGTCGCGTTCCGGAGGAGATGCTGAAAGAAAAACATTTCATTATGCAGTTCCTATGACTAGATATATATATTCTATAAATCAATAATCTAAATCCGTTTGGATTCTGTCGACAATCAGTCGAGTCGCTCTCCGGAGGAGAGACAGAGAGAAAAACATTTCTTCATGCAGTTCCTATCACTAGATATATATTCTATAAATCAATAATCTAAATCCGTTTGGATTCTATCGACAATCAGTCGAGTCGCTCTCCGGAGGAGAGACAGAGAGAAAAACATTTCTTCATGCAGTTACTATCACTAGATATATATTCTATAAATCAATAATCTGAATCCGTTTGGATTCTATCGACAATCACTCGAGTCGCTCTCCGGAGGAGATGCTGAACGAAAAACATTTCATTATGCAGTTTCTATGACTAGATATATATATTCTATAAATCAATAATCTAAATCCGTTTGGATTCTATCGACAATCAGTCGAGTCGCTCCCCGGAGGAGAGACAGAGAGAAAAACATTTCTTCATGCAGTTCCTATCACTAGATATATATTCTATAAATCAATAATCTGAATCCGTTTGTATTCTATCGATAATCACTCGAGTCGCTTTCCGGAGGAGATGCTGAAAGAAAAACATTTCATTATGCAGTTCCTATGACTAGATATATATATTCTATAAATCAATAATCTAAATCCGTTTGGATTCTGTCGACAATCAGTCGAGTCGCTCTACGGAGGAGAGACAGAGAGAAAAACATTTCTTCATGCAGTTCCTATCACTAGATATATATTCTATAAATCAATAATCTAAATCCGTTTGGATTCTATCGACAATCAGTCGAGTCGCTCTCCGGAGGAGAGACAGAGAGAAAAACATTTCTTCATGCAGTTCCTATCACTAGATATATATTCTATAAATCAATAATCCGAATCCGTTTGGATTCTATCGACAATCACTCGAGTCGCTCTCCGGATGAGATGCTGAACGAAAAACATTCCATTATGCAGTTCCTATGACTAGATATATATATTCTATAAATCAATAATCTAAATCCGTTTGGATTCTATCGGCAATCAGTTGAGTCGCTCTCCGGAGGAGAGACAGAGAGAAAAACATTTCTTCATGCAGTTCCTATCACTAGATATATATTCTATAAATCAATAATCTGAATCCGTTTGGATTCTATCGATAATCACTCGAGTCGCTTTCCGGAGGAGATGCTGAAAGAAAAACATTTCATTATGCAGTTCCTATGACTAGATATATATATTCTATAAATCAATAATCTAAATCCGTTTGGATTCTGTCGACAATCAGTCGAGTCGCTCTCCGGAGGAGAGACAGAGAGAAAAACATTTCTTCATGCAGTTCCTATCACTAGATATATATTCTATAAATCAATAATCTGAATCCGTTTGGATTCTATCGACAATCACTCGAGTCGCTCTCCGGAGGAGATGCTGGAAGAAAAACATTTCATTATGCAGTTCCTATGACTAGATATATATATTCTATAAATCAATAATCTAAATCCGTTCGGATTCTATCGACAATCAGTCGAGTCGCTCTCCGGAGGAGAGACAGAGAGAAAAACATTTCTTCATGCAGTTCCTATCACTAGATATATATTCTATAAATCAATAATCTGAATCCGTTTGGATTCTATCGACAATCACTCGAGTCGCTCTCTGGAGGAGATGCTGAAAGAAAAACATTTCATTATGCAGTTCCTATGACTAGATATATATATTCTATAAATCAATAATCTAAATCCGTTTGGATTTTATCGACAATCAGTCGAGTCGCTCTCCGGAGGAGAGACAGAGAGAAAAACATTTCTTCATGCAGTTTTTATCACTAGATATATATTCTATAAATCAATAATCTAAATCCGTTTGGATTTTATCGACAATCAGTCGAGTCGCTCTCCGGAGGAGAGACAGAGAGAAAAACATTCCTTCATGCAGTTCCTATCACTAGATATATATTCTATAAATCAATAATCTAAATCCGTTTGGATTCTATCGACAATCAGTCGAGTCGCTCTCCGGAGGAGAGACAGAGAGAAAAACATTTCTTCATGCAGTTCCTATCACTAGATATATATTCTATAAATCAATAATCTGAATCCGTTTGGATTCTATCGACAATCACTCGAGTCGCTCTCCGGAGGAGATGCTGAACGAAAAACATTTCATTATGCAGTTCCTATGACTAGATATATATATTCTATAAATCAATAATCTAAATCCGTTTGGATTCTATCGACAATCAGTCGAGTCGCTCTCCGGAGGAGAGACAGAGAGAAAAACATTTCTTCATGCAGTTCCTATCACTAGATATATATTCTATAAATCAATAATCTGAATCCGTTTGGATTCTATCGATAATCACTCGAGTCGCGTTCCGGAGGAGATGCTGAAAGAAAAACATTTCATTATGCAGTTCCTATGACTAGATATATATATTCTATAAATCAATAATCTAAATCCGTTTGGATTCTGTCGACAATCAGTCGAGTCGCTCTCCGGAGGAGAGACAGAGAGAAAAACATTTCTTCATGCAGTTCCTATCACTAGATATATATTCTATAAATCAATAATCTAAATCCGTTTGGATTCTATCGACAATCAGTCGAGTCGCTCTCCGGAGGAGAGACAGAGAGAAAAACATTTCTTCATGCAGTTACTATCACTAGATATATATTCTATAAATCAATAATCTGAATCCGTTTGGATTCTATCGACAATCACTCGAGTCGCTCTCCGGAGGAGATGCTGAACGAAAAACATTTCATTATGCAGTTTCTATGACTAGATATATATATTCTATAAATCAATAATCTAAATCCGTTTGGATTCTATCGACAATCAGTCGAGTCGCTCCCCGGAGGAGAGACAGAGAGAAAAACATTTCTTCATGCAGTTCCTATCACTAGATATATATTCTATAAATCAATAATCTGAATCCGTTTGTATTCTATCGATAATCACTCGAGTCGCTTTCCGGAGGAGATGCTGAAAGAAAAACATTTCATTATGCAGTTCCTATGACTAGATATATATATTCTATAAATCAATAATCTAAATCCGTTTGGATTCTGTCGACAATCAGTCGAGTCGCTCTCCGGAGGAGAGACAGAGAGAAAAACATTTCTTCATGCAGTTCCTATCACTAGATATATATTCTATAAATCAATAATCTAAATCCGTTTGGATTTTATCGACAATCAGTCGAGTCGCTCTCCGGAGGAGAGACAGAGAGAAAAACATTTCTTCATGCAGTTCCTATCACTAGATATATATTCTATAAATCAATAATCTGAATCCGTTTGGATTCTATCGACAATCACTCGAGTCGCTCTCCGGATGAGATGCTGAACGAAAAACATTTCATTATGCAGTTCCTATGACTAGATATATATATTCTATAAATCAATAATCTAAATCCGTTTGGATTCTATCGGCAATCAGTTGAGTCGCTCTCCGGAGGAGAGACAGAGAGAAAAACATTTCTTCATGCAGTTCCTATCACTAGATATATATTCTATAAATCAATAATCTGAATCCGTTTGGATTCTATCGATAATCACTCGAGTCGCTTTCCGGAGGAGATGCTGAAAGAAAAACATTTCATTATGCAGTTCCTATGACTAGATATATATATTCTATAAATCAATAATCTAAATCCGTTTGGATTCTGTCGACAATCAGTCGAGTCGCTCTCCGGAGGAGAGACAGAGAGAAAAACATTTCTTCATGCAGTTCCTATCACTAGATATATATTCTATAAATCAATAATCTGAATCCGTTTGGATTCTATCGACAATCACTCGAGTCGCTCTCCGGAGGAGATGCTGGAAGAAAAACATTTCATTATGCAGTTCCTATGACTAGATATATATATTCTATAAATCAATAATCTAAATCCGTTCGGATTCTATCGACAATCAGTCGAGTCGCTCTCCGGAGGAGAGACAGAGAGAAAAACATTTCTTCATGCAGTTCCTATCACTAGATATATATTCTATAAATCAATAATCTGAATCCGTTTGGATTCTATCGACAATCACTCGAGTCGCTCTCTGGAGGAGATGCTGAAAGAAAAACATTTCATTATGCAGTTCCTATGACTAGATATATATATTCTATAAATCAATAATCTAAATCCGTTTGGATTTTATCGACAATCAGTCGAGTCGCTCTCCGGAGGAGAGACAGAGAGAAAAACATTTCTTCATGCAGTTCCTATCACTAGATATTGTGACGTTGCAATTTTGCAGGCGTCACTAAGATGCCTTTAGCCTATCTTTCATTAGTAATATCGCACGAGAGAGACATTTACCGCCGTCTAGACCCTTGGGAAACAAGCGACACACCTAAATATTTAGCAATAGGGTTAGACTAATTTAGAGTGTTTTTTTGTTAATGTACGACGAGAGAGAGAGAGACAGACGATATAGAAGATACCGCTTCAAGAGTTCCGCTGCAAGATTCCCGCTACAAGATGACTGAAACGGTATGCAACCCGAAGCAAGTACCTCCGGAAGTTCCGCTGAGGATAGTACCGCACCATCGACGGGGAAGGCTGTCGACCTTGGTTAAATATCGCTGAACAGAGTATAGGGCCTGCATACGGCCTCCTGGCAGCTGACTGCATCTTACCGCCGAGCGCCTGGTTGCAACGACGGCGTACAGGGTTGTACGACTGTTATAACCTCCCGTTACCGCACCAGAATCCATCTACCGCTCCAGGTATTATTACCGACGCCACGACCGGCGTAACGTTACCTTAAGGAGTGCACCGCGTGAGAAGGGACGAGAACAGCGTCCCGCGCGCTGAAGCCGGATCAAGGAAGGTGGAGGCCCAGTTCAGGGACACCTTTAGATTTGGCGGAGGAATGCGGCAAGGTCGTCTTCAGGTGAGACTGCCGCTGCAGAGTGCACGACTAGGATGGTTGATACCGCATGGACGGTACAGCTTCGTAAGAGCCAAGGTCACATCTTCCCCAGAGTCATCCCGCCATCGAAGTACCGCAGCACGCTCGAAAATACAGCTGAGAAGCACCAGGATTTGCCGCCTGACGCTAGGCAGCAAGAGGACGTTTAGTATCGCACAGCTGACGAGCTGTGCGAACGACGAACGGTTTTCAGATAACCAATAGGCAAATTATAAGGTCCTGATAGGTTCCCCACCCTTAAACCTACGATTCCGCACGTCGAAGAGCCTAATTGTCGACGAGGATCTTCACTTCTACGTTCCGCTCACACGTGACTAGACGTGTTACCGATTCTCTCTCGCTCGCTAAAGTATACTAAAGTATAGTAAAGTAAAGTAAAGTAAAGTAAAGTAAAGTAAAGTAAAGTAAATTCAGTTTAGTGTGTGTAACCTCACAGCTATTTTGAGGTAAGGTCTCTATGAGTTATTCCGCTAGTAAAAACCACAGGCTACCGCTGTATTTCCATTAGTATAGTTCTCTTTGCATTTTGATTTGGGGTCCGTTGTTTCGGTCCATTTAGTGAGGTATCTTAGTAGTTAATACGCCTTCTTTGTGTAGCGTTGAGCCTACGGGCTACGCGATTCGTTTGATAGTTTTAAGTAACGAAATCCAGCGAAAGCACTTCATGGTTGACTGTAGTAATTGGATTTTTGCCTGATATATTTTTCCGCTTATTAGTCTGATTTCTACGTTATCGCTGCTTATGATTTGTTAATGAGTAATTTGATAGCTTGTTCTGCTTGAATTCTCGCTTTGAGAGTATCTGAATTCTTTGATCTATCGCTATCTTTGATTTAGTAGTTTGTAGAAAATTTATTAGAACAATAACGCATGGTGTGTCGCTTATTATCCAACTCCCCGAGGGTTGGCTGAACGTAGTAGTCATAGTTTTAAGTTGTTCTATTTGTTCTATTTGTTTGTTGCTTTATTTGATTATCTTTGATTTCCGCTGATTATATCTGCTCTGTTTGATTACTCTTACATATGTAATTTGATTCGTAATTTAGTTATCGCTTCTCTTAGATTCAGTCGAAATTATTTATTGAGTTCTTATATCGCAAATAATTGATGAATATCGCTAGCGTGCCGCATTAGAAAATTTGCTATAGAGTATCGTATCGCTCGGTGATACGCAGCCTGGAAAATAGTCTAGCTTGCATTATATCACTTCTACGGCGCTCGCTAGCTAACCGGCGTGTTTACGTTTTTTATACCGCTGCGTCGCGATAAGGCTCAATAATGTAATATTCTTTTCTGTGTTAAGCAGTATTATTAAGTATTATTCCAACCGTCATTTCTGTTTGCTGATTCTGCATTGTTAATCTGATAACTACCGCTGTATAATTAGTATCTTAGATCTTGAATACCGCTGAATCTGTTACCGCCAAACCATACCCACAATATAAGAAATCAAAGATTTCATTGAAGGATTTTATATCTGGTGTTCTATATTTTATTTACTCAATTAAGAAGGTGAATCCACCCACTCTACTATTCCCTAAGCCCATCTGAGCTAACCGTCGCTTCAAAGCCGTCGTTCCGTCAAATATTGTTGAAATTCGATTAAATAACTGTGAAACGACACGAATGCGTGTCTGGCGCCCAACACTAACGTAGCTTCGATTAATTAGTATATTTTTATAAAGGAACGCCGTAGGGTGCGGAGTTGAACTCTGACATAACTCCGTTACAATATATATTCTATAAATCAATAATCTGAATCCGTTTGGATTCTATCGACAATCACTCGAGTCGCTCTCCGGAGGAGATGCTGAAAGAAAAACATTTCATTATGCAGTTCCTATGACTAGATATATATATTCTATAAATCAATAATCTAAATCCGTTCGGATTCTATCGACAATCAGTCGAGTCGCTCTCCGGAGGAGAGACAGAGAGAAAAACATTTCTTCATGCAGTTCCTATCACTAGATATATATTCTATAAATCAATAATCTGAATCCGTTTGGATTCTATCGACAATCACTCGAGTCGCTCTCTGGAGGAGATGCTGAAAGAAAAACATTTCATTATGCAGTTCCTATGACTAGATATATATATTCTATAAATCAATACTCTAAATCCGTTTGGATTCTATCGACAATCATTCGAGTCGCTCTCCGGACGAGAGACAGAGAGAAAAACATTTCTTCATGCAGTTCCTATCACTAGATATATATTCTATAAATCAATAATCTGAATCCGTTTGGATTCTATCGACAATCACTCGAGTCGCTCTCCGGAGGAGATGCTGAACGAAAAACATTTCATTATGCAGTTCCTATGACTAGATATATATATTCTATAAATCAATAATCTAAATCCGTTTGGATTCTATCGACAATCAGTCGAGTCGCTCTCCGGAGAAGAGACAGAGAGAAAAACATTTCTTCATGCAGTTCCTATCACTAGATATATATTCTATAAATCAATAATCTGAATCCGTTTGGATTCTATCGATAATCACTCGAGTCGCTTTCCGGAGGAGATGCTGAAAGAAAAACATTTCATTATGCAGTTCCTATGACTAGATATATATATTCTATAAATCAATAATCTAAATCCGCTTGGATTCCAGCCACAAATGGTCGAGTCACTCTCATTTGGAAAGACTGGGAAAAACATTTCTCCATATAGTTCTTACGACTAGATATACCGAGAGGAAATCTAGAAAGTATACAGTGACTGCGCACGCGCGAGTTTCGTCGTCCGCTGAGGCAGGCTGGCCACCCCGAGTTTCAGCTGTCAAAATTTGTTTTTGACGGCGATGTAATTGATACGAATTTTTGAGGTTAAGATCTCAATTAATTGCGCTAGTGATTCAGAAAGGCTTGGAAAGCTTTTATTGTCGAGATTAAAACTTGATATTCTGAAAGAACTGTCGAAATTTATTCCGAACAGCTGATTGTTGGCTTCGATTCGATGTGTCGGATCATTTTTAGAGGAATTGTTTATCCGATTAAACTGGAAACTAGTGGTCTAAATGATGGGTGCTTGGAAAAAACGAAGCAGGTAGGTGGAAACAGTTTATTCAATCATGATAGTTCAATACAGTAGAAATAATCCAAATTCTTTTGATTAACAGGAAATGTTGGTGAATAAATGCTGTTTGGTTGGAAAATTCAAGAATGAGTCTACAACAGCCAAATGATTGCATCTCTGCCTTTCATTGACATCTCCCATTTAATTTCATCTCAAGTGCAGAGATCATCGCCACTTTTGTCGGTTGACCGAAGAAATTGTTATAATTTCTTTCAATTTTAAATATTTTTCATGCAACGTTTCTTTTAAATATCTTTCTCGACAGAAAGGAACATTAAATTTACGAGTTCTGAAATAGAAAAACATGAAACCAATTTTTCAAGAAGTTTGAATATTTTATCATCTGTGATTGAATTGTGATTTTTTTCTTTCACGAGTCTAGTTTAATTAAGTTTCCCTTGAATCTCCTCCTACCACGGCAGATTATGGTCAATCGTAAAAATTTTCTAATGATAAGCAGAATTCATTCTGTAAATCATCGACAGTGTTCGAGTTACTGAATAGAGAGGGCCCCATACTGAAATTAAAAATGTATCAACTTTCAAATGACAAAAGTAACGAAGCCCAAGTTCAAAATAAAAATATTCATTTGTTCTAATAATTCCTTGACGCTGTGAAGTAGCAGTAATGGCCGAATAACAAACTCATCATTATTGGCTTGAACAAAGTAAAATGGTCAAATATTTAAACATCTACGTCTGTACTGTGCGAGCTCTTCAATTTCGCCCCAGTCAATGATGTAAAGATGGAGGTGATGGTCCAACAAAATCACTTGAACTCCTGTTGCCTGACAGAACGACCACATCGAATAGTTGAAATGGTGGCACCGATCAAGAAAACATGGTCCTTGCTGACAGAACGTTTTGATTACCAGGTAACATACGATTTTCCTACTGCTGATCGAGCCTCCTAGAAAAACGAATTTTATCATTGAATGCATGGCAAAATGTTGTACCACTCAAAGGTCACAGAATCAGAATTGTACTCACGAACCCCGATGATTTCTCCGAGGAGAAAACTTGAACGTCGACGACTTTAGTCCCACTTCACTGTTTGATTGTTTCCTAGCTGAAAATAAAAGGTGTTATTATCAGACCTGCCTCTGCTGATTTTGGATTCAACTAATTGAATGCATTGTACTTTGATGATGTAAACTACACTGTGATTAACTGTTATTCTTTTCCTCTTTCCATTCTTGGATTTTTGGGGCGTCCTTCTTTGGTAATCAAACATCGTTCGCTGTACTACGGAGTTGCATTTAACAAAGCTGACGAAGGGTCTGTGAGAGTTTCAGTCAGGTACATCTGCTGTAAATTTACACTCCTTGTACTCGTAAATTTCATGGACAAGCCGTATCATTTTGTTGTGTTCCTTCCTATTAATTTTATTCGTTTATTCCATGTTCATCGACACTGATTATTGGCGTCCGGAGCACTGCACTGGGATGAGTCCACTCCGGAAGTATCTTCTGATCCGTTTCAACAATCCATTTATTTTTTACCTAATGTGAATAAAGAATATTTTTTCAATAAACGTTATTTTCACTCACCTGCCTCAGTTTGTCCAGACTGCCACCTAATAATGACCTTTCAGATTTGATTTTGGATTTCATCTTTCAACATATCACTTCAAGATAATTCTTGTAGTAGCGATTAATTGTTGTTTTCACATTAAATCTTTTATTGCACCCACTGAATAATCTTCCGATATGGACTACGTTATTAAAAACTGCTCGTCCGTGCTATTTTTTTTTTTCGCTAATTATCGTCGAATTAAAATAAAAAGCAACATAACCTCGATTGACTACTTTACGCGCGAGAGTCGACAGCAGATCTCGCTTAATTTTCTTCAAGTTGGCACCCATGCCTCACAGGTTGAAATACCTCCGCGGGACGATCCTACCGACCAATGAAATCAAATTAATTTGGCGCGTGCGCAGTCACTGTATACTTTCTAGATTTCCTCTCGGTATGAAGTCTATAAGTCAATAACCTGTATTCGTTAGGTGTCCATCGACCATCAGTTCAGCAGATAAGCAGAGAAAGTTTGGATCGAAATTGATCAATCGACATAAGTCACAACACAATACATAATTCCCTCAGAATTATATAGAACTCTACTACATATCTGAAAAATAAAATTCACAGTTTCGTATCGGCACTCATGTTTGAGGTTAGGACGGAGTCAACTAGAATCACACTCGTGATAAATATAAATTAAATCGATGGCACTAACAGCGAGGTTTACTCACGCATCTGTACTTTGTGGAAGCTCGTCATCCTGAGATTCGCCGATAATTATATCGTCATCGTTGTACCAAACGCGATTTCCGACAACCAATTCTGACAAGTTATTTCGTGTTTCCATGATCTAGCGTCGGTTGTCACGTGTTCCCACGAGGAGCGCTTCTGTCAAAAGTCTCACATCTTTCATTTGACTGCACTTCTCTAATGTTCTTACAGACTGAAACTGATTTAGCACGTTTTTCCTGACTTTGGCGATATAAAAGTCATCTTTCGATTCCAAACTACCTAGTTGAAATTTTAAGTTTCCTTTAATTATCATCCGTTCGACTAGATGTATGACAATCGGATGGATCAAAAGATTTTTATATTACGAACGTTTTATAGAGCCGAAGATTTTTCGATCCGCTAGATTCGAATAAGAAATTATTGAAAAATTGAAACCACTCTCGTCCGAACCAGCACCGTCTGTCCAAAAAAACCTCTTGTCATATTTCGCACTAGATCAGTATTTTCGTAATTACCTCAAGTTTTTGAAAACAAATTTCGAAGTGCCACGATTGTTCAAAGGTATAGCTCTTTTTGTTTTCATAAGGGCTCTTCGGCACCTGAGTGCTCAGAATCTCAATCTCCGAAGGTTACAAAAATTCGTTGTAGGTAGTCGAAAATACAACGATATCGACAAATCCAGCAATACGTGCCCACTCATGTTCAATATACCTACAATAGTATTCTGAAGCTACAGAGAAATGAAAAAATGTGAGACTTTGTGTATGTGAAATTGACACGGAAATCACTAGCCCTAAGTCCGTACGTGTAATTACTAATCATTCGGGATTTTACCGGAACACTTGGAGACTTCTCGGATAATACGACTCGACATATAACGAGATCTCTGTATTCGGAGAAGGATAATGATAAAATTATTTTCGATTGTGTCTTCGACTACTCCCCTTAGAGTAGTGGGGCGACTAACGATAGTTCGAAGCAAATACATACCGAACGTTCGCGTCCAAACAGAACTACCCTGTCCCTGTGGCAACACCAATACAGACGCGTACGCGCTGCGAGGCTCGGCCGCAAGGGGTTCGCCGAGCCTCACGCACGCGGTACGCGCCCGTGTTGGTGATGCCACAGGGAGGGGGTTGTTCTGTTTGGACGCAACGCTCTACGTCAGAAACGGATGTGCCATATCTTCTACGCTCATTCGTTATTGCACCGCCACGGATATGAAACGCGGAAGACCAGGAGGTAAGTGTCTGCCAATCTGTATACAATTATGTCCGACATATTATTATTATTACCTAAGGCACAAAATGTAGTTTTTGGGAAAATAATCATTTTTCTTCTTATAATAAATGGTGCAACAAATAACTCGGTACTGATGGTGAAAGCAACACATATTTTTAACTATTTATGGTTTTTACAGCTAACAATAGAGGGCGGAGAGGGGACGACGGTGGCGGCAGGAAAGAAGTACGTATTATTTCATCTCTTTTTGTTTGGAACTAAAAAATCCGATTGACAATTGGGTGATCAATTATTAAGACCCCCCGTCCCTACTCGCCCACCTCCTTTTGATACAATGTTACACATTTTAATTATTATCCGCGCCCAGGCGTCGAAAACGCAAAAAAGGCCAACGTCGCGCGAATTCTATTTCAATTCCGAACACATAAGTCCAAAAAAATATTCGTTTCGTGCGAAAATAGAGACTACAGATGGTTTTTACATTTTACGCCGAGGAAATCGAATTCGAAAAATGTGAAAACCAAACGTAGGCTCTATTTTCGCATGAAACGAACATTATTTTGGACGTATGTGTTCGGAATTGAAATAGAATTCGCACGACGTTGGCCTTTTTTGCATTTTCGACGCCTGGGCTCGGATAATGATCGAAATGTGTCACATTGTATCAAAAGGAGGTGGGCGACTAGGGACGGGCCTTGAGCGTGCACAATCAAACATGATGTTGAAATTTATTTTGTTTTACTTCACAATGCGGGAATATTTTTGCCGCGGCTAGTCGTAAAAATAAATTTCCGCAACTGTCCAGCGTGTTAGTGCCGTGCAGATAGCACGACGGCCGTTGCGTGAAAACAAGCGAGATAGCACCAGTTATGTTTTCTCTCTGTCTTTGTCTTTTTCTTCACTTTACCGCCTTCGGGTCTTCGGCCACGCCGCACAGTGGAATTGAATCTATATAGAAATCCGGCCACAGTAGAAATGTTCATTTTGTGCAATTTTAGTAAACTTTTCTTACTAATCAGTAAAATCATGACCTCTCCGGAAGCAGAAAAAAGGCATTATTTCGTTTGTTTACTACGAAAAAATTGTCCTTTTCTGCATAGAAATTGCGATATAACTTAGTAGTCTTTTCGACCATGTCTACAGGATTTCATACCCTCGTTGTATTTTCTATGTATAGAGACTACATATTGCCTAATTATTATTTTTTCATTACTCAAGTCGATTCAATATCAATATTTTTATTCATATTTTAATTGATGAACTGAAAGATCCAGTGAAAATCGTATACATAGAATCCGATTAACTTTTTCGACTTTCAGAGGTGTGCCCATAAACAAAAATCAGAAGCATTTTTCTCTCTAACAGAAATTCAACTCAAAACAACCGTGACCTGCATTGCATCTTCTGATTTACTGTTCGTCGCACGTTGCTTTTTGTTGTTTATTTTCCATATTTGTATATTTTGATCAATATCATAACTATACGCAATTGTTGCAAAAACTTGTCACAAATTCGAAGTGCACAAAGCTCTATAATTATTCAAAGTTCACGCATAGGTTAGAATAAATCATCCTTCACCTCGTTATAATCATTTTGACATCGCATGCTACCCTTTGTTACAGCCAGAGTTTGTACCAATGATGGATACATTCTATTATAGATTGTGAGTGAGTGTATATTAAAATATCTGATAATCAATTTATAATGCAGATGGTAGAAACAAGATCCCGGTCGCGATCGCGATCGTGGCCACGGTTACGGCCGCAACCGGAGCCGCAGCAGCAGCCACAGCCGCAGCAGCCACAGCCGCAGCAGCCGCAGCAGCAGCAGCAACAGTCAGAGCCGCAGCCGCCGCAGCAGCAGCAACAGCCAGAGCCGCAGCAGAAGCCACAGCCACGGCTGCCGCGGCAACAACGGCAGCCACGGCTGCAGCCGCAGCCACAGCCACCGCAGCAGCAGCAACAGCCGCTGCCGCAGCTGCAACCGTGGCCACAGCAACAGCTGCAACCGTGGCCACAGCAACAGCAACAGCAATAACAACAACAGCCGCTGCCGCAGCTGCAACCGTGGCCACAGCAACAGCTGTAACCGTGGCCACAGCAGCAGCAACAACAACAACAACAGCCACATCAGCAGTGGGGCGAGGGGCAGGGGTCGCTGTGGCAGCCCCATCAAATAGCACTGCTCAAGCAGCAGTGCTATTTCCTGCAGAGCAGCCTTCTCGTGAGTAAGCTTAGTGATAAGCTTACTCACGAGAAGGCTCGCTCAAAAAAGCAGCGAGAAGAGGCGGCTCAGAAGAGCCTCTCAATCGCGAAGCGCCGAATTGAGGCGCAGCTCAAGCGATTTGAGAGGCCAAAAAAGCCGCCTCAAGAAGACCCACCTGCCCCTCCACCGCTGTAACAACACTTACACAAACACACACCTACCCAAACACTAGGGTGTCCCTTATTTTCATCATTTTGAGCAAATTTAGACCACGCCCCCTAGATCGATTTTTTATTTTAACAAATGATTTTTATTTTAAACAAGTACGAGACTTTTATATGCAAATTACACGGGTCATCTGAATTGTCGAAAAAAAATTTCAATATTACTAGTTGAATATTTCTGAGTCAAAAGTACAGGATGTTGTCGAAGGACGATGTATTGACATGAAAGAATCTTTTCATCTAATATAACATGGGCTGGTGGTGGTATGAGGTACTAAATAACCCCACCCTATGTCAGATATAAATATTTTTTTCATGTAAATACATCATCCTTCAACAATATCCTGTACTTTTAACTCAGAAATATTCAACTAGTAATGTTGAAAATCTTTTTGACAATCCAGTGATGAGCCGTGTAATTTGCATATAAAAGTCTCGTGCTTGTTAAAATAAAAATCATTTTTCAAAATAAAAAATTGATCTAGGGGGCGTGCTCTGAAATTGCTAAAAGTTATGAAAATAAGGGACACCCTAACAAACACACATAGTTTTATTTTCAATATTATTATCTATTATCCCAGAGAGCACAAAAATGAAAGTGGTCTTGTAGTAATCCATATGACGTCTGACCACTTTTAACTTTGTGCTGTCTGGGATATTTTATCTATATTATTATTATTATTATTTTATATTATATTTTATCTTATCCGTATTATAATCTATCAAAACATATATTTTTTTTTTTTTGCTATTAAAACATTTTTTTTTTCCTTCACTATGAAAGTGAATCTAGCAGGTGATAACTAGTCGGTAATACGGACTCATGGGTCCTAGCTCTTTTTTAGGGGTTCAGCAAACGACGAAATGTCACAGAATGCATTTGAGAAATCTCTCTCAAATACATTCTGTCACGTTTTGTTGTTTGCTCGACCCCTGAAAAAAAATGGGCTCATGAATTAGTATTACCTGCTAGCTATTACCTGCTAGATTCACCGTCATACTTGTACATATTACATCTGTATCAAGAGACTCGGTAGAGTCTCGCGCCAAGTACATTGAAAAAAAATTTTTTTCAAGCGCGAGACTCAACGAGTCTATATACCCGAGAGGCAACTACCCTAACCTATAACGCGAATTAGTATCCTCGTTTTCTTTCACCTCACATACTACACGAATTGAAACTAATTTAATCTAGGATGTAGGCATGAAGAGCTTTCATTTGAGCCCTGGATCGATTAAATCGGTGTCCGGAGTGCTGAGATATAAGTAACTACCGTTTCTGAAACCTCGTTTCCTCGTACAATGTTTCTCTTTAGTCTTCTTCAGACCAAGATTCTGCCAACTCAAACCATTCCCATGAAATCACATTTCGTCGCTAAACGCAGGACGTATGTTCTACGCTTATACACAGAACATACGTCCTTACGGATCTGGGAACAGACATAGAAGGGAAACTCCACACAAAAATTCAGACGAAGATTCATCCCATTAAAACCATTCCCATAAAATCACATCGCGTCGCTAAACGCAGGACGTATGTCCTATGCTCATACACAGAACATACGTCCTTACGCATCTGGGAACATGACATAGAAGGGATAAATCCACACAAAAGTTGTATAGAGCTGCGTGAGTACGATAGTCACGACGTAGTTGGCGCTAGTTCGCAAACAAAAATCGTCTGCAACACTAGCAGACGCGTGTTGTCATTTCATGTTTTTAATCCAAATAAAGGAAATAAAATAAAGTACGAGCAATGATTGATATAAAATTTGAAGGTACGAAAACTAGTGAATACCCACTAAAAGCACCTCAGGTACGAAAACCTTATGCCAAGTACATTAATGTGATAGTCACCAACAAAAATGTTTCGATAGGTTAATTTTGAATCCTACGATATTGAGCTTTTGAGGTTATTTATGAATGCAATTATCGGAGGAAACGGTTTGTTGAGGTTTTATTATTGAGCAAGTTACCGCCTGAGGAAGTCTGATGATATAAAATCAAGAGCAAATGTTGAAGTCGAAAAATATCAGGATATCATGATTTGATATAAGGAACGGCAAGGAGCCAGACCAATAAAGCCGAGTTCAAGCGTTAGATTGCAGCGAATTCCACTTCAAGCTCTATGTTAATTTCATCTCCGAAGGCCCGTCTGCTCAGACTCAAATTGTGAGTCGACGTTATACGTAGGATTCCGACGAGTTGTATGATCTATATCCTCGAGTCAAAACGAGACTGTAAGTCGACTTGTGTGTTAGACTCCGATAGGCTTTATTCTACACTCCACGTCAACGTAGTGCTTTGACCCTCGGTGGAGATAATTTTTAATCCATGTTTTACAAACAGCTTAGATTCTTTGTTCAGAGCAATCTCAAAGTCTGTATAAATATCTATGATTACATGTAAATTAATCGTACAAACTATATATTCATAATTTACTGTCAAATTTCAATACATAAATTTATTAGATTTTGGTATGCAACCTGTGTCTGTATGTTCAAGTCTCTTAAGCTTTCTTCAAATTCAGATTAGTGCTATCACGACAAATTGAATGAAAATACTTATTCGTTATGAAAGAAATGATCGATCGTCACCCTCTTTGTCAGATGATAAAGATTCTCATCTATATTTATTTATTCGTTTTAGACTCGGCGTAATTTCATTCATGCATGTAATTATTGGAGAACATCTAGTCTTGCATCAATAGGCTCAATTCTATATATTTCGATACCTTCGGTTCAGACCCGAAGTTGAAGTTGACGTTATGAGTACAGGACGCTTACATGTTCTTTCTGCAGAGGACCTAGCTGCATTAAAAAAAAAAGAAAAACTACCTAAGAATTGCAATACATATATCTAATATTTATATATATTTAATCATGAGCTGCAACTATAACCCTGCGTGCAAGTAACTCCGCCATTGCTGGTCCCAAGCCCAGATGAGACAGGAGAAGGGCTGCGCGCTGGGTTACACGTTGCAGGCATACAGAATTATACCGGATTCTAACGAAACAATTCGTAGAACTTAATGAAAGAACACATGTTACGTCTGTCCACAGAAATTTAAGGCTTACAGAAAAGTATGAGCATACGTGTATATTATAACATTATTTTCATTCATTTAAATTATACTACCACATTTAACATTGCTGCTTTTTGAGGGATTCGGATGATATAAAATGCATCACCGTACATGCATTGAGATGTTCATAGGAACAATTGGCAGAATGCTGACAACTAAGCAAGCCTCGCAAGCGAGGATATAGGAAAACCCAATCGAGCGAGCGTAGCGAGCGAGCACAATTATTAGGTGGTCAAGCAAAATTTGACAAAAATGAAATAGTACAAAACAACCGAGCGAGCGTAGCGAGCGAGCACAATTATTAGGTGGTCAAGCAAAATTGTACAAAAAGTAGTGAAATCAACCCCAAAAAGCACCTCTGGTGCAAAAACCTTTCGCCAAGTCCATTAATGTGTGGATCACCCCAACAAAACCCCCCTAAAAAGTTCTGCTCGTTCGCTCGCTGCGCTCGCTCACTCGATTGGTTGATGATTATCAACATACAAAAGCATTGAAATCAGATACAACTGCCAAGTACCTGTAGAATATTAAAAGTTTGGAATTAAAAAATTTGTTCAAACTAAATATAACGTTGTACTCGTTCGCTCGCTGCGCTCGCTCACTCGATTGGCTTATGATTATTAGTTGAAAAAATAATTCCTATGAAGAAATTGAAGATGACAATATTTAGCAAAAAATATTCACAACAAAAAATAATTAAAAAAAAATTGTAAACAAAAAATTTGGAGGTAGTGGTACTTGGTGGGCCTTTTGTAGAAACAGCATTATGAAATATCAATTGCGAACCATGTCAATGTCATCTGATAGCCATTCAAACATTGGCCCACCAACGTACCACGGACTCCGAATTTTTTGTTTACAATTTTTTTTTAATTATTTTTTGTTGTGAATATTTTTTGCTAAATATTGTCATCTTCAATTTCTTCATAGGAATTATTTTTTCAACTAATAATCATAAGCCAATCGAGTGAGCGAGCGCAGCGAGCGAACGAGTACAACGTTATATTTAGTTTGAACAAATTTTTTAATTCCAAACTTTTAATATTCTACAGGTACTTGGCAGTTGTATCTGATTTCAATGCTTTTGTATGTTGATAATCATCAACCAATCGAGTGAGCGAGCGCAGCGAGCGAACGAGCAGAACTTTTTAGGGGGGTTTTGTTGGGGTGATCCACACATTAATGGACTTGGCGAAAGGTTTTTGCACCAGAGGTGCTTTTTGGGGTTTTATATTATATAATAAAAATTCTTTTAAAATATTCATTTCAAACATGCTTTTAAGTTGTTCTCATTTCCATTTTGTACTTTGATTACTTATTCAAATTCACGCAATTCCACTATTCCTTCTGTCTGCTCAGGATGCGAGATGGGTGGTGGGAGCAGAAGGACAGGGAATAGAAACAATAAAGGCAATAGAAAAGGAAGGAGAATGGAAAAATGTGATGAATGCGATAAATACGGAATAAGATGAACATAGGAGCAAAGGCGTTCAAAAATATATACATCAGTTATAAGATGTACTATATGGTATAAGAACTAGTAATAGTCAATTATATGGGAGTCATTACAAGCTGAAGGGCCAAAAAAAAGTCGAAAACACGATAAATAGGGAATAAAAGAAAGATGGAGGAAGTATAGGTGCTCCAAGAGCGATGTATGAGGTATAGGAAATGGCATATGATATATTATGTGATATAGGAGCAAGCAACATGTATAATGGTATCAAACCGTTCTAAGCAGACAGGCAAGTCTTATGGGCATGTATTATTGAAAACGTTCCTTCTGTCTATCCGAGAGCCTCAACTCGATTGAAGACGGCACTTTATAAGTGCCATGAAAACACCCACCCACTCTTACCGACTCACACTATCGTGTGAGTTCGTTTCCTTACGTTGCAGCGCTCAATCTGCGAAACTATTATTTACATATCGATAGACGATATGGACTGCATCTGCGCGTATTGTCGCAGATTTTTGAATCATTCACAAGAAAATGATATTAACTTACGATATCCTAACATTATCATCAAGAATTTTGATTCATTCACGGGGGAATGGCGTTAACTTTCGAGATTTTAATATCACTATTAAATGATCTCTCATTATTTTCGCATCTCGCGAATAGACTTGCCTCGTAGGGTCGGCACCCAGTGCGATTGTCGTTGCGTAAGCCGCAGCGTATACTCCACAACTGTAGGAGTCGGGTTGCCTTGTAACAGGTTGGAGAACTATACTTCCAGTATCGATATACGGATATCGCTTGGAAATGTATCGCTTCTCTTCCCTGCTCAAGAACTCGTATTCACTGCGCACAAGACCGTCGTAAACGTAAACGTTACAAGTATCGTAATAAACGCAACACCAGTGTCGGCAGACGTTACCGCCAATTATGTGTATATCCCTTCGAAGAGGGCTGCATGGCTTGATGCAGTTATAATATGCTGTATAAGAAGCAGGATTGCAACGAAAATCGGTATTTTCTTGTAATATATTCTGAAACCAGTCGATGCTTGAGTCAGTCAATAAATTTCTAGGCGATGCTACGTTCACCTCGACTTGTTCGACCGTAATATCTCGGCGTAAAATTTCGAGCATCTCGATAGTTTCGTCAGAAGCCTCATTGTCACCGTCAATTTCGATTGCTACCCAATCAGCAATGACGGTGTCCCCATAAGTCTTCGAACTTGCATGGGCTCGATCCATGAGATCAACCGATGCAACTTCCATCTTTGCAGAAGGTTGCAAGGAGATCTCTGAAGATCTCGTACAGTTTTGTACATAGTCAAGCTCGTCGGTGGAACGAGCACGTTTTTTTCGAAGCTCTGCAGCTTCTTGGGCTTGAAGAATATATGTAGGATCGCGGATCCGCATATTTCTATTCCGACGACTGTCTATAATTTCAGGAAGCAAATATTCCATGTAAAATCGACAGAGAAAGGGTTTCATTTTCGATTCCCAGAATCCATCGTCTCTGGTGACTCTGACGAGTTTCATATACTTCTCAGATCAAAGCGCAAATTGGCAATAATCGCGCTTGGTTACGTGTAACTGACCTTGTATTTGGTAGTAATACTGGTGATTTTTATTCAGAAGCTTCTTGTCTTCCTTGTCGAAAATAGTCCGAATAGTCGGCTTTTCGGTTATGGCCTTTTTCAAGGCGGTCCGAGCTGAAAATGGACATTTTATCTCGACGATTCCATCGTCGTCTATCAGACCGTCTGGAGACGCTTCTAGATAAGGGATCTGTTCATCAATGAAAAGACCACAAGCAACGATTTTCTTCCATATTTTTGCTTCAACGTCTCGTACGGCGTTTTTTTCATTTCCAAGCCCATATCGAGTGTCAGAAAGGTCGACTACCTTCGGGTACCGAATGCTCGCAACCATTCTCGCGCACGAAGTGTCTCGCCTCGCACGACATATCGGCCCGAATTTCGACGCTGTGATAATCTCAGTACGCAATTGATGCCACAGCTCAGAATCGATCTGCGATATCGTATCTCGCTCGATCTGTCTCGCGTTGTTCTGGTACGACTTCAATTTTTCAATGTGTCGTTCAGCAAGAACATCGAATACCTCCTTGTCGATATCCGGCTTTTTGGCAGACGGACCATAGTCCTTGTCAACGCCGCGATGACTTCGCACCCTGCGACTGCGTTTTTCCAACCTGCATAGGCGAGTACCGTAATTATTACGATGCCTATCCCGTTCCATTTTCGCTACTGCGACAGGAGTATAGTGTGTCACATGGTGATGTAACCGAGACAAAACCGAGTGGGTGTTGTATTGCACAACCGCTCCGTAACATCTCATCTGGTACGAGTTTTTCATACAATGATTAATTCTTTTTCCAGAATTTAATTTGTTCACTATAGAATTGCACGCCTCTGCCGCATTGTTGGTAACATTCCTCAATAAGCTCTTGGCGTGACAACTCAAATAGCGCACTGCATCGTGAACGCAGGGATAAAGTCCGGTTCGGTGAAGTTCCGCCAGCACATTCTTACCATTAGGCTCAGGTACACAGTCGAATGGCAGTGTGTGGCAATTGGAGTGGTCACCGTACGCATGTGAAAATATATTTAATATATCTATACAGAGTTTCGTTGTTTTTTCGTCCTCTGATATGTTCTCCGCATTGCGGAGATCTCTCGCTTTCTCTACGTCGAGACGAATTTTCAAACCGCTCGAAAGTACGTACCGTCGGAATTGAGTGACGTTCTGTACTTCTTTCTGCGGGAGTTTCGCAAGCTTCGTTAAGGAAGCAGCTCTTAACTTGCGGCACAAGTTCCGAAACAAGTGATTATTACACTCGATTTTATCGACGACAACTCCGTATTCAGCGTACGGATTATTATCTCGTATAGCTTGATGTACGCTGCTGTCTCCGTCCGCAATTAGCGTTTTATATATTAAACCGTTGCACTCAACGCTATTCCGGAAACCTTCGACAATAATGTCAGTTTCCATTGCGCTGGAGCTGTGGTCGAGCCCCCAATTTTTGAAACACGTATGAGGGGGAGGCTCCTTATTTAGCTGCTCTGCTCTCGCGTGGGTTGCACAATACTTGTTGCGTACACCAACGAATAGGGCTAACTTGGTCTCACGACCAATGATCATAGCTGCACCTGATAGTGCATCATGTTTACCACCCGCATAGGAGCGTTTCGCCCAACAACCATCCGCAATGACGTCGATGTACGGGACACCGTTTATAACATGCCCCTTACTTATGGCAATCTCTTTCTCCATGGCCACAGCCCTTTCCTTTTCAGCTTCGACAACTTCATGGAAGTTGTCAAGCAGCGTATCCCGATAATGTCGGTAGGTGGGCGCGGACATTGCCGGGATTGCCATCGCGGCAAGTTGTTCTTGCAGCGTACTATGCCCGGTACCCGAAGTGATTGTACCGTACACGGCACTTTGATTTATCCCCATAATATTTTTGAGGTCGGGATCAGTCCAAATGCTGAACTTGTACAGACATTTCTGACACAGGAAATGCAGGTGGGTCCGCAAACCTTGATCCCATGATTTGACCAATTTCAGATCGCGAAAAGAACATTCCGAAGAAACGGAATGGTTGTCGAATTTTTCGTGCAATTGTTTAAGTAAATAACTTATATCGACAATGCGCCGACCTTCGACGGTGATCTCACGGACGTACTCGTTATCCGTGCTATCGTTTTCACCGGCTGGCGCATGGTCGTCACTTACCGATACCGGAAAACTATTTGTTTCCGCGACAATCGCGGTCTCTGAGGTCGCAACCGCGACGCTGGCTTGGCCATCATGTTCGTCAAACGAAACGATACTCTTCTTCTGGCGCCTGAAACAGATCGTGAATCCATAAGTATTCGCAGCAGGTTTACGACGGGGTGTGTCAAAACGCGTAGCCACCGAAAAAAATTGGATTTATATGATAAATTTAAATTTCTTGATTGCGGATGGATGAGTGGGAAGGTTGAACCAACCCTTGTTGAATTTGAGGAAAAAAAATTCTGAATTCCGAATAGAGCAGATTTCCCGACTTGAAGACCGTTTACGTTATCCTATTAGCACTGATTTATTACCTTCGCAGTTGAATAAATGTAACTCAACTATTTATGCCAGCTCATTCCGGATTTCGACCAATTCACGGTTTTCCAAACGGGTGTAGATTACGAAGAATAATGATATCGTGCACGTAAAAATAGTAACGAAATCGTGATTGGGTTTGCGCCCGCTTCATAAATGGAATGCTACAATGTATTAGACGTGGTAGGTATATAGTATGGAACGCTCGACTTGCACTGTAGCAAGGTATTAATGGGGATTCTCAGTAAGTATATGAGATGTGGAAAATTGAACGAGAATTTGTGAATTTAGAGAAAGTATAAAAACAATCGTACTTACCTAGAAACAACAAAAATTCGCTTTCGCGATTTTTTGTTTCTTTTGTTGTGACTGTTCGCCATACTCATCGCAACCACACAGGTTGACTTCTATATATATATATATACTAAATTATACTAATTTTATTGTCTACACGCACATAGACTAGTATTCACAAGGTAAAAGTCAATCACATTCACTAAGCACTGTCACTATATCACTTAGCACTGTCACATGAACGGAGACGCGTTGCGCGGCTGAGGTCACGTGTGCTCTCGACTGTTATTCTCCTTCTCCTTCACTTCTGCTATCGGCGTTGCTGTCAACTATGAATATGTAGTTAGCAGAAAATCGCAAGCAAAAGATGGGTCAACACACGGTAGGTCCTCACGCCCTCGCATGAATTAGGTTCTTCCAAATGTTGAACGACTGCTGAACTAATTTTTGGGGGGTGAGCAAACGCGCGTGCCGTTTATTACACGTAATACCCATAATTTAACAGTCTTTCTGAATGTTATTCGAAAAATAAACTATGGTTTACTGCAGTTTTTGTAATTTGATCAAACGGACCGTAATTTTCTGTTTGAGAGTGAGCAAACGACCAAACTTTACAGTTTGTAATATTTGACCACTGTCTACTGTATCCGCGTAAAATAAATTGTTTAAACAATACGTACCTTGTACTTCGCGCGTGCGCGGGGCGGTTATATTCGGTTGTTATGTTTTTCAGAGGGTGAGAAAACGACGAAACTCAACGGGATTGTTCGGGAAACTCCCTCGGGTGCATTTCGTATCATTTCGGCATTTGCTCAATCTCGATCAAAAACGTACTGTCCGTTTGATAAGATTATAAGAGCTGCAGTCAACCAAAGTGTATTATTCAAACAGAATTCCGAAAGATTGTTAATTTATGGGTATGGCGTGTAACGAACAGCAGTCGTGTTAGCTAACCCTTCAAAAATTAATTCATTAGTCGTGCAACGCTCGTGAGAACCTTATTCATGTCGGCGCGGGAAAACTTCCGAGCGCGGAGCGCGCGGCAAGCCTCCTTTTACAATTTTCTACAAACTACATCTTCATCTCTCGACTACCGAGCAGCGTCGGACAGTGGTCGGAAACGACCCGATACGAGCGCATGCTGTTAAAAATTCTTACCAATCCTGGGGTGTATCTTCTCTTTGGAATGTCACCATTATGAATTCAAATGATAATATCTCTGCGATTAAACATGCTGAAAAAATTTCAGACAACAGAAATTTAAACTAATAGAGACTATAAGCTTGACGTTCAGAACTTGACGTAGTCGACATACGAGACTTCGTGAGTCATGCATTTAGATTTTCAAAGAGACCAAACATAGATGTTTTCACCATTTTATAATCATACATATGAACGAAATGTTATAAATAATAAAGAATGAGAAAAAAAAAATCTCGTACCCCACCGTAAAAAGTTGTAGGTTTTAGCTGAAAACCAGTCCTGGTAAAAAAATGGGCGGCACGCTCGAAGATGTAGAGGGTGGAAGATGAAATTTGATGCTTTACATTGGATTAACGGAGGAATATATCCTCGTTTGTGTTAATCTATGCCACTTATGCATAGATTCGATATTATGAACTACATCTTATGTACTACAGACATCTGCGGTACACCATCTTATCCGGAATTTCAACCGCTAGAAAGAGATTCAAAAACCCGACATCCTCATGGCAACGGTTTAAAAATTGCAGGTGATTGAAGTACCCTTTGGAATTCCCCTAACCTGATTTTATTGATTTTCATTATTCGAGGATCTCTCTTTTTCATTTATAGATTATTGGAATTCATTTTCTTTATTTTGATTCTTGTCCAACGAATCAAAAACTTCATAACCGCAACTCTGAAGCTGCCGTCCCATGTAGGCCCGGACGAAAAACGGAACGGAATCTAGTGACTTTCTCCATGTATTGCGTGTATGTATACACCGACGCATATAACGCTCCGTTCCGTGATTCCGGATTCCGGGGAACCGGGCCTACATGGGACGGCAGCCAGAAAGGAGATCCTATGCTAGGCTAGCCGTCAGTCAAGTGAGGTTGTGTCGTCTGCTTGTATTATGTGGATTTTTGTACAACGAATCAAACTTTTCATAACCTCAAATCTGAAATAAACTCCTATGTTAGGCTAACTGTCAAAAGTGTGAGGTTATGTCGTCTGCTTGTATTATGTGGATTTTTGTCCAACAAATCGAACTTTCCATAGCCTCGAATCTGAAATGAACTCCTATGCTAGGCTAGCTGTCAGAAGTGTGAGGTTATGTCGTCTGCTTGTATTATGTGGATTTTTGTCCAACAAATCGAACTTTCCATAGCCTCGAATCTGAAATGAACTCCTATGCTAGGCTAACTGTCAAAAGTGTGAGGTTGTGTCGTCTGCTTGTATTATTTGGATTCTTGTCCACCGAATCGATCTCGCAGTCAACCTCAAATCTGAAATAGAGTCCTATGTTTGGCTAACTGTCAGTCGAGCGAGCTTATGTCGCCTGCTAGTTGTGTTTGTTATTCGAATCTATTCTTATTATTCCGATTGTTGTTCAACAGATCCATCTCTCCATAACCGCTACTCTGTATTAGGAAGGAACTAGGGCTCGAAATTCGAATAAAAACGAAAGCGGGAAACGAACTTGAAAGAGTGACGACAATGAAGTACCTAGGAGCCGTATCGGATGACCGATTGAAATTTGAAGAACGCTGTGACCATATACTGAAAAAAGTTGGAACAAAAACTAGCTTCCCCAATAAGTAAATAGATATGCAAAGATTAGGGATATGCTAGAAGCGCTAAGTTTTATGACGATACAGGAAAGATTAGAGTTTAAAATGAATGTTTCCATAACATAATGCCGAACGAACTGAGCAACAGATCAGAATTAGTTGAGGGAAACAAAGGTATGAGAACAAGACAGGCACAGCACATACGGATAAGTACAAGGAAAACAGCGAGTGCCCAACAAAGCATAATGTATACTTGGGCAAAAATATACAAAAATCTACCAAGGGAAGTAAAAAATTCCGCAGATCCCAATGGCTTTGAAAAAAGTGTAAACGGATACAAATTATAGAAAAGTTAATGTAGATATAGATATAAATGAGAAATTATTTAACAGATACTGTATATTATTATAGGAGATAATTTAGATGTAAAAGAGAAAGTACCAAATATTGTATATTACTATACGTTAGCCGAGAAGGCTGAATAAACCTGCATCTATCAATTAATCAAACAAAATCTTATCCCCTATGTTCGGCTTTCAGGCTAGCTACCAGAAATATGAGATGACGACGTCTGGGATCTTGTATCGATTATTCGAATTTATTTTCATCATATGCCTGTTTCGAAAAAATCTAGGGGAATGAAATATACGCATGATATAAATAAACGAGCTAAATGAATCCTGACTTCCTCATACAATTTTATTTATCCTACATTCCAGTCTCAGGTTAGCTGTCGGACGAGTTAGATTATAACGTCTGGGATCCGATATTGATCGTTCACATACGTTATTCACTTTCGAAACATTAGGATCAAAGATAGGAGTAAAAGAAATTGAAGAGCAATCGTCTCGTTGTAACGTCAATCCCAAATACGATTTCAGGCATCCTACGTTCGTTTTTCAGGTTAGCTGTCAATGATTATTCGAACTTTCTTTCTTCCAGTCAGGAGATTTGGGTAATATGAATAAACGAGCAATGATGTTATCTCGTAACGTAAATTCCGAACACGATTCTACCCATCCTTTGTTCGTATTTCAGGTTAGCTGTTAGTCGGGTGAGGTTAGCCCTTTGCGATCCGATGTTGAATTTTTGTATTTCTTGTCGAGCGGGAGCAACAGAAACATCTCACGTGAAGTGACAGAAGAAACCTTCACTAGCGCCGCCGCTCGGTTGACAAGTATACTGATCGCGATGTCGGTACAGGCTCTCACCTCAACTAAATGTCGGTTTTTTAGTTATGACTGACGGAGAATTGTCAATTCTCAGCCATTTCTCTATCAAATGACACGGGAATAGACTCAAAGTGTGTGGTTTTTCATCGCGGAGTGGCTGATTGTCGGGGAAATGCGATTATCTGCGGCAACAGTGAATAATCTTGCGATTTATGTGGTCGGTACGTCAATCTGTGAAAATTTTTGTCAAATTTTGAAAAAGTGAAATAATCAGCCACTTTCTGCCACAATTATGTGTAACCCCTCAAAGTTTCATCGCGATTGATTCAGTAGTTTCGGAGAATTCACGATTCCCGTTTTCGAGGTTCTGACAAACATTTCACTTCACCTTATATCACACATTATATCACACATTAAGGTGAAGTGAAACGTTTGTCAGAACCTCGAAAACGGGAATCGTGAATTCTCCGAAACTACTAAATCAATCGCAATGAAACTTTGAGGGATTACACATAATTGTGGCAAAAAGTGGCTGATTATTTCACTTTTTCAAAATTTGACAAAAATTTTCACAGATTGACGTACCGACCACATAAATCGCGAGATTATTCACTGTTTTCGCAGATAATCGCATTTTCCCGACAATCAGCCACTCCGCAATGAAAAACCACACACTTTGAGCCTATTCCCGTGTCATTTGATAGAGAAATGGCTGAGAATTGACGATTCTCCGTCACTCATAACTAAAAAACCGACATTCAGTTGAGGTGAGAGCCTGTACCGACATCGCGACCAGTATACTTGTTAATCGAGCGGCGGCGCTAGTGAAGGTTTCTTCTGTCGCTTTACGTAAGATGTTTCTGCTGCTCCTCCTGACCTAACCTCACTCGACTGACAGCTAGTCACTCTATTTCAGATTTGAGTTCGTGGAAAAATCGATTTATTGGACAAGAATCCAAATAACACAAGCCCTCACATAATACATAACCTCACACTTTTGACAGCTAGCCTAGCGTAGGAGTTCATTTTAGATTTGAGGTTATGGAGGAATCGATTAGTTGGTCGAAAATTGAAATAATAAGAATACATTCAAATGACGTATATAAACAGACGACATAACCTCACACTTTTTACAGTTAGCCCAACATAGGAGTTCATTTCAGATTTGAGGTTATGGAAAGTTCGATTTGTTGGACAAAAATCCACATAAAATAAGCAGACGACATAACCTCACACTTTTGACAGCTAGCCTAACATAGGAGTTCATTTCATATTAGAGGTTATGGAAAGTTCGATTTCGAAGTTCGAAATAATCGCGAGCATTGGTATACGTATACCTATACTGGCGTATCAAGCATCGGAAGACGTGCACTGCGCCATCTAGCGGTAGGCAGAGGTACCGAACGTTCGGTATTTCTGTCTTACCACGGTGAAAAGCACCCGGCCGTGGCCTTGAAACGTTTGTCAGAACCTCGAAAACGGGAATCGTGAATTCTCCGAAACTACTGAATCAATCGCGATGAAACTTTGAGGGGTTACACATAATTGTGGCAGAAAGTGGCTGATTATTTCACTTTTTCAAAATTTGACAAAAATTTTCACAGATCGACGTACCGACCACATGAATCGCAAGATTATTCACTGTTGCCGCAGATTATCGCATTTCCCCGACAATCAGCCACTCCGCGATGAAAAACCACACACTTTGGGTCTATTCCTGTGTCATTTGATAGAGAAATGACTGAGAATTGACAATTCTCCGTCAGTCATAACTAAAAAACCGACATTTAGTTGAGGTGAGAGCCTGTACCGACATCGCGATCAGTATACTTGTCAACCGAGCGGCGGCGCTAGTGAAGGTTTCTTCTGTCGCTTTACGTAAGATGTTTCTGTTGCTCCTCCTGACCTAACCTTACTCGACTGACAGCTAGTCACTCTATTTCAGATTTGAGTTTGTGGAAAGATCGATTTATTGGACAAGAATCCAAATAACACAAGCCCTCACATAACACATAACCTCACACTTTTGACAGCTAGCCTAGCGTAGGAGTTCATTTTAGATTTGAGGTTATGGAGGAATCGATTAGTTGGTCGAAAATTGAAATAATAAGAATACATTTGTTATGAATATGCCCTGTCACCAGTGTTATGAAAGAGGTTGATTGAACTGCTATCAATGTTATGTATATGGTTGGAGTTGTCGTTGGGTTCGTTCCTCGTTTTACACCTTAAGGTAACCGGTCTTTTGGATAAGAGGTGACTGATGTGAATTAATTTATATAAATAGAAGAATAATCGTTTATTGGTAATGATTACAACGATGGTAGAACTATCTATATGAGTGTTACAAGTTTGTAGAGCTTGAGTGAAGAGTGATTTCGAGTTAATGAATTATGATTTTGGAAGCGAGTCTCAGAGTGACTGCTTTCTTTGATGATCTGAATGCAAGTGATTGAGCGACTGCTCTGTTTGGCGATTGAAGAGCAAGTGTTTTTAATTGCTACTGTTGAGCTGAATGATGGGATCATTCTTTTTCATTGTTCTCCCGGGCATGAGCTTGTTTATGTAGGTGCAGTTAGTGGGCGCATAGGTAGGGATGAAGTTTTTCGAATGTAAGGATGAAACTTCCTCTGATTAGAGGCTGTGAGACTGGATGCATGCAGGATGTTATGTCTCGGGTATTGAGGGTGAGAGAGCATAGAGGAGTATGGAATAGAATGGAGTACGTAACACATTCAAATGACGTATATAAGCAGACGACATAACCTCACACTTTTGACAGTTAGCCCAACATAGGAGTTCATTTCAGATTTGAGGCTATGGAAAGTTCGATTTGTTGGACAAAAATCCACATAAACTAAGCAAACGACATAACCTCACACTTTTGACAGCTAGCCTAACATAGGAGTTCATTTCATATTAGAGGTTATGGAAAGTTCGATTTCGAAGTTCGAAATAATCGCGAGCATTGGTATACGTATACCTATACTGGCGTATCAAGCATCGGAAGACGTGCACTGCGCCATCTAGCGGTAGGCAGAGGTACCGAACGTTCGGTATTTCTGTCTTACCACGGTGAAAAGCACCCGGCCGTAGCCTTGAAACGTTTCACTTCACCTTAAATAGCAAAGCATAATGTCTAGTAAAAAACCGAGTGGGTTTCGAAATCGAAAGCGAAAGATGGAAGAAGTTAAAGAAGCGAAGAAGTCTAGTATATTGATGGATAGTTTTTTAAAAAAGGCTCGAGATAAAAATAATTCGGAAACAGTAGAAATTATAGATGGAACAGCCGGCCGTGCCGGACTAGACAAAACACATGCTAGACAAAGCACTATGGAGCCAGATGAAAAAGACACTTCATTTAATGAAGAGCAGCATCTCGAAATCATACCTGATATTATCGGGGGAAATGAAGATGTACGAACTCAGAATCAGGGCAATCAGGCAATCGATAATAGTAGTTATGTGTCTAACGTATTAAAATTTAATGATGTTGGCTACTTGGAATTCGACCAAAACTCCCAAACAGTAATCGTATCTCAACAGCTGCGAGATGAGATGATAGCTCGCAAATCATCCATATTTCAAAATATAGATAGTCCATTCGTCATTCAAAATGGGCGTGCAATGACTAAATCATGGTTTAGGCGACGTCTCACCAATGGCGATGAGGTAAATCGCTCATGGCTAATTTATTCTCCAGTGAATAAAGCCGCTTATTGTTTCTGCTGTTTGATATGCACTTCATCTAAGCCCGCTAATATTCTATCATCGTTTGAAACAGCCGCAGGGTTTTCTAATTGGAAAAAATCTGAAAAGTTGGCAGCACATGAAAACAGTCCGTATCATCGGAAATCATTCACAGCTTAGAAAGAAGCTGAAAGAAGAATTTCCGGAAAAGGAATCGATGTTGAATTACAAGCCCAAATTGAATGTGAAAAACAACGGTGGAGAGATGTATTGAAACGCATTTTGTCATGCATTAAGTATCTGGGTAATCAGAATTTAGCTTTACGCGGTCATGAAGAAAGATTAATTGCAGAACCTGGAGTAAATATAGGAAACTTTCTATCGCTCCTTAAGCTTATAGCTGAATTTGACCCACTCTTAGCTGGTCATCTTCAACATGCCGAAGAAAATCCAAGATCCGTCTCTTACTTATCCCGGGGAATTCAGAACGAATTGATTCATATTCTTGCTGTAACCGTTCGGGAACAATTGTTATCTAACATTAAAAGAAGTAAATATTATGGCATTTTGCTCGACTCTACACCTGATATCGCTCATCGAGAGCAATTGTCCGTAGTAATGAGGTACGTGGATATTGATTTCGTAAACAAGAAGGTTGCCATTAAAGAATCCTTTCTAGGTTTTTTAGAACTATATGCTAAAAGTGCAGCCTCTATAGAGAAAGTAATCTTGGATCAATTAGAATCGTACGGTTTACCTCTGGCAAACTGCAGATCTCAATGTTATGATAACGCGACTGTAATGTCCGGGCATGTATCGGGTGTTCAAAAAAGGATTTATGATTATTAAGAATCACCTAGCATTGGTTGTTAATTGTGATAATCATAGTTTGAATTCAGCAGGACTACATTCGGCAAAACAGGATCCAGTTATCGTAACGTTCTTCGGCACAATCGAAAGTATTTATCTTCTCTTCTCTCGTTCAACACTCCGGTGGAGTGAATTGAAAAATGCTGTATCTTAAACAGTGAAGCGTGAATCCGAGACACGTTGGAGTGCAAGAGCCGATGCCGTCAACGCTATTCGTGCTGGACTCGATGGACTGTTAGGTTTGTTAGAAAACTTAGGAGACGATCCAAATGCATCCAGTGATAGGTACCAGAGGCGAGGCTGAAACTCTACTAAAGAACATACTTAATTTCAATTTTCTAGTTTTCCTACACTTCTGGGATGATTCACTCAGAAAAATAAATCGCATCCAGAAGCGATTACAAGATCCCACAATAGATTTTAAAACTGCATCGAATGACCTCAAAGCATTATTAATAGAAATGAACGAAACTCGACAAGATGCATGTGGAAGTGCAATTCAAACTGCCAAGAGTCGATGTCAGGAATGGGGAATCTCAATAAAAAGACGAATTAGACGACGTCGACAGATGCCTGGAGAATCGTCACGAGATGCAGGTCTTTGTGTCGAAGATGAGATTATGCGAGTCCTGAAAGGCGTTTTTGATAGACTGCAGAAAGAAATGACTACTCGCTTTACGCGCCTGCAAAATATAGATTCAAAATTTGGTTTCTTGCTCGATATTAAATATCTTCTAGAAGATAATACTGATGATAACTTGAATAGAAATTGTACTAACTTTGGGCAGTTCTATCAGACTGATGTCGATGGTACAGAACTTTACAACGAGATTATCGATTGCAGGATGCTGCTCCGTACACGAAACGAAGATTCGCCGAAATCTCCGTTAGATTTATTGCATTTTATAATTTCCTATGGTGAGGACGTGTTTCCTAATCTGCGCATTGCATTGCAGATACTTCTCACAATTTCCACGTCTATAGCAAATTGTGAACGCTCATTTAGTAAATTGAAACTTATATGTACTTTCATATCTGCGAGCATCTATGGGTCAGGAACGGTTCTGTGATCTTGCACTTCTCAGTGTAGATAAAGAGGAGGCTGAAAAAAATGAATTCCGATGAGGTAATTGATCAGTTTGCGAGTATGAAAGCTAGACGAATTCCGTTGTAATAAAAATTTGTCTCAGATCGGCGAAAAAACAATTCAGATGGGGCGCTCAATATACACCAATGCCCCAGAGCGCTGGTGACTCGCGCTACGCCACTGACTAGATTCTGGAGCTGTGGTAACCGTTGTGCTCAAAATTTATTTAAAAAAAACATTTTCCGTCAATAAGAATTGTTCCGTGTAATGTTTCGTTAACAACGTACGCAGATCGGAAATTGAAAGTTGTTGGGAAAGCACAGGTAAAGGTTGAATTTCGCGGAGTTGTTCACAAAGATTTGTCAATAACTGTGGTCGATTGAAAATGTAAAATGCCTTTGTTGGGACGAAGTTGACTCAAGAAAATTCCGTTGATTTAAAGGGTATTATCTGTGGGAACTGCAACTATTACTAACGTGGATTTAAATATGTTTTTTATGAGTAATTTGAAAGAAGTTTTTCCTGACTGTTTCAAAGTATCTGGTGATGCTATTAAGAAATTTAAGGCAACTGTTGTTTTGGAAGATGAGGCGATACCTAAATTTTGTGAAGCTAGGCTTGGCAGCCGTATGCTAAACGCGAAGCAGTTGAGGAAGAGCTGGAGAGGCTTACAAAAGAAAATATTTTGATTCCTGTTACACACAGCGATTAGGCTACACCTGTTGTAGTAGTTAAGAATTAGTTTGTGTGGACTATGTGTGGAATACGACTGATTTATTCGCTTCGCTGCCAGGAAGCAAATTTTTTACAAAATTGGATTTATGCAATGCTTATCAGCAATTAGAATTGACCGAGGAATCTCGTTCGCTATTAACGATAAATACTCATGTTGGGTTGTTTCAGTTTACAAGATTGAGTTTTGGTGTAGCCTCAGCACCGGCAATTTTCCAATCTGTAATTGATCGAATGCTTTTAGGATTAAAGAAAACTATTTCGTATCCTGACGATATAGTTACTTTTGGTTCTACAATTGAAGAATGTTGGCAAAATACTAAAAACATAGTTGGTAGATTACAAGAATTTGGAGTTCGTATTAATGTAAAGAAATCGGAAATTTGTAAATCTGAGATTGAATTTTTGGGTTTTTGAGTTAAGGTGAAAGGCCGTCTTTCGACTGAAAATAAGATGAAAGCAGTTAAAGAAGCCCCTGTTCAAAAAGGTTTATTACCCACCCATAAAATTGCGCAGGGGCAAAGCATGGATTATGTTTATTGGGACGATCCTAATGAGCTCGTTGATCGTCTTCGACTACTCATGGCATCTCAAGCAGCCGGCAATACTCGCCATACCAATGAAATATCCTCCATTATTGAGGAGCTACGCGAGGCGGGGATCATTTATTAGCATGAGATTAATCATAGAATGATCATTCGGTCATGGATCGTTGAACAATGAGCATAGACATATTTGGACGACAGCTGACGAGCAACGGCTTTGAAAAAAGTGTGATTCGAGGCCTTCCGGGTGTTGGATTCAAATTCACCGCCGATAAGCAGTACGATCTAGACGGCAAACGATTATGTAATATAGCCGATCCACGGGAACCTAACGACGTCATTTCTCTGAAAAGTTTCGAAGATATTACATGGCGAGCCTTGGGCTCCCTCAAGCATTCTATGGAAAAAACATTTGCAAACTCCACGCTACAAGCACTTCGCGAGTTTGAATCTCAACTTACCGCACGACTAGATCGAGAGCATACCAACAATTTCGGTGGAAATCGACACATTCAGGCATTATTTTTTACGTAATCATAGTGGAAGTTGTATAAGAAGATTTTCGAATTGTGTATTTGGCAAGACCACAAGAATCGATGTATTCGTAGGGTAATACACCTTTGCGACACATCAAATCGAATTTTCCCTGATCACTGTAAAAATTTCGAGTTATTTTTCTTATCGGCATCGCACACGTATGATGCTAATTTGTCAATGCTGCTGGCCATAAATCGAATCGTATCTATGAATCTCAAGCTCATCATAGTGCCATCAACGCTCTTGGTGAATGATATATACTTTTCCTTATTAATGGGCAATAGTGTGATTTTACCCGAAAAATTTGAAGCTAAAGATTTAATTATGAAATGCGAATCATAGCTCGATAAATTATGAAACACTACCGGAATCGTGTGTTTCTCTCTGAAATTCAAGTTACACCGATTATGGGCGGTACCGCGATATTTACCTGTGAAATGGCAGTGATCATGACATCTTTTTTCTTCGGGTAAAAATCGCTTCTCACAGATGTAGCAATTTTTCGCGCGCATATGATGATCATGTTGTGCCTAATTCAGAGATTCCATTTGAATTATATTCTTTATGCGTGACTCTACTTTAATGGATAATTCGCGAAGCTGTCCGATAAACCATTCAACACAATCGGGCCCACGTTTATTTCCATATCCCGATAATGTTCCGTCATATGAGCAATGTACATAATAGGCGACACTGTGTGGGATATGCTCTTGAGATTCATTTGCGGCCGGTTTCAATATACACTCGAGATCGGCGTAAACGACGAATGGCACAGTTCCCTTATTCTGAAAATTTTTAAATTCCAAATCTTTTTTCTCCGGAAATTCCATTCGGATTCTATTCATTCGCACGCAATTTTGCCTGTGACTTTCATACGCACTGTGTACGCTAAAGTGACACAGGCATCTATCGCACAAAAATTGTTCACCGTTATGGCTTGATAATTGTTTGCTAATCAAACGCGAAAGATTCCTAATCCAAACAAAGTGAAATCGTGGTTTGAAATC
The DNA here is from genome assembly GCA_963978835.1 of Tenthredo scrophulariae. Taxonomy (NCBI): domain Eukaryota; kingdom Metazoa; phylum Arthropoda; class Insecta; order Hymenoptera; family Tenthredinidae; genus Tenthredo; species Tenthredo scrophulariae. The sequence goes on from OZ022232.1 coordinate 13,963,301, forward strand.
ATTTAAATCATCATCATCATCTTCTATTTCGCTCTTACTCTCTATCATTAGTAGGTGGATTGTGTTGCCCTCAGTTATATTCTTACTCAAATAAAGCGGGGTAATTACACGATTTTTGGACTTTTTATCGCTCTGAAAATTTTCTGGTTCGATTCCATATACGTTAATGCTAAAATTGTTCAATTTTTAGAATTTCTGTACACTATGCACGGTCGCTGAGAATTTAATACCTGTACAATTTAGCTCCGATATATATACCGTCGATAGCTGTGTGGTCTGGTTGCGTTAACGCCTATGGCGTGGAGAGCTGCGGCAACGGACCACAGCAAACACCGATCATCATCATTCTGCACGTTGACCACCGCCTTTTTTTGCTGAATATCCGCAGGTAGCGTTGTATATGTTGAGAGTCTACCGCGAAGAGGCTCGTATCGGTTTATGCTGACCACTGCATTTATAATCTCAATCATACTCTAACCAGAATCTCGCTGTTCGAAATCCTCCACCATGGTCAGCAGGGGATTTGTTACATTATCGTTGAACCAGGTCCCCAGGTTCGTTGATGGAAGAATCGTAGCGTTGCGTGTATTGAAGTTCTTCACCTCCAAGCTGATCTGATCGTTTTTCACGTTCTCAAATTCACACGAAACCCCCACATTCACCTTAATACATCCTTGTTCACGTAGCACATTTTTCAGACGTTGCCTCGTTACCACCTCAGCGTCAGCCAAAAATCTCGCCAAATCCTTATGTTGAAGATTTGTCACGGCTCCAGTGTGTATACGGCACTTGAAGGCACTCTGCATATCATCCCATCGAACGCGATTCTGAATATCATCGCCAATATTACCTCCAACAATAGTCGCACGGTGTCGTTCAAATTTTACCCCCCACGATTGGAGGAGTGATACTATATGTTGTAGTCGCTGTTTTTCACTCACACTTAGGTTAAATTGCGTCAAAATGTTATTCAAGAATCGAACATTTCCAAGTGCGATATCACGCCAGCGAATAAAAATATCTTCACTCGCATGTCCTGGAGGTAGTGTACACAATACCTTGTATGCATTTTCCATCATCTCGGCGAGATTCATATACCTGACGTTGGCCATTTTTTTTCAATGAGTTTACAGCTCAGCAGTCAAACCCACACCTTGCAAATGTTCACACCTACCATGGGCTTTGGGGTTTTATATGCAGACGCCCTCCACCCCATCACCATTCAAATACCATGAAAATTCAAGCGTTTCCAACCATAGTTCGGGTGGGGTTTTGTACCTGGGGGTTTGCACCTCTTCGTGAAAAGATATTATTCGAGTTTGCCATTAGCCAACCCCTGCCAATATTAGGGTGTATTTGAGATTTCTGGTTGGATATAAAGCGGGGTTTGCACCGAGTTTTAGACATTCCGCAAACAACCGAGAGAAGCAGTCAAACCAGTAAACCAAGTGCCAACATGAATGATCAAATAGTGAATCCCGCGGATGTGTTGAATGGCGAGTTTTAAGATGAGCGTCTGCATAGCGACGATGAGGGCGATAATGGTTATGAAACCTGGTATGCGAGTTCGAGTGACGATGAGGATCATATACCTCGATGTATAGAGGTTACAGTGTTTCAAAAAACCGACTATTTTTTTTTTTTCGAAGAACATTGAAAAATCTTCCGAGTGTCCCTCAAAAATGACCTTGTTAAAATATGAGCTCTTAATATTGATATTTAGAGGTGGCGATTCTCAATTTTCTATTTCCCATTTAAATGACATGGGAATTTTTTTTTTTTTTAATTTGGAATTTTATTGCTCGAAAACAAATCAGTGTAAAGCTATAAACAAAACATATTTTTGTAGGAAATTTTATGCTCTACAAAAAAGATTTGAACAAAGATTTGCGTAAGGTGAGTCGTTTGGAAGTATCAGTATAGTATTTATTGTATCAAATATTGTATTAAATAGTATTTAAGTGATATGAGTCAGTTTTGTAGCGTTTATAAGTTAATAACATCATTTTTTGGAACGGTTCGATGTTTGAGGCCTGATAACTCCGAAACGACTCACCTTGTGCAAATCTTTGTTCAAATCTTTTTTGTAGAGCGTAAAATTTCCTACAAAAATATGTTTTGTTCATAGCTTTACACTGATTCGTTTTCGAGCAATAAAAATCCAAATTCAAAAAAAAAATTTCCCATGTTATTTAAATGGGAAATAGAAAATTGAGAATCGCCACCTCTAAATATCAATATTAAGAGCTCATATTTTAACAAGGTCATTTTTGAGGGACACTCGGAGGATTTTTCAATGTTCTTCGAAAAAAAAAAAATAGTCGGTTCTTTTGAAACACGCTAATAGAGGTATATTATGACGATGGCGAGCCCATGTCGATAAGGGTGAGAAAACCACCAAAGTTGGATGAGGATGTGGAGAATTTGGAGAACTGGGACGAGGAGGAAGAAAAGAAGGAGGATGACGATGTGGAGAATCGGGACGAGGAGGAGGAGGTGGAGAATCGGGACGAGGAGGAGGAGGTGGAGAAGAAGGATGACGATGAGGAGAGGGTGGAGGAGGTGAAGAAGGAGAATGGGGAGAATTATAAAAAGGAGGGAGAGTAGGAGGAGAAGGTGGTGGTGGAATGCCGAGGTGACACCTCAACTCATTGTTCGGTAAGTTAATATCATTTTCATTACATAACGATCGTTTATTGCAACACCTGTATGTTTCAGATACGCGTGAACCTCGTTGCGTGATCGCCACCTCTTTGTAAATATATTGTAACGTGTTCGGCCCATACCAGCTGGTTGAACACGCGACATACGACCGTACGACCGCGCAGATCGTCACACGCCGATCATCCGACCGTCGCGTGACGTCACAAGCACTATATAACGCGGCTCGCCAGACCAACGAGCAGCGTATTCGAGCCAAAGCGGCCGTGCGACTCACAGAAAATAACCAAACTCTTCATAGAGCAATTCGTTCTAAAGCAGGCGATCGACTCACATCAAAACTTCGAACTTATAACTCAAATCAAATCGAAATATAATTAGCTAAAGCAGCATTTATAACTCAAATCAAAAAAAGACAAACAGAAAAACGAATCAGAAACGCAGTAGAAATAAGGAAAAATTATTATTTAAAAACAAACAGAAACAACGAATATTATTTTAAATATTGTGAATAGAGTTTTTTAGAGAAATTGCCAGGGCAATTCAAAATTAACATAAAACTAATAAGAAACTTTATCCTTGCGTTTCATTTCATATTGTGTTTCCTTGCTTAATTAAAATAACTTCTTTCAGAGTAAATTCACTCGCAAAGTAAAATCGTGATTAGCTAGCTAGATAGAAGGCAGCTTCGGTGCGCTATTCCGATACCAGCTCTGGTAGATCCAGTATCTATCCGAGTCTGTGAGGATAAGCTATCCCGAGTCTGTGACAAGGCAGCTTCGGTGCGCTCTACTGATACCAGCTCTGGTATATCTAGTATCTATCCGAGTCTGTGAAGTTAGGCAATCCCAAGTCTGTAGATAGGAGGCAGCTCCGGTGAGCTATTCTGATACCAGCTCTGGTAGATCTAGTATCTATCCGAGTCTGTGAAGATAAGCAATCCCAAGTCTGTAGTTAGGGAGGCAGCTTCGGTGTACTTGACTAATACCAGCTCTGTTAGACCAAAAGTGTCTATCCGAGTCTGCGCAGTAAAGCAATCCCAAGTCTGTATTAGAGTTCAAGGTATTACGCATTTTTTCCTACGAGGGGCTCCAAAAATCACACCCGTGACAAAGAATTCACCCGAACTAGCGTAATTTCACCGGCCTTCCGCTGGTGAAACATACGCAGTAAGTGACAATAAAGCTTAAGTTAGTTTTAAGAAAATTTTTACTTCAGAACAGGTTAGACTTAAGAAATATACTCATACTATATGAGAATTTATCGGACGAGCCGAACCAAATTTAAGTCTTCCAACTGAGGTACACCTCTGTATAGAGCGTGCAAACCCCAGCGAAACCGAAAAAAAACGGAAGTGCATCATAATTATTTTTTCAAGTAAAAATTTTTCCAGCCCAGGTTTGAACCGGGACCTCCGCATTTGTACTGCGACGCCTCGTCCAATTGGACCACTGAAGGACTGGAAGAATCTTTAGTTAAATTCCATGTTATTGTAATTGACCTTTTCATTGTCCACATAGGCCTGTATTTTTCATTGAGTAGTGACTTCATCGTTCGGATCCTATTAATTCATTGTAACGTGTTCAGCCTATAGGCAAAATAGGCTGACTATACGTCACATCATGGACATAGCACACACAGGTATTGTATCACGTGATACAATACCAAAAGGTCGGAGCGTCGGTGTGACAACCAGCTTCGTATATAAGACGGACGAATCTAAGCCTCGCTAGCGGACTTGAGCCAAAGCGGCCGACCGACTCACAACGATTGTCTATCCTATTCTTGCTAACTCTCTTCTAGAGCGGGATTTGAGCCAAAGCGGCCGACCGACTCACAACGATTGTTTATCCTATTCTTGCTAACTCTCTTCTAGAGCGTATTCAAGCCAAAGCGGCCGTACGACTCATTGTCACACATCCATCCTATCCTCTCAATACGGCAGCGTACTCACGTAAATTCTCATTTCCAAAGAAAAGATTGTTTCAGCCATAGCGGCGTTTCGATTAGAATCACGAAAGAAGTAAAAGATTGTTTCAGCCATAGCGGCGTCTCGATTAGAATCACAAAAATTGAAAACATTGACTCAGCCAAAGTGGCGTCTCGATTAAAATAAAAAAAAAAAGAATTCAAATAAAAGAGTTAAACAGAAAACAGAACAAAGTCCGGCCATTGAGGCATAAAAATTAAATATAAGGAAAAATAGATTAAGAAAAACATTCATAAAATCATTCATTCATTTCATTCTCTCATCATTATTATTTTATGTTTCGCATTTTTATGATTTTGTAAAATATTAAGTTCAAAAAAAGATAGAACTAAAAATACAATAAATAGGATAGGATCAACTGATCTCACAAATATCAGAAATCTGATCTTTGTCTTCTATTTTCCTTGAAAACATAACCTAAAACTTTATTCTTTCAGAGAAGTATTTCACTTCAATTGCTTATAAACTTAAATTCATTGTTTAGCTAAAAGGCAGCTTCGGTGCGTGTGTTGGACAGCTACGGTATAGCTATAATTGGTACCCTAGTCTGAGAACACACATATCCCAAGTCTGTAATAGGCAGCTTCGGTGTGCTAGATTCAGGACAGCTACGGTAGAGCGATAATTGCTATCCTAGTCTGGTGAATCTAGCATATCCCAAGTCTGTAGGGAGGCAGCTCTGATAGAGTAAAATCTATCCGAGTCTGTATTAGGGTAAATTAAGGGTTTTTTCAACTTTTCCCAGAGGAGCTCCAAATATTCTGAGAAAATAACCCGTGACAAACAACTCACGCGAACTAGAGCCTTCAGCTCGTGAAACATATACAACAAGTTACATCATACTATATGAGAATTCATCGGATGAGCCGAACCAAAAGTTACGAAAGAACCTTAAGAAATATAGTTTGAGCTACTTCTAAGAAAAAGTTACTTTAGAATAGGTTAGACTTAAGAAATATAGTGTAGGCTAGTTTTAATAAAAATGGTTACTTCAGAATAGGTTAGACTTAAAAAATACCAAATAAAAAACATATATTATCAGATGATTCGCGTCACTGCTTGCATATAACATACCCTGCCACTCTTTGAGCATTTCAGCTAGTATAATTCGTATATGTAAGCTAAGAATTAGATATTTCAGAGCGGCCATCATGGATCGATTGTCGGTAGATCGGTAATCGTTACCATGATCCGGATGCGAATCGGTAGTGGCGCCATCGCGAGACGGAAAAATTGCAGCCATCCGATTGTCGGTAATAGAAGATCGACAATTCTTTATCCGGAATCGTTACCATCGGACTACCGATAACGAAAGTGGCGCCATCGCTCGGTGAAAAATTGCAACCATTCGACTGTCGGTAACGGAACATCGCCAATACATGATTCACGTTACCATCATTCAACATCAGTACCATCAGACTATCGGTAACCAAAGATCGGCCATCGTTACCATGATCCAAGAAACAGATCGGTAGTGGCGCCATCGCATCGCGGAAAATCGTAACCATTCGATTGCCGGTAACAAAATATCGGCAATTCAAAATCTTTACCATCAGACTGTCGGTAACAAAGATCGGTAATCGTTACCATCCGATCGTCGACAACTTATCGGCGCAGTCAGTAACTTACCCACTGCCTGATGGCCGGTAAAGAAGGCTGGATGCAGAACTCACATATATAATCTACTAATATCTTCTAATCAACTTTTCTTGATGTTCAAGTAATTGGTAATGCTATTTGTATAATTTCAACCTTCCCAGGTAACCAGTTAATTATCTTATATTTCGATCCATTGATAGGTTATCGGATACTGTACAAATAGTCTGAGAGATATTCAGGGCTGGAATTCTGGTTTTTTCGTCATGACGTAGACCCCAACGTTAGCTAGTTAGCGACCTAGCCTAATCGTGATATCAAGTTGTATAGGAGGTCAATACTGGCAAAATTTAATATTATATATATTTATGTTGCTTTGATCGGAGTAAACTCTTCATTTCAAGTTTCTGGGGTGGATATTTGCTTATAGAACCATCAATTTTGAATAAAAATCATACTGAGGCAATCTCTTGAAAAGAAACTGGTGTGTGTTATTCTAGCTAAACAAACCAGATGACAGTGATACAGACGCTACCACCGTAACACTAGCGTCTGATTCGGAGGTCAATTCTGAATCGTGTGAAGAAGAAACAAAGAGTCTAAAAAGGAAACATAGTTCCTTGGAGCGGTCACTCTACAAAACGCCTGCCGCCATTGATGTTAGACAGTTACTGGAAAGTACGATACACGGGCGAGCCATTATCAAGTCTTACAAAAATACAAACCAACTAACTAGGAAGAGCCGGAATCTATTGGTTGAAATCATCATTTCACAAACACTACAAGGCTTTGAGTCGTATGTATTCTTTAAATTCTTTACTTCTTTCAGGTTGTCTGAAGAGGGCACTCTGATGTAGTGAATAATATGTTTTGTATTATTTTTTTTTCATAGAGGTACGAAACTCATTGATTCTGAGTACCTGACGGAAAAGATAATCCAAATTTTTCCAACTGCGACTCCAGGCACGTACTACATTCCTCCAATAAAGAAAAAGTTTTCGAGGACTGAAAAGTCAGTCACAGCTCGAGGGAAACTCGTTGACAAATATCATAATAAGATCAGAGAATATAGATCTTTGACAGGACTAACAAAATCATACAGGTCAACTTCTGATACTGAAGCAAGTGGCTCCGAAACAACCGAGCGTCAGTATACAATTTTTATTATTTGCTACTAGGGGCTTCGCCCCTGCGCGCTTCGCGCGCCAACCCCACCTCGTCGCTCGCTTCGCTCGCTTCCGAGGTCTCGGCGCTACGCGCCTCACTCTGTCACATACAAATAAGTTCGTGAAAATTCGAATATGGCTAAAATAGACTCTTTGTTCTGTGGAGAACTTTATTAAATAATTTTACGTTTCAAATATGTAAGCTGCAACTTGATGTATTTAATGTGTTCGTTTTTAATTAAGTTATTTCTAATGGTGCTGTTACACAGAGCGCATCGCATCAAATATACTATAAATTATTCTGGATATTTACGTCTAAGTATTGATTTATTGTAATTAAGCTAATATAATAGATCATATTACCTCAATTCGTTTTACAGATTAATTCAACTTGATTATTCGTTGGGACGTATCCAATAACCGATTTTTCCAGATGTCTCACTTCTAAATTTCACAAATTATCTGACCTACGCCGGAATCAAAACTATAAAATTTGTTTCCCTACATAAACATAATGCTCTTCGGTCGTCCTTTTTTCACCTTTTTTGTTTCGTCCGCCAGAGATTTATCTATAACAACAATTTTTTTAATTGTTTATGTCTATATAATTGTCATCTGTATCTTCTGGGATTCATCACCACCTTCTACTCTAGTTTTCTTTGAGGCTCGGCATATATCTGCATTCTCATTTTGCTTTCGTTGCTCGCGATATCTACGCTGCTGTTCCCTCCGCAAAACTTGTCTTTCCTCTGGTGTTACCAAAGATACTGGCCGCCCGTTTTTCTGGTTTACTATTAATATCAATTTTTTCAAATATTTATCCGTACCTTCATACTCTATATTTCTATTATCACCTTTGATTCCATTTTCATGTGATCCTCCGATTAGTACTATCACTTCATTTTGGGCCTCTACTACAGGATATCCTTTTTCCCGATCACACCGTTGAACAATTTCTTCCGGCCCACTTAACTTCGAGCTCGGTTGTCCACTTTCTTGCTTCATTCCTGAATAATAAATTACCTTTTGCATACTTACCTCTTGCGTTACAACTATTTCTTCAACGACATCAAAGTGTCCACAGTCTCCGTCGCCAGTAAACAGCAGTGAAAATTTTTTCTCACTTCGCACGTCGCCAATGACTCTCGGATTCGGGTCTCCGCATCGGTATACTAATACACACAGCTTGTAGATTATCGTAACTGCGCTGATTTCCACTTCTCCACCGTAGCTTACCTACGTGAAGTTAGCCCCCCACATTAAGAAAAAGGGATTTCTGAAAGTTGTTCCCGATTGTTCTAGGTTTGTTCTACATTGTTCCAAAACGTTTTCCCGCTGACCCAAAAACTAGAAGCTGGGATCAAAATTTTGGTTTTTTGGTCCTAGTCCCCCTCTTCTGGAATTTGTATGATTTTTTCAATGTTCTGGGTTGTTCTAGTTGTTCTGTACATTGTTCCAGAACATTATTGCCGTCAGTCCCGTCGCAGGCCGTCAAAAATAGAAAAAACTTTTTTTCTTCTGCCCCCCACTTTCAAAAAGTTGCACTTTTTTCAGATGATTTAGATTGTTCCCGTTGTTCTGAACATTGTTCCAGAACTACATGGTCGTCAGTCCGAATTTGGACCGGCAATGGCCGAAAAAATATAGCCACGAAGCCGTAATAAACGAGTCGGTAGTCCGAAATATATTCGAAAAATGGTTCTCAACCTATTTTTATACCAGCCCCCCACTTGGCGAGGTTTTCACTTTTCCTGGTTGTTCCGCGTTGTTCCAGTCGTGTTCTACATTGTTCCGACATCACAGGGTCGTAAAATATAGCCACGAAGCCGTAAGTCCAAGGGCAGTCAGACATATATTCGGAAAGTGAAAAGGTATTATTATTAGATATTATTATTTTTTTGCTTAAAATATTCTGAGTTATTACTGCAAATTTGGAGAAATGACGTGTCTTGCTATTCTCAAACTGGTAGACAAACTCAGTAATTTAATAACGGTCGGTTCAATTGAAGTAAAACTTCACAGAAAACTTCTACATATCTTGACGACCATTTCATCCGTTGGAAGTTTGCGATTGCTCAAATTTACCTCGATAAACCGAGCGATTGAGAAGATTCAAACGCGATTTATGTGATTACTTAGAAAAAATCGAATAACTTTTTTGGATTAAAAAAAAAAAAATTAGTTTCTCTACCAGTTTGAGAATAGTAAGACACATAATTTCTCCAAATTTGATGTCATAACTCAGAATATTTCAGGATTTAGAGCGAGTTGCAGTGAAAAAAAGGAACATTTACCGTTTGGAAAAAATTGTGTTTTTCCCCATTATTTTTGAAACAAAGAAAGCTAGAACTTTTCATAAGAGAAAAAAAAGACACCACTGGAACAACGCGGAACAACCAGGAAAAGTGAAAATCTCGCCAAGTGGGGGGCTGGTATAAAAATAGGTTTTTAATCACTCTCCGAATATATGTCGGACTACCGTTGGACTTACGACCCTGTGATCTCGGAACAATGTAGAACACGACTGGAACAACGCGGAACAACCAGGAAAAGTGAAAATCTCGCCAAATGAGGGGCTGGTATAAAAATAGGTTGAGAACCATTTTTCGAATATATTTCGGACTACCGACTCGTTTATTACGGCTTCGTGGCTATATTTTTTCGGCCATTGCCGGTCCAAATTCGGACTGACGACCATGTAGTTCTGGAACAATGTTTAGAACAACGGGAACAATCTAAATCATCTGAAAAAAGTGCAACTTTTTGAAAGTGGGGGGCAAAAGAAAAAAAGTTTTTTCTATTTTTGACGGCCTGCGACGGGACTGACGGCAATAATGTTCTGGAACAATGTACAGAACAACTAGAACAACCCAGATCATTGAAAAAATCATACAAATTCCAGAAGGGGGGGGGGGGGGGCTAGGACCGAAAAACCAAAATTTTGATCCCAGCTTCTAGTTTTTGAGTCAGCGGGAAAACGTTTTGGAACAATGTAGAACAAACCTAGAACAATCGGTAACAACTTTCAGAAATCCCTTTTTCTTAACGTGGGGGGCTAACTTCACGTAGGTCAATTCCCGTCGGGTTTCATTTTCAAAACTTTATACTCCATCTTAATGATTTTTCAATGAAATGAATGGTATCGATGTCAAATTAACACAAATTAATGTTTCTATTATTCGAATAGTTTTCAGATTGCTGCATGTGATTACAGGAATAGCTGTCAACTATCTGTCAAAACTGAAACAATTGACGTGTTTGGCATGAACTGGGCTGACATTCAACCGCAACTTCATGCGTATACTGTTATTATTATAATCTTTTGATCTTCTTTTTTCATTTGTTTGGTGTACAAGATTTTTTTATTATATGGAGGGACTGTTGTAAGACACATAATTCGGTCGAAATTTGGGCTATATCATCGGTTATGCTTCCTCTGAGAAACAGTTTCGCATTCGTTCAATTCACTCTTGGTATTGAATCTAGATTATTTCTTTCTTTCAGTTTTTTGCAGCTGAATATACCCTAAAGTCTTGACCACTTCCATGTCTTACAGTCTTCTGTAATCTTGATTAAAAACCAATCAAATTAATTATTACACCTGTTTTAATTAAGTAAATATAACAGCTGTGACTAATTCTCTTATGTATTTTATTGCTATTACAGACCAACTCGAAATTGAACAAAGTAGATTATGGCTGCAACACAATCGAGAACCTTGGGAAAGCGTCATTATACACTGGAACAAAACTGCATCCTATAGACACTCGAGTGGGGCACACGAATCCAAAAAAGTGTCGGATATTTATGAGCAATGGCCAATATTGAAAGATCCAATGGGGCACATTTTGATTGATGAAGACTTCAAATACCTACACCAATCTGACCATGTAGTTGCCTTTATTGATTGGCCAGATTTTTTCATCAAACTTCAACAAGTTTGTCCAATCAGGCCAGATAAGCATGCATCCCATTTGCTGGAGTTCCACAAACAAGAGCCTAAGAGTGGTACGAGAAACATTGCTTTGATGAACATCGACTTATTTGGATCTTTGGCTATTTCAAAATTTACGTTATGTTACGCAGATTGCAGAGTCGTCGTTGAACTGTTGCTGCTGCCGCATCTAATCCCGCCGAAAGGCAGAATTCGCCTTAAGCAATCACATTGGAAACCGTCGATTAGCGAAACTCAAAACAGCTTGATTCAACATGACAAGGTTGGTATCATTTTATTTTTTCCTTCAATAATTAATGTACGCTTAGCGTGTTTGATTCTGACCGGTATGAAGTTGGCACCATAGTATTCTGTCTCCTTCTATCCTTCCTGGTTACATAGAGAATAAAAGAGACAGAAGACTGTGGGGCCAACTTCATACCGGTCAGAATCAAACACGCTTGGCGTACTTGGCGCGAGACTTCACCAAATTTCTTGACAACTGTCTGAAGTTATTCATTCGATCATTTTTTGTTACTTTTCATAACACTGTCACTTTTTCTTTCCCTCCCTTGTGAACCCTACCTTGTTCTCCGTCTTTCAGTTTCTTTTCTTTTCGGAGCTCTTCCTGCCTTCTCTCTAGCGCTTCTCTCCTTCGTTCGCTGCTCCTCCTCAGCCTTTTTCTGCTATATCTTTTGCTCGTTCTCTCTTCGTTATCACTCTTTCTCTCCAATACCTCCGCCACGTCTTTCTCCCACTTTAGCTGTAGGATTACGAGCTTCTCACCTCTCCTGTTCTCCTTTTCCGTAGTCTTCTCAATGGCAGCCTTTGCCCATCACTTCATCCGCAGCCTCTTCTTCGCCAGTTCCTCCTGCTTCAACTTATCCTTTCGCTTTAGTCCCTTTAACGACGTGCACATAACGCCCGCTTTATTTCATTCAACAACACTAATGCCCGGTTGCATAAACGTGGGTTACCCGAAGGTCTAAATAACCCATAGGTTACTCCACAGATACTACCTCTTCATCCTTTTTTTCATCTGACAGCTGCCATGAATTGCTGGTAACCTGCAACAGCCCGTGATGGTTGAACGGGTAGTATTTGCGGGGTAACCTACGTTTATGCAACCGGGCATAAGAGTCAGAAAATGTGCTACAGATGAGATTCTGTTGACAGCAACCACCTAAAATGTCGATTGTCTATTTTCAAAGATACTTTCAAATTTTCATATTTTTCCTCATGAGAATTTGGCTGTAATGCTATTAAAACTTTGTTGCATGTCTTGGGGAGAAATTAGACTTAATCAACATTTCCAAAGATCTGCGGTGAAGTCTTTAGTAAAAGACCAGAGTTTACAGTATGCCGATGTCCGCATATCAACTCTGATTTTTTATTATAAATGTTGACTTCGAAAATAATTCAACTTTTCTCCCAAGTTTTGGTGGTGCAGACTCTACTGAACAATGAGAGAACAGAGTAACCAAAGTACAGCTGATCGAACCGATCAGGCGTGTACAACTATCAATTAGTATAGGAATAGAATAATGCTCGCAAAATTTCAAGATCTCTGAGTTGTTCCTTACAATTAGTTGAATGAAGCACACTCGATTCACAATATTTTTTCATTTTCATAGGTGCCAGGAGATATAGATTCCATTAAACAGAAGAGATTTGAGGCGATGCAGAAGTTAGGGCTCACTGTACAACCATACATCATCGTTGTTGGACCTGAGTTGGATGAAATACACAGCTTCTACGTGTACGTCAATACAAACGTATTGTACAAAGTGCCAACAGCGTTGAAAGCCTTGGATGTGTGCTCCAAAGCTTTTCACACGTTGAATGCCTCTTACTCACCAGCATGTGGACACATCTGGTACCTTATACAAAAATGTCTGTACAAATTCAGCACGAAGTATGACAAGCAAATATCATACATTATGGAAATCGCTCATGCGATCGAAGTGAAAACTTAGACAATTGTCGTTAGTCTACGCACCCAATAGCTACAATTATATGTTGTCAATGAGAGCAGCGATAGTGTTTGCTCCATGATTTCAAATTTTTATTAGTTGATGAGTTAGTCTCTTTGTATTTCAAAATGAGTCTGTTGATCTGTCTATTTTGTCAGAATACTTTTCCAACAGTTGAAAGTCTTATTAAGCACCTGAATCTGAGACATTATTCTCTATTAGGCACAACTTTTCATTGTCAGCAAGACAAATGTTATCGAAATTTCAGTAGTATCTATCCGTTCTCTAAACATTTAAAGACTAAACACTCAGGCAAGATTTCGTCGATTCCTCGAAAGAGTCGTAAAAGCGAGCATATATGTGCCAAGCTCGAACAGATTAATCCTTGTCATGAATCAGTAGAATTCTCACAATCCATACTAGCTTCAACATCCAGTACGCATACTGAAGAGCCTTCTCACAAAGGGTGGAAAAGTATTCGGCAAGATCATCGCTAATGCTTCGATTGCTTTTGTCGCCAAACTGTATGCGTCTGATTCTATAACAAGAGCTTTAGTACAAGAAATGGTTGAAAGTATTACTGAGTTCATGACTTGTGGTTGGATTGGCATACTCAATTAGCAAACCTCTTCCAAATCTGAAAACCAAGAAGCAGATTTGAACGAAATGTCCAACATTCTTAGCAAACCATTCTTGAATTTAGGAACCGAACACCAAAGATTTAAATTTTTCGAAAACTCAGAATCTCTTATTCGACCAAAGCAATTCGCTGTTGGAACCGCTTCAAAACCGATTACTATACATCAAAGGATAGAATTGGATATAACTAATTTGCACGCACAAATAGTACCTGTGGACGAAGTATTACATCATTTTTTGGAACTTCCACATGTTTTCGAAAAAATTACATCATACATCGAGGAATTGGAGGAAAGTGAAACAGCGGTACATAGCTTGATGAAAAGTGAGTTATGGAAGTCAATTGAACGAAAATTTGAAGACAAGTTGGTTTCACCCCTTATCCTTTACTTTGATGATTTTGAAGTCAATAACCCACTACTGTGATCACACACGACTGTGAACAAACTGGGTGCTGTATATTATACACTGGGTTGTATAGCACCGGAATACTCTGCTATACTAGAAAACATTTTTCTCGCTCAACTTCATAACACAATAGATCAAGCGCCATTTGGAAATGAGATTATGTTTGCCAAGGTCAGAAATGAGATTGTTAAACTTGAGAATGAAGGAATACGAATAACTGTAGGTGGCGTAGAGAAACAAGTTTACTTTGCTTTGACGCTTATTGCAGGAGATAACTTAGGACTCCACAGTCTCCTCGGGTTTGTTACAGGTTTCAATGCGAATTCTGCTTGTAGATTTTGTATATCGCATAAAGCTACACGTCAGAGTCAATTGTCACAAGATGCCGAGAAATTACGTAATTTAGTAAATTATGCAGTAGACTGTGCTGAACTCACCAATGGCATAATCGAGGAATGTTTATTCCATGTAGCTCGATCTCATCACGCAGTCATCAATCTTTACTGCAATGTCATGCATGATTTCTATGAAGGAGTTTGTCGATATGACATAGCTAAAATTTTGTACTATTCAGTGTACATAAAGAAATATCTTTCCCTCGAGACGCTCAACGATAGGATAGTATTTTTTGATTACGGTAGTACTATTGATAAAAATAGGCCTCCTGAGATCAGTAAAAATGCTTTAAAAAAAGGATGCGTAATTTGTTCGGCATCAGAAATGTTGACCCTAATCCGTTATCTAGGTTTAATCATCAGTGATCTTATTCCAGTCAATGATGAAGTTTGGGATTTTTGTACCGTTCTCAGAGAAGTGCTCAGTATAGTAATAGCATCAACAGTTAGAGTTGAAGATTGTCAGTTACTTGATACTCTAGTTGCAGAACATCACAGTTTATATTTAAAACATTTCAAAGAGCCTTTGAAACCTAAACATCACCATATGGTGCATTACTCATACGTTATGAGGAACATTGGGCCACTGATAAATCTTTCGTGTATGCAATTTGAAGCTAAGCATAAAGAGTTGAAAAATAATTCTAAAGTTGTGTGCTCACGTCGTAATATATCTTATACTTTAGCTCTGAAACACCAACTAAAATTGAGTCAAAAATTTCTGGCTAGTAAAGGTTTCGAAGAGCAGGTATTCTGGGGGGTTGTGAATCAACTGGATTTTAGTGAGTTGGACAATTACACAAACTTTGCACATCTACTGACTGACAAGGTTACCGATGAGTACATATCTGTGTCGTGGGCAAAAGTTAATGGCACTGTGTACAAAGCAGGTCATATCGTAGTTGTAGAAGTGGACGATGAGTACCTCCGATTTGGTAAAATACAGCATGTTTTGATCGACAGTAAACATGAAACATATTTCTTATTTAAAAAAATGACGACGTTACAATTTTCTAAGCACGTTCAATCATTTCAAGTTGTGGACACTAACGACTGGGGGTTCATTTCACAAAAATCCATACTCACTTACGTGCCATCCACGGCACATCTCATGGCCGACGGAAAATATTACATACCAAGTGAAATCTGAAAAGCACTTTGGTTTCGGAGGAGTATTAATTTTTGGCCAAATTTATTCCGGAAGTTTTAGTTCGAGGTTCGGAGACTCACCTCCACAGATGGTGAACGGATCACAAATTTACTCACATACCTATAATTTAACTTTGTAGAATAACAGGAACACTGAGGTATGGCTCAATAATATCCTGCGATCATTGACAACATATAATATGTGTATGCATTCGAATATTTATCGAACGATAGCAATATCAAAAACGCTGTACCTGTGGTAGAATACTGTACTTAGAAGAGCTGTAGGCTTAAATTATAATTGTGATAAGTTACGGATGACCTAATGACGGTCTTCTCATTATTGAAACCTAAGCCAATCGAACAAACGTTAACGTGTGATAATTACCTGTTATGGGACAAACCTACGTACTGATTAAACCAAAGTTCCTATAGTATAGTCTAGTTTAGCAGCAATCTAGAATTGACTCAACTGTGAATGTGATGTGATGTGCAGTGAAGGTTTATACAAGCATACTAATTTACTACGAAATTAGTACCCGACACTTGAAACCTAAATGCCTACCTGCTTCCAAGATAGTTCTTAAGCATACCTACCGATTTACTGATATACGCAATATCAAGTTCCTACAACTTTTTTCTATAATTCAATCTAAGATATATGATTGCTTTCGGTAACATTAGTAAACTACACATTCTTCCAAAGTTATATTATAGTATATCGTATGTCTTGTAGATTCATATGGCAACTACATCTCATGTATATCCATATACCATGACATTCTGTGGATGCGGCCCAGCGGGGATACCAACCCAAAACCCATTAGCAGTAGTTTAGTAACTCACTAGATGTTTCTAGTAAAATCAGTAGAAATGACTAGATTTTTACTGGACATCACTAGATTTTTAGTAATTTTGCTAGGAAAATCTAGTAAGTTACTAAACTGCTGCTAACGAGTTTTGGATTGGTTTCCCTGCTGGGCCACATCCACAGAATGTCACGGTATAATTTCCACTGTTTTCACATTTTATAACTATTATTACCTTTTTTATATTTCTTATACTTATTTTTGTGTGCCTATACTTTACGATGTGTTATGTTGGAAACAAAAGTACGCATAGCATACCTATGTGGCACCTGCCTTTTTGTTATTTTATACTTGCGTTTATTAATATCTTTCATCGTTTTTACCTATTCTATATGGAGATCCGTGTAAACGAATCCAGTTTTAAGGCCCATCCCTAGTCGCCCACCTCGCGATTATTATCCCAGCCCAGGCAGCAAAAACTCAAAAAAGGCCAACGCTGCGCAAATTCAAATTTAATTCCGAAAACATATGTGCAAAAAAATGTTCATTTCGTGCAAAAATAGAGTCTGAAAACCGATTTTACTTTCGAATAATGTAATGTTACATTCGAATAATGTAAAATCGGTTTTTAGACTCCATTTTCGCACGAAACGAACATTTTTTTGGACGTATGTGTTCGGAATTGAATTTGAATTTGCGCAGCGTTGGCCTTTTTTTGCGTTTTCGACGCCTGGGCCCGGATAATAATCGAAATGTGTTTTTTTCGAACAAAAGGAGATGGGTGACTAGGGATTGCCCTTAACGTGTGTTTTATTTGAAAAAGAAGATACAAAAGTATTAAGTTGTAAAAGATTTGGCATTAAAAGCCTAGAGATCTATATAATTTTATCTGATATGTATAGCATGTATAGTATATCGTTCCTGAAAACGATTTGCGTGATTTTTGTGACTTGGTTGTGAAGATAAGATCTTGTTAGTCAACTTGACTTCTAATAAAGTTTACCTAACTTTATACTTGAATTCTGTATTCTGATATTCGTATGTGCGTTACAACATACAGCACCACAAATGACGAAAAATGGTCAAAACTCTGGGGACAGGATTTGGTCTGATTGGGTAGAATTTCATGACGCGTTTAAGGTGATTACCTGCCCAATTCCACCTGACTTGAAATTATTGGGCTGAACGCGTGCAGAAGGTGTTATTAAACGGAATATCTCTGCTTGGGCACCGAAATGAAAAAAAAAATTCGTCGCGCAATTCTATGCGCGATTTCAAACACGTACGGCCCGAAACATATTCGATTTACGCTAAAATAGAGAAGAAATCCATGTCAAACGTTTTTTGAATCGTTTTTATATCATATAGTAGTAGTTATATTATTATCAGAAACATGAATTTGTTCCTGCACAAGTATTGGTAATGAATCGATAGAAGGGACTAATGAGTTGTACAGACGTGGTATGCAGTTTTGTCGAGCTGATAAACTTGGCGAGGTTGGAATGACTGAATGCTTGCTCACCAAGTGTTTATGGTATGCATAAGCATTACTAAAACTTCGGAAACATTTTTGTTGTGGGCAATTGAACGTAGTGTATAACATCGTTTCATGCTTCAACTTCAAATGTCTAATCACGTCTTTGATAGTGGAGAATGAATTCCCACAAAATGGACAGCCATAAGTATTCATGGTTATTCAGTCACGCATCAATAATAACAGTCATTATATTCAAGATTAGGAAAAAAAAGTGTGCTGGTATCATCATGATCGTACTCGCAGTGATAGTGCATTCACTGAATTGAATGTACAATGTCCATCACATACGAGATTTGCTTGTCATATTTAGTTTTAAATTTGTACAGACCTAATTGTAACAGGTACCAGATGTGCTGAGACTCAGGTGGGTATAAAGCATTGAATGCATGTATAGCCTTGAAGCAGATGTCGAGTGCTTTCAGTGCGGATGCCAACTTGTACAATGTTTTGTCCACGTTGACATAGAAAGTTTCAATATTTTCTAAGGAAGGTCCAACTACAATAATATAAGGCTGTACAGGTAATCCCACTTTATCCATTGCATTAATCCGGTTGTCTTGAATCGTGGAAACACCTCCAGGAATCTGTAGAGAAGGTTATTGTTATAATTAGACCGATCATCGGATCATAATAGCACGTTACTGAAACTCGTTATGTTTTTTTGACTTCGTGATTTTTAAGAAGCTTTTGGATGACATTTGTGACGTTTGTCGCACCGTCTTGAAAAACATTCGTTTAATCAAAATTATTCGTACTTCTATTATACTTCGATAAGTTGTAAAGTAATCAACTTTGAATCCCAATGAAAAAAAATTTTCTGGATCATATTCTCACATTCTACGTAGATGTAAACATGTATTGATGATTTGAATTTTATGTACATTTCTGGACTTTTCACGGATTTACAATTTGGTAATGACCTAGCATGAGTTATTAATGCTGTACAGTACTAACCTTTGCATGCTGTATGATACTCCCCTGGCATTCACTGATTGACGGCTTCCAATGTTCTTTCTTATTTCGAATTCTTCCCCTGGGTAGGACAAGGTACGACAGCAAAAACAATTGAACTACTACTATACAATCTGCAGGGTGAAAAAAAATGATACAAGAGTCATGAATCATAATGATAATGATAATTGAATTGATAATTAAAATTTCTACAATCAGCTGTTAATCTTACCACTGCTAATATCTTCTTGTTCTGAAAGATCCCACAGAGCACTTGCATTCTTTTCCTTCGGAAGGGGACATACTGTCTTCACTTTTTCAAAAAAAGATGATCAATTCATATACGCGTTGGAGTGTCCTTTTAGTCCAAGTTTATCGAAGTCTGCTTCAATTAGAGTATAACCCATGGGATGTTGAAGTACTGGCCACTGATTATAAATGTCAGTGATATGCTTGAAATTAATCTGGCTTGAGCTTCGCATAGGCCAAGTTAATTCCCAATGCTTGAGTACAATTTCCCATGGCTCCCTATTATGCTTGAGCCATGATGCACTCTCTTGCATCACTGGATCATCTAACGAAACATATATACTTGTATTTACATATACCTCAACAACAACATGTAAATCCAATTGAATAATAATAACCTATAATTGATTCATCTGTCGATGTACATGTATCCTCTTGGTCCAGGTTTCGGTTTAATCCAGTTAACTTTCTGTACTCTCGTATTTTATTCCTGTATTTGTCAACAAGTTTTCCTCGAGCTGTCATTGACTGCTGTGTTTTGGAAAATCGCTTTTTGATAGGTGGTATATAATATGTTGCAGCATTCTCGGTGGGAAAAAGTTCAACTATTTTTCTAGATAAATATTCAAAATCCGCATTCTTCAAAACACTAGGGAACAGGAAAGCAATTATGAGAAAAATAAATACTATCCGAATTCTGAATGTGTTCAGCGGAACCTTTACATTTCCTTATGTTATTATTTTCTGTGAGTAATAGCGGAAAACATAAAAAAAAGTCTATATATTGTATACCTTTCATTATCTTTCAATGTCTCAGAGGTAATGATGTCTACCAATCTGCTCCTACACTTTCGGTCTAACGCTCTTGTTCTGTTATATGATTTCAGAATTGCTCGACCCTCAATTGTAGTTTTAAGTAAATCTTGAACACTTATTCGATTAGCACTCTTATACTCCAATGCGCCTGGAAAACAGTCTTGCCGTTCCAACTTAGATACGTCACCAAGTTGTGAATTTAAGTCTGAATCAGATAATATGCTAAGAGGGATATCTGAATCGGTGTCATTAGCATTTATCTGGAAAAACCAAAAATATTTCAGCATAATTTCACATAATGCTGATATAAAATTATCAAGATACGAAACTACCAAAATCTAAATACTCAAACATTTTTAGACATATGGCCTACCAGAACTTTTTTTTGTTAGGACACACCGTTGCTCGATATGGATTAGCAGAACGACCGGCTCACAGATAGAATTACCTACAGCTAGACCCGTTAACATTATTGAAAATTTTTGTGGATTCGTTTAAAAAGCCCTCACTTAGATCTTTCAAACTCAATACTTATTTGCACTCATAGATAAACGGATTTAGTAGTTCATGAGCATTTATTTCAATACAGCGAATCAAATCATTTATTCATAATAGTTAATAGTCAATGAATATATAAAGCGAGCCAAATAATATCAAGTTGGATCAAGCCAAACTGCCATAATAGATGAATGGATAAAAATGGAAATTATCTGGCTTGTGGCATATTTGTCAACTAGGAATAAATGATTCGAGTCGCCATATTCAAAGAAATGATCATCAACCGATAGCTAATTCCTTCTCTCCATGTGTACCAAACTACGGCTGTGTGTCCAGTTGTTGATATGAGAAAGATATCAAGATACAATTTAATCCTATACTCACGTCTAATGAAATTACAGATTTGTCAGGTTTTTGACCAAATGCGAGTTCCCATTTTTCAGTAAATTTTATTCTCGTGCCGATTTGAGGAATAAGTTCTTTTATCAATTCGGGGGAGAGATCCTATATCGCAGATAAATCGATGAGTTTATCTGTATAAACGCCAATAACACTATCTTTAACTTCAGAATGCGAAACACAAGACATTAATTATTGCAAATTATTGATTACGTCGATCAGATAATCACTGAATACTTAGTTTGAACATATTAGGTCTCATATACTCAAAAAGGTTGAATCACTTATACGGCGGTTGTGAGTAGTGGAAAGGTGCAATTTTTCAGGAATATTTGCTTGGAACAACAAAACAGTAGTCAGAAAGTTGAAGTTTCGTTTATGTAGATCACAATGAAAAATATTTTATTCATCTGACAAATATTTTCTGCATGTTCATAATATTTGGTTGTCTCAACTAAATCCGCGCTTTAATTTTAATAATTATATGGTATACCGATTTGATAATAATTTGAGAAGGGGGCCCCGACTACGCGATTTAATTAATTATTATTATTATTATTTCATACTATATGAGAATTTATCGGACGGATATTATTATTATTATTTTCATAACCCCGTTTAACAAAATTTGTAACGTTAGGACTTGCCTTTAAAGTTCTGAATGAGGTTTCTAAACCCCCCACTCTGTAGCAACTCTTCACATGCTGGGTCTGCCATTTTATCACCCCGTGTGTTAAAATGATTAATGTCTACGAGCAATAGTTTCTATAGCAGC
Source organism: Tenthredo scrophulariae (assembly GCA_963978835.1). NCBI lineage: Eukaryota > Metazoa > Arthropoda > Insecta > Hymenoptera > Tenthredinidae > Tenthredo > Tenthredo scrophulariae. The sequence goes on from OZ022232.1 coordinate 13,985,246, forward strand.
ATTCAGCTAAATAATAGTATACAATTCTGCGATCAGATTGATACTTACAGATATTGCCACAGTTTTCTCTCGATGCACTCAATTATCACTCTTTTGCACTGATTCGCACACACCAGCACGTACTCGCACATGCCCACTTAGATGCCATGCGGATCCGGATGTGGCTGCCAAATCCAACGGTCGCACGACTCGCGCATGCTCCAAATGGCAGAATCAACGAATCATTTCGTTAGGTCAACCAAATTTAGGATTTGTTAAGGGGCTCTGGCGGCAACGCGCGTCAACCTATGAAACTGGCGCGCATTGAAACTTTCAAAGTTGTGCAATGTTTACCTTAACCGTTGACTGAATATTCTAAAGACGGTTCACCCTGGGTTAATTTGTGAGCCGACCAAGTGGGCTTGAAGTGGGCTTGGCGTTGAAGACGGTATCTGTAATACCGACTGAAATTTACTGTTTCAAGCAGCTGCGAGCTGACTCGTGGGGTAAATTCAGATTGATAACAGTAGGGATCTTAGATACTATCAGACACACTGTTTTACTGCACGTGTTTTTTCTCCACTCTATCGACTATGCCGAAAACCTGCACGTGGCAGCTGTGATGTTTTCGGGAAATGTTCTGATACATACAAATTGCATACCCTCGCGACCTTCCACATTAATTCGCAGATTAATAATTAAGGTGACTCAGCTCTGAAAGTTTTTATAAAATTATATGCAGGGGAGAGGGGGACAAATGGGCACCATAAAAAACTAACGCTTCAAATAGAGGTTTGAATCAATCGATCTCTGAATTTTTACCGAAAAACGATGGCCTGAACGATGTCGAGTGTTGAACACCCTTACCTGAAACATTTTCGAAAATTGCGGGTAAAATGGGCACCCTAAACATTTTTCGAAATTTTTCAAGATTAAAAAATGTTCTGAAATTGTTTTCGTATTTACTTTCGAATACTTTTTACTTTTTTACTTTTTAATTTTTATTTATTTTTTTGCCCACTTTGTCTACCTCTCCCTAAGTTGTCAAGATATAGTAATGTAAATAATGAAATTCGAAATGTTTTTCAATTTTGAAAAAGTACGAAAACTTTTCGGGGGTGCCCATTTTGCCCGGTAGGGCCCATTTTGCTCCCCTCGCCCTATTCCGCGGCCGTGTGTCACCCAGCCGCGATATTCGTCGCTGCATCTCCCCCTGGCCGCGCCCGCCTCCGACTCAATTATTGCTCGCTTATGCGGCCACTGATATACAATGTGTATGTGACCGTAAATAATGATTTGAAAAAAAATAAAAACTACGATCGAAATGAATCAAATTAAATCGATGTAAATTATAATTTTTTAATAGTGAAACGCAATTTCGGTGAGCCCCTGGCGTCAGTATCGAAGTATACAGGAATTGATAAATATCTCACATAATTATAAAGAGACAAGAAGTTTCGAACGCTTTCTCCACAGCATAAAAGCTTTGAGCAACAACGTATAGTCTGCGCCGGGCGCGGCCGGGGGTAAATGTAGGGACGAATATCGCGGCTGGGGACACGCTCGCAAATTTAAAAAATTGTTAACGTCGTTTACTGGAAGCTCACTATTGCGAACCAAGAATTGATCACGGAATTAGATAGTGTATGTTTTAACGAAAATTTTGAGCTAGCTCAGGTTCACCCGTACCAATCCGTTCCCCAAATCGCATCATTGGACCTTTTTGCAACTGGTGTCCAGGTTTTTGAACATTCTTAAAATTGCACAGCGCTACCATGTTCGGTAATGTTCAGGGAATATTTACGAATGTTTCCAGATTTTTTACACTTATTTTAGACAAAAGATGACGAGTTGCAGTTGACGTACGGCAATGAACTCCGAAAAAACTACGCTTTTTAATCATTCGGAGATCATAACGGTTTTCACGATTATTGGCTAGAAATGTATGAATAATCATCAGACGCAGAAAACTTGGCGCTTTACGATCTTTTTTGACTCGATCAATTCTTTTTGTAGAAGTTATGATCACTCAAACAGAGGGGCCAAGCCCTTTTGCGCCGACAGTAGTGATTATTATTATTATCATTTATTATTGTGACCCTGGTAGAAATTTTTCTAGGCCTGCTAGACAGCAGTATAGGCCTGTCTAGATTTTTCTAGAATTGCTAGACTGTAGATAGGCCTGCCTAGGCCTGTCTAGTTAACCTAGATAACCTGAAACTTTTAAATCATCATCAATTCTGCTAGAAAAATCTGTCTAGGTTTTCATCTAGCGAATCTAGATAACCTGAAATAGTAATGCGGTCTTCCAGATGTGCTGTCTAGGCCTTTCCAGGTAGTCTCGATTGCCTCAAGTCGTAAATCGTTTCCACACTCTTCTGGGTAAACTGCCTAGAATTTGTCTAGTAAACCTGAACAATCTAGATAACCTAAAAATTATAAAATCCAAATTATTGTAAAACTTTCGTCACAGAATAAGGACGTACAGCAATCATACGCGGGACAGCTGAGAACTTATTGCATTATCAGCTTTCCTGACCTTGATCAAGTAGCCGCCATATAGCAGTCTGATCATTACGATACACGTGCACAGTCGAATCCAGATCAGTCTTTTTTATTAAAAGTACGTATTGACTCGTCGTGTTGATATGAACTCCGCTAGTAGGTACCGTGTGAGAAAACACCGATCGAGGAAAAAATTGAAAGACATCCTTAAGGGCTTTTGAGCGCTCCGCTGTTTTACCGATGGAGTAGCATTTTCGGCCAGTCGTCACAACCGCAATTTAGTCGACGGATCACGTCTCTATTGCTCCACTGATCACTCTCAGATTTCGTAGGGGTGATCCTCAGATTATCAGCTAGTGCGGGCTGGTTTCCGAAAAGTAATCGAATGAAATTCCAATTATTAATTGATTTATTTATACGAAGCTGTGAAATCAGCCGACACTAATACATGGCCGATACACAGACACAGGGTATTAAAACAATTTTCTCTGCACTTCATCTGGAAAACCGGTGCTAGGGATACCAGCGCGCCGTACAGGCTATCGTTAACAATCTTTTGATATTATTCCGCGGTAAATTAGAGGAGCAGGAGCAACAGCAGACGTCGACTAAAATCCGAAGTGACAGGCTAGCGTCGACACGAACACATGCGCAAACTGTTCCATAGAAGTAGTTGCTGCTTCCGCCGCGCGCTCTTTGTGATAACAGCGCCATCCGGTTTTACGATATTCTATCCATTTATCAGTGGAGCTCAAACTCATCACTGATGAAAACTTTTATTCCGCGAGAGTGTCAATTTTTATATTTCATGAAATAAAATTTATATTGTCAACTCTTTACAATTTTTCAAATCTATAGATCCAATATGTATATTTCGATGAACTAATGCCATAAGGTCGTACAAGCGTCAAATTTTTTTTACACCTATATAAAACGCATCTGTACATCTAATAGCATTTTCGACTGGGCTACACCGAGCTACACTGGTGTAGTGTAGCTCCATCCTCTTTCTTTTCTATGAGGAAGAGAGAGACAGAGATGGCTACACTACACCAGTGTAGCTCGGTGTAGCCCCAGTCGAAAATGCTATAAATTCACCGAGAAAATGTATTTTCGTTTTTTTTGCGCTTACGACCTCATGGCATTCCCGCAGAAAATCTACAAAGTTACGAGTTAGATTCCGAGAGAAGTGGAAAGTCACCTCAAAATTTTCGAAGTTTTTACCTTGAGTTTTGAAAATTGATTGAAATCTTACGTAGAATATATCTTCAAAAAAGTAGATAGAAGTTTTTATGACCGCTTGAGCCAATTTTTTCATAGAACTTGTATGTCGATAAATTTATTTTGAGAAATAGCGCAGGATTGGCTTGAAAAATAACTTCGGTCCTACTCGTCGTAAAGAGATATTATGAAGCTACAATGATCACCTTCCTTGAAAAATGTTTGAATATTTTAATTGTTCATAACAATCATAAGATGCAATTTCGCACCAACTTACCGATCTTTTATCGGTTGTTAGCAATTTTTCAAATTGTGGAACACATATGATGAAATTTCCACTCAATTCTGTAGAGTGGGCAATTTTTATTTTTACCAAGTGGTTTTAGATTATTATCTCCTGGGAATATTTTGTAATGCGTGAGTCGTGGTGAGCCAAGCCGAACTCAATGCCGCCACGCGCCTTATGAAAATTTATAAAACATAGAAAATAAAACGACCCTGACAACTGAAACCATCTACTCTGCATTTATAACATGGTACCACGTATTTTTCTGATATCTGTTTTTCAAAGTTTCCTTACCAATGCCGTCAAGTTCGACTTTCGAGTTCGCGCGTTGATCGTCGCATTCTTGGATCAGCAAAGTCAGTCCGAGGATCGCGAGATCCACGCACGGCCGGAGAGTTGTACATACGGCCGAGGTGCGGATATTATTTTTTGATATAGTAGCGGGAAAGTACCTACGCCATTATGGATACGTGTCAAAGTTCAACTTTGAGGCCGGAAAGCCCGACCATATCCGCGTACTTTACGGCTACTATATCAAAGATTCAATTACGTGGTTATCATGCATTTTGTCGAGTGCGAGTATTCAACCGAAACTGGTAGGCATTGTTTTACGTCGACTTGAGAAAGTACGCCAGCAAAAAAAATCACATGACATCTTCGTTTGAACGTGTCTGTTTAATTATAGTTTATGGGTTGAAATCTGGTTGTAAGTTCATGAGTTTTGGTCTGGTCGCTGTTGTGTAAAACAGCTGTGCGAAACGTCTGATCTATCAGCGCTTCGAATGGGTAACTTACTGATACGGAATTATAAAACGAATGGGAGTATAAATTAGAAATAACAAACAAGATATGCCTTGATTTTTGAATTTTTCTAATAATTTTCTGCTAATAATATATAAAAATCTAAAATCTAAAATTATATATAATATACTATAACAAAAAATGGAATATTGTTCGGAAACATTCTATACGACCGAAACATATACCGCTATTGCTCAATTTAAATATTATCTTGGAATTGGTAGATGTATATGTTTCGGCCGTATACCGGGACAATCACGTGAAACCGAATGGATCCATGTTACCGGACAGCGAATATTTCGTATTTTTAGCAGGTTAACCACTCGTTGCACTGAAAACCCCTAGAATGATTTTGGCGCGCGGTCGATAAAACTCGGCAGCCATTGTTGTTGGAAACCGGCTGACTGTCAATACATCGCGGAAGGTAGACATGTGGGGTTATGTTCGCTTATTTTAAGCAAATGATAAATGAAGTGAATAAAACCCACGTGAATAAGTTATTGATATTTAGCAAAAATCGATCAATCAGTTTTAAATAATATCATAGTACAATCAACGAATTAACTTAAGCTATAACTGCAAATTAATTAGAATCAAAGAGTTCATCGAGAACAACCAATTCCTTGATTGTATTAAGATATCATTCAAAACTAATTGATAGATTTTTGATAAATATTCATAGCGTATTCACGTAGTTTTTATTCACCTTATTAATCATTTGCTTAAAATAAACGAACATAACCCCACATGTCTACCTTCCGCGATGTATTGACAGTCAGCCGGCTTCTATCAACAATGGCTGCCGAGTTGCATCGACCGCGCGCCAAAATCACCCTAGGGATTGTTCAGCGCAACGAATGGTTAGCCCGCTAAAATGACGTCATATTCGCCAATATTCGCTTTTCGGTAGCATGGATTCATTCGGATTCACGTGATTCTCACGGTAGAATATTTCCGAACACACTCGCTTGGCCTCGACTGGGGCCCTCGCGCCCTCTGTCGCTTTCATGGCCCCTCATGCTCCCCCCACGACCGCTGCCCGCCCCCACGACGTTTGGCCCCCCACGACCCCTGTTCCCCCCGCGACCCCTTTGCCCCCCATCGACCCCTGCCACCCCACGACCTCTGCCCTCCCCCACAACTCCTGCCCCCCCCACGACCCCTGCTTCCGCCACTCCTGCTTCCCCCACGACCCCTACTTCCACGGCTCCTGCGCCCCCCCATGACCCCTGCTCCCCCCGCCACTCCTGCTCCCCCCACCGCTCCTGCTCCCCCCACCATTCCTGCTCCCCCCACCACTCCTGCTCCCCCCACGAGCTTGACGCCCCCCACGACCCCTGTTTTCGCCGCGGCCGCTGAATAACGCAACGCTCGGTGGCTCTGGTGCCCTTAACACCCGCGGCGTCAACGTTATCAGCGGCGCTGAATCAGGCCGCGGTGGTGTCGCCGCTTGATGCGGGGGTGTCGCCAATCTTCCAGGCAATTGCGGCCACGGGTCCCGCATTCTATACGCAGCCGCGCGGGCAATTTTGGCATTACCCGCGCTACGGCTGCGTGAGCGCCGCACACGCTGGGGAATATGATTTTCCTACAAACAGAAACTCATAAAGTTTTCCTACAAACATAAACTATATGATGTCGCAAAAAATCACCGTCCGATCTTAGCTATTAGAATAGGGGCCCAACAATATTTAGGTTTTGTATGATTTTCTTGATGAATTTCTCACATGATTGCTATACAGGGTGGTCCATTTTATTCTCCGCAGGCGAATATCTCGAAAACTAACAGTTATAAAAGAAAAAGTTTCATACAGAAGTTGAAGGGTTTCGAGGGGAAAAGATAATGCTGATATGTGTTGACTTGTGGACTTCGCCAATTCCGAGATTTCGCAAGTAACTTTGAATTTTAGATAGGGAACATATGTTTTGGTTGGGGGCAGTTGATAGAGAAATCAAAGACTCATTCAAATACGGAAGCAAAAAAAAATGGAAAAAAAAAAATTTTGCAAAAAAAATTAGAAAAAAAAATTTCGCAAATTTTTTTTTTTGCAAAAGATTGTTTTTTTGTCCCTAGCTTTCGAACACATTCATTGTTTATCACGCCAGCTCAAAATTTTTTTCGCCAATTTTGAAATTGGAAAGTTTGAATGTACCAGATTAGTAAAAAAAAATTCGTAGGTCAATAACGCAAACAACTAACCGCATTCGTTCCCCGACATAATTACCCTGACAACATGTTCCAGCTCATGTCGGACTGAGTGATCAACAATGAATGTGTTCGAAAGCTAGGGACAAAAAAAACAATCTTTTGCAAAAAAGAAAAAAATTCGCGAAATTTGTTTTTCCAATTTTTTGTGCAAAATTTTTTTTTTTTCCATTTTTTTTTTGCTTCCGTATTTGAATGAGTCTTAGATCTCGCTATCAGCGGCCCTCAACCGAAACATGTGTTTCCTGTCTAAAATCCGAAGTTACTTGCGAAATCTCGGAATTGGCGAAGTCTACAAGTCAACACATATCAGCATTATCTTTCCCCCTCGAAACCCTTCAAGTTTTGTATGAAACTTTTTCTTTTATAACTGTTAGTTTTCGAGATATTCGCCTGCGGAGATTAAAATGGACCACCCTGTATAATAACCACATTTTCATACTATTTCAAATGGTCGCTGAATTTTAGGACAATTCCCGGATGGTCAAAAATAGCGAGAAATAATATTTGAGTGGCTCCTCCGCACTTACCCTCCTCGCAGCTTCACCGCGGTCTCCTCTATGGCCCCCTTGGCCGCGTACGGTTCCCCGTCCGTTCTGCCCTTCGCGGGCTTTGTTTCTCTGATTTTCTGTAATCGCACGTAATAATTAATAAAAATCATTTCATGCTGCAGCGATATTTTGTTCTATTTATGAGGCATTTTTTCTGTCAAACTGTTTAATTATCGTCATGGTCATTTGAGGATTTTACCAAAAACACATGAATAGGCGGTCGGATTTCAAGGGTAGATTGATTAAAAAATTAGATGCAGAAGAAGGCCATTCTTTTGAATTTATTGATGGAAAATTGTTCCATCAACGTAAACCAATAACACAATTTATAATATTTTTAATTTTTCACAACAGTTCGGATTTTTTTGCGATATTTGCTTATTGCGGCACCCCTTGCCGTTAACTTGCAGGCCACAGCTTTTTAGATCTTTTTCTCCAACCATTTGGGGTAGAACTGAGAGGTGAATTTGTGAAAAAAAATTTCAACCCAAAATAAGGACCACCCTAATACGCATTCATATACTATATGGGACTCCTGTTCCAAATCGTTCAACTTCGGGACCTGACCCCCTTGGACCGTCGTTTGATTTTTTGTAGTGATAAGCTTATCAAAATGAACATATCAGAATTTTTACAGATTTCCATCTCAAGTGATATTTCTTATCAATTTATGAAAGTTTTTAGTTTGAAATCCCTCGCAAAACCTTAGGTATTTATCAAAGAACAAAACAAAAAAAATAGGATACAATCTTGGAGCCCATTATGATTGGTACGTGAATGTGTTGATAAATGATGAGGGAATTCTATGAGAAATTTCAATCTAAATCTAATCTGTCAGATTTTCGTAGCATCCGATTGCAAAGTTTCAGATATGATTCTATGAGCACAGCTGTACAAGTATTTTTCGGAACATTTTGAGGTTTCAAAATTGTTATGAAAAAAAAATCTTTCTGTAACACCGCTCGACAAAAAAATCTGACAAAATCCCCACATGTTCATGACGATGAGTTGATTATTCCGAAAAATCACGCGAACAACATGAGACGATTTTTATAGACAGAATATAATTGGAATCAACCTAAATCTGTTCATAATTCGGGGGCACCGCCAAAATCACGCACCGTTTCGTTCTCACTCATCCAATTGCAAAAATAAAGAGGCCATTTCGTAGAGTGGAAAATTCTCTACAAATTAAAAGTGAGAACCTATGTTCTAGGACCCATAGTTTTTGCGTAATACATTTATAAAGAGATTTTTACAGAAATTACGCCAAACGATCAGAAAACAGAGTAACAGCGTAATAGATACAGAAACGATCGATATAATAACATTCACTTACTTGGCATGATCTGGTTCGCTTGTTCTATCGGGACATGCCGTTATTCCGAAGATTAGTTCATGTGGTGTATAACCGGTGCCTTCATGTACCGATGTATTGTATGAGAATATTGCGAATCTGATCCATTTGTCCCAGTTATTTTTATTATTAATGTAGTGTTTTAAGTATTCGATTAAGACTTGATGGCTACGTTCGAGGGAGCCGTTGGATTGGGGATGGTAAGCTGTGGTTTTTATTTGTTTAATACGGAATATTTTGGCTAATTGTTTCATAATAGGACTGAGAAAATTAGGGCCTTGGTCGGTTAAGATAGATTCAGGTGCTCCGTAGCGGCAAATAAAATTTTCTGCGAATGCTTTAGCGATCGTTATTGCTGTTTGATTTTTAAGAGGTATTGCTTCTGAATATTTAGTTAAATTGTCTTGAATTGTGAGCAAATATTCATTTTGTGAGTTAGAAGTTGGTAGAGGTCCTACAATGTCCAATGATACTTTTTCGAAAGCGGTTGTTGGTGTATCTGTTATCACCATTGGGAGTTTAACTTTATTTCTAACGAGTTTACGTCTTTGACAACTTTCGCATGATTTTATAAATTTTCCTATATCGATTTTCATACTTGGCCAGAAATACATTGCTCTAATTCGTTTATAGGTTTTTGTTATGCCCTTGTGGCCTGCTATTACTGAATCATGGTTTTCGCGGATTATTTCTTGGATTTGTTCCGGTTTAGGTACGTTGATCTCGTTCAAGCAAATATTAACTGTGATATCTGTGTAGTCGAAGACTCTCCTAAGTATGTTTTTAATCGCGAACCAATTTAATTTGTCAAATCCGCTTCCTAATTTTGAGATTGAGAAAGATTTAATGCGTTTTGCCTGTAGTATGTCGCGGAGGACAGTTAGTGTGTTATATATTCTGTCCGTCGTTGATTTTTCGTAATGTTTATTTTGTGTTATTAAGCTGAAGATAAATTTATTCTTATTAGGTGTTACGATTACGCTATTCACCTCTGGGTTTTGTGATTTAAGAAAATTCATATCTAGACTTCCGATATCGATTAATTGTTTAGCAACTCCTTTTTTTATAACGCAGTCAGCTGACATACAGTGTACGTAGTTGTCTTTCTTCATGAGGATGTCGTCATTCGTTTCTTTAATATTGGTCGCTATTGGTGTTGGGTCTGTGTGACTGGTATGTGGGATTGGATTTTGTGTTGGGTTTTTCTGTGGTTTTTGATTTTGCGAAGATGGGTTGGGAGGTGGTATTTGTTGTGACGTTGGTTTTTGGGATGGTGGATTTAGAGGTGTTGGAGGTTGAGCAGGTGGGTTTGAAAGAGGATTTAGTGATTGATTTCGAAGAGTCGAGTTTTGTTGTTCTTCGTGTAAGTTATTTCCTTCAATATTGTGTAACTCTTGGTTTTCGTTATAGAGGGGCACATTATCTTCGTGGATTTCGTCTGTATGGTTGGTTTATGAGTTTCCTTGTACGTTTGGGTAGTCAAGTTGCATGGGTATCTGATTATTTGGCTCTGGGTTTGCAGTGCTATCTTCTTGGTTTTGTATATTTATTGATGTCGGCTTAAAATCACAAATAGTTATTGTTATGTCTGAATTTTGGAAAATGAAATAAATCATTGATCGAACTGTTTTCCAATTTAGTTTGTCGAGTCCGCAACCGATTTTTGGAATTGATATTGATTGTACGTTATCTGATTCTAGTTTTATTCTGAGTTTGCATAGGATATTGTACATAGTTTCATATGTCGGCTTGCCGTAAAATTCAGCTTTCGTGATTAGGTTATATACTTTGGTATTATCATGAGGTGTTACTATGATGTCACCTACTTGGGGGCTCTTTGATTTTAACACGTCGCGGTTAATAATATTTCGTTCAATCATTTCTTGTGCTATGCCTTGTCCGATTAAACAGTCGGCTGGAATGCAATGTGCTATATTATCGTCTTGTATGAATAGGTCTTCGGTAGTTTCTATTATAAGTTGATTTGTTAGAGCTGGTAAGATTTTTAAGAGTTCTCGAAATTGTTTATATGATGGTTTATGATAGATGGATTTTGCGATTGGAGGTATATTGTGTTGTGGTGGAACGGTAGATTTAGGCATTGTAACTTGTTTTCCTTTAACTACATCTGAGTATAGTTTTCTCGAATTAGGTTTAGGGGTGAGTTGTTCACTAGAATTCAGTAATTTTTCTTTATGGGCAGGATCCTTGGAACTTGAGGCACATGATTCTTTGGGGGTAGGAAGTGTTTGTTTATAAGGTTGGTCTGCGGAGTTTGAGGTCCGCGATCCGCTGGAGGTGGGGAGTTTCTGTTTATAATAAGGCACGTGGTCGTCGTCTGACGATGAAGAGCTAGGTGGTAGTGAGGGGGTTTTAGGCTTTCTTGGTCGCAGTTTGTATTTGTATTTGTGTGTAGGAGATTGCGCGCTATTGCGTTCGCTGCGTCCTGTTTTATTTTCGTGTGTGCCACTTGAGTCTAAGTTATCGGTAAGCTGGTTCGAGGTAAGGTTTGAATCTCTGTTTTGTTCCTGATTGTTTTTAAATGGGGATCGTGGCGAAGTGTTTATGAGTTTACGTGATTTTTTATTTACGGGTAGATTATCTGGTGAGCTGTCAGTATACGTAGCGTTTCGTTTTTGCATAATTCTTTCAGATAATGGTAAATCATCGATAGAAGTGTCGGTGTGGGTAGCTTTACGGTTTTGGTCTATTCTTTTGTATAGTGGCATATCGTCAACAGAAGAGATGGTAGGTGAGTCTATTATCATTGGTCTGGTAGTTTTTGAAACGATAATTGGGTTTTTAGGCATTGGGAAACTGTCTGTTGAGTCACTTGTGGATACTTTCTGCATCGAGTCATCTGAGAGACTGTCGATTTCGGTATCAGTTAATGAATTATTTTCCGTATCTTCTTCTAAAGGGTGAATTAGTCTTTTTTGTAGGTATTGGATCGTCAGTGGAACTGTCAGTTAATGAATAGTTCGCTAAAGGTACGTTCTGAAAATGTGTTGTTTCTTGTTTTATTGGTAAGGAGTCCATAGGAATTTGGTTGGGTGCGTCTTTTTCGAGAGTTGAGTCGGCGTTGGCTTTATGTTTCTGTATAGGAGCGGGGTTTGGTGAGTCATCTGTACTTTGTCGCGCGCGGGTTGGAAATTGATGAGTTTCTTTTCGTTGTTTTGCGTCAGGTTGTGTTACGTTATCTGAACTAGAATTTCGGTTTCGTTTTCCGTGTATCGGCAATAGTTTATCAGAGTCTACGGGTGGATTGCGTGATAATGCGTCTGCGTTGCAGTTAATTTGACCTTTCTTGTATACTACGTTATAGTCGTCTTCTTCTAATTTGAATCTCCATCTAAGTAATCGCGAGGTAGGATCTTTGACGCTGCTGACCCAAACAAGAGGTTTGTGATCGGTAACGAGTGTGAATTTATGTCCGTATAAATAAGGTCTGAAGTGATGGACTGAGTATACGATGGCTAGTAATTCTTTCTCGATTACGGAGTAATTTAGTTCTGCTTTGTTTAGAGTTCGTGAAGTATAAGCTATCGGTAGGTCTTCTCCTATTTCACCTTGGCTGAGTACGGCGCCGATCGCGTATTTAGACGCGTCAGTTGTTAAGATGAATGGTAGGTCGAATTTAGGATATTGCAATATAGGAGACGTGCATATCGAGTCTCGCAAAATTTCAAATGCCATTTGGTGTTCGGACGTCCAAATGAATTTAACGTCTTTTTTTAGTAGTGTTGTAAGTGGTCTCGATATTTTAGAAAAGTTTTCGATAAAGCGTCTGTAATAACCGATAAGACCGAGAAATTGTTTAATCTGTTTAGCTGTTTTAGGAACCGGGTATGCTTTAACTGCTGTTATTTTCTTCGGGTCTGGTTTTACACCGTTTTCCGTAATGATATGTCCTAAATAAGCAACTTCTTTTCTTAGGAATTCGCATTTACTGACTTGCAAGCTCAAATTTGCTGTTTGTAATCGATTAGCTAGTTTTCTGAATTTACTTTCATGTTCTTCTAAAGAGTGCGCATAGATAACGATGTCATCCAAATATACGAATGCTACGTTTCCTTCTAAACCGGATAGAACTTGGTCCATTAATCTTTGGAACGTTGCCGGAGCGTTCTTAAGTCCGTAAGGCATATTATTGAATTCATAGTGACCGTGGGGTGTTGAAAATGCTGTTTTGTGTGCGTCAGTTGGGTCCATAGGGATTTGGTGGAAACCTGAAGCGAGGTCAAAAGTTGAGAAATATTTAGCGTTTCCTAACTGGTCGAGTATATCGTTTATGTTTGGTAGTGGATACGCGTCACCTATAGTTTTTTCGTTTAGTTTTCGGAAGTCTATAACCATTCTCCATTTTTTCTTACCTTCTGCGTCTGGTTTTTTGGGCACGACCCAAACGGGGGAATTGTAGGGTGAGGATGACGGTTTGATTACATTTTGGTTTAATAATTCGGAAACTTGTTTCTGTATTTCGTCTTTGTGGACGGTTGGGTATCGATATTGTTTTACGTTGATCGGATTATCATCTGTGGTAAGAATTGAATGTTTTGTTAATGATGTGTTTGACAATGTGTCGCCTGGTAGGAAAAATAGGTGGTTGAATTCTGTTGTAAGTGTGAGTATGGACTCTTTCTCTTCGTTGTTGAGATGGTCGAGGTGTAGTGAGTTTTTAAGGACCGATAATCTTTCTGAACGATTATTATTGTCGTCGACGGGTATTTCAGGCATATTGGTTCCAATCGTGTCGTTTATCGTCAGCACGTTTGAATTAGCTTGCATATTTGGAGTTTGATTATTGGATTTAGTATTGTAGATTAGTACTGAGATATTCGAGTTGTTGAAAGTTGAAGTTACAACTTGTAAGATTTTGTCCCATTTCTGTTTGCCTAGTTCAGTAGATTGTTCGGGAATTGAGATTGATTTTGTGTTACTTGATTCTAGATGGATTTTTAGAGAGTTTAGAGTTTTAGTAATGATTGCGTCGTCTATATCACTGGAGTATGTTTCCATGACAATTGAGTGGTATAATACTTGCGAGCTGTTAGGGATTATGTCTTTTATGGTATCTCCGATTATATCATTTTTTGCGAATGTAATCAGCTCGTACTCTTTTATATTCAAAGCTTTTAATATTTCGACTGAGATTCCTCGTAATATTTGAAATTTCTGTGGTATGAAGTGGAGAATCGGGCCTGAAGAATTGCGTATATCACCGTTAATTTTTGAAATTTGTGGAGCGCGAGCTTGCTTTATGGAACTTTTGGGATCGAGTGTACTTGGAGGTTCGTCGACAGGTTCTAGGGTTACCGTCGGCACACTTATCTCAACGGCTGATTCGTTCGAGTTTATTGCGAGTATACATGCTTGACCGCTAATGTTTGTTACTAATGCCTTACCGCAGTGAATATTGGGGCCTAAATTAATGGTATCTACATAGCCTTCTTTGATTTCTGAATTTGAAACTCTAATAGGAATTACTTGGGCAGTACGACTTGGTATTGTAATGATAGTGGGAATTTGTGGCTTGTGTTTTTGGAGTTCAAAAGGGATTACCGTATCTGTCAAAGTTAATGTATTATTTCTGTAGGATACGACGGCTTTTTCTCTATATAATAATGGCTGTCCGATAATACCGTCTTGAGCTATCGGGAAATCTTCTTGGACAACGTGAAATTCATGTTCTTCGTCGTTGATTTGTAATTTAGTTGCTGCTAAAGTATTAGTAAATCCGTCCGTTATTCCTGTCATTTTCCGCATTTTGGTTCTGTCACATTCGGTTTCTTCTTTTAGGGAATTGATTTTAATGATATCCAAATCCGCACCGGTGTCTATTATAAATTTAGATTTCGTCTTCAATTCTTTTGTATCGATTTCGGCAACTGGCAATAGTCCGTGTATTGCTTCTGATTCTGTTTCGAGGACGTGATTTATTGTGTTGTTGAACGCGGCTGAGCTTGTGCTGGGTCCGTCGGCACGTTCTCCCGGCGGACTGAGTTCGAGTTTAAAGGACTCTGATTTTGTTGTCTCTGTGCGTTATTATAGGCGCGTCTTCGACAATTTTCAATTGTGTGACCTTGACGTTTGCAATAGTTACAAGATATGGAAGAATATTGCGTATTTCGTTGATTTGACTGTTGTGGTTGGTTAGGTTGGTGATTTGACTGTTGGGGTTGGTTTTGGGACTGCTGTTGTTGGGTATTGTAGGCACGTTGTCTGCAATTTTCTACTGTATGTCCTTGGCGTTTGCAATAGTTACAAAATGTTGGAGGATATTGTGTGTTTGGTTGATTAGGTGGTCGTCTGTTTGGAGGTTGTGTCAGGTTATTGCGGTCGCGCTGTCTACAATTATCTATTATATGGCCCTGGCGTTTACAATAGTTACAAAAATTTGAAGGGTTTTGTTGATTAGGCTGTCGAGGTTGGTTATTGTCTTGTGTGTTTCGAGCGTTGCGATTTAGAAATTCTTGCTCTTCTGTTAGAGCTGTTTCAATAGCTTCTGTTAAAGGGTTTGGGTGTGAACCAGCTACTCTAAATTCAATTTCTGGAATCAAGCCTCTAACAAAGCATTTGAGTACGTTGGTTTGGATTGCTGTTATCATGCCCGCAGCATCATCTGTGCTTGAGATGTTGATAGCTTGTGTTGTGTTATGTTATATGTCTTCGACTCTCGCGCTATAATCTAAAACACGTTGGTCGCTTCTTTGTTTGACATTATTCAACTCTGTTTGCCATTCAAAAATTGATTTTTTGGGTAAGAAAGCTCGCTTTAGGACTGTTAGGATTTCGTCAATACTATTATATTCTTTGCATCCTAGGTAGGATTCAGCTGTCCCATAGATTTTAGTTCTAATCATTCGCGTTAGGACTGGACGTTGAGCTGCTTTAACGAGAGGTTTTGCATTCTCACAGCTTCTCATGACGTTATTTATATTTAAGTTTTTCCCATCAAAGTAGGGGATTGTATCTAATAAGTCTTTAAGAGACCAGTAAGAGGTTTCTGTTTCCTCAGATGAACCTCCGGGTTGATTAGGCATTTTGCGATTCTGTGATTTAGATTATTTCGTTTGAGATGTGTGTATGTGCTTATTATAATTAGAGATAACTTACAAGCTGATGATGAGGATTATGAAAATTTTCATTCTAATACGAATCTGAGTTGATCTTGGAGATGAAGCTGTTGTGTTGGACTGCGTCGGGTATCGAGAAGTCTTCGAGAAGAGTATAGATGTCACGGCTCAGGAAACTGGATCCTGTTGTAGCGAGATTGCTAATCGTTGGATTCAGATGAATCTTTGTGGGGCTAGGTGCCTTTGAGGATGTAGTCGAACTTCTTTTCTTGTAGCAACTTTGATATAATTGCTGAGTTTTCTGCGATTTTGTAGAAGTAGTTGAAGAACTTTGTATCACGTTCTCACTTTGATATCTTGTAGATTTGGTAGATTTGGTAGATTTAGTGGAGGATTTAGTAGATCTTGTTGATTTAGTGATTTCGTAGATTTTGTGATTTGGTAGATTTTGTAGATTTAGTGGATTTAGTAGATTTTGTAGATTTAGTGGATTTGGTAGATTTTGTTGATTTATTGATTTAGTAGGTTTTGTTGATTTCATTCTTCATAACTTGTCACAAAGGTTGAGAGTGAGGTGGATTTTCCACGAAGAGTTGCACGTTCAGAAATTAGTAATCACTAATATCACGTATATGTAAAGATGTAGAATTCACTTATTTTGTCACTGCATATTCCGGTAAACGAGGTAGTTCCGCTGCCACCATTGTTATGAATAACCCCTGTCACCAGTGTTATGAAAGAGGTTGATGAGGTAGTTACGCTGCCACCAATGTTATGAATTAGTTAGGATTGAACTGCTACCAATGTTATGAATATGGTTGGAGTTGTCGTTGAGTTCGTTCCTCGTTTTACACCTTAAGGGCTTTTGAGCGAGCTCCGACAACTCCTCGATCGGAAGAGCGCCTCTAGCGCCCAGCCGTAGAACCCTATTGAAATAATCTAGCGTATGTGGCGCCTCTAGCACCGAGCCTGAGAACTCGGTATGGGCGGGGCCTCAGGTGGAGACGCTCAACCTATTTGTAAAGCACGTACATACCGTGAGAATCACGTGAATCCGAATGGATCCATGCTACCGAAAAGCGAATATTGGCGAATATGACGTCATTTTAGCGGGCTAACCACTCGTTGCGCTGAACAATCCCTAGGGTGATTTTGGTGCGCGGTCGATGCAACTCGGCAGCCATTGTTGATAGAAGCCAGCTGACTGTCAATACATCGCGGAAGGTAGACATGTGGGGTTATGTTCGTTTATTTTAAGCAAATGATTAATAAGGCGAATAAAAACTACGTGAATAAGCTATGAATATTTATCAAAAATCTATCAATTAGTTTTGAATGATATCTTAATACAATCAAGGAATTGGTTGTTCTCGATGAACTCTTTGATTCTAATTAATTTGCAGTTATAGCTTAAGTTAATTCGTTGATTGTACTATGATATTATTTAAAACTGATTGATCGATTTTTGATAAATATCAATAACTTATTCACGTAGGTTTTATTCACTTCATTTATCATTTGCTTAAAATAAGCGAACATAACCCCACATGTCTCCCTTCCGCGATGTATTGACAGTCAGCCGGTTTCCAACAACAATGTCCAACAATGGCTGCCGAGTTTCATCGACCGCACGCCAAAATCACCCTAGGGGTTTTCAGTGCAGCGAGTGGTTAACCTGTTAAAAATACGAAATATTCGCTGTCCGGTAACATGGATCCATTCGGTTTCACGTGATTGTCCCGGTATATTCGCCTTTTAAATTTTTTCTTTTGTCGTCATCATTATAATTCTGCATTTCTGCATTTTTTGTTAGAATGTGGATATAACGTGGATGTTTAGAACTGGTATTCTTATATTTAGGATCATGCTACCATTTACGTGATGACTGAAATCTCACCGGCAAAACAATATATTTATAATAAGGAGAGAACTCGAAAATTTGTTCTGTTTTTATTAGTTTGTTAGCGGAATTGAACTACTATAAGATAACACGGCAGCATTATATTGCTAATACTCAGGGACACAATCATGGGAATATTCTTCATAGGAATATTTCTCACTATATTGAACAAAAAAAAAAAAGATCTTCAAAAACTCATTACATTCAGTTAGGTGTATTTTCTTTGCTAACCATTCCAACGATGTGACATGTCGAACATTTTCACCGTCACTAAATTGATATACTCAACAATATACTTTGAGAAATTTGATGAATTATTGATTTATGATATCGCGTTACTAATGCCATGAGGTCGTAAGCGACACTATACGACCTCCTGGTTCTATTGAAACCAAAAGGTCGTATATTTATTTTTTCTTCGGAATCGCCATGAAACCAATGAAAAACACATAGATTTATCGAAATTCTTGAGAAATTTTTTTTTTGGCGGATATGACCCCCTGGCTTTATTTTCAGGGAAAAATCGAAAAAGTTAAAGTCAGAAGTCGTATCCGCCTTTTTTTTTCTCTCGGATTCGCCATGAAATCGATGGAAACGCGTATTTCCATTGAAGTTACCGAAAAACAAGTTTTTTTTGGCGACTACGACCTTCTGGCTTTAGTTTTCGTGATTTTTCCGTAAAACTAAAGCCAGAAGGTCGTATGTGTTCGGTATATACGACCTTCTGCTTTTGATTTTCCGAATGTCTAATTTCAATTGATTTACACGTAATTGTCGATTCTAAAGCGAATGCAGAAAAAAAAAATTATACGACCTTCTGGCACTCAAATCGCATTTTTGGCGTTTACCACCTTATGGCATTAGTAACGCGATATATTATTCCCAAATGTATACCAATCATCAGTACAGGTAAAAGAAATATATTCTTTTGAACTCCTGTACTTGTATATATTCGCCTTTTTGTATACACAGTTACCGTTCGTAACCCCTTTTATCAAAAAAGCACATTTAGAAATGTATCTTTTCCTAATTTGGACAGTTTTTTTTTCGTTTTGAAAAATATCCCAAAAACGATGTTCATAATAAAGTTTTTCGAACAAAGAAAGGGAGTGGAGACTTCAATTCTCTCCCAGAAAAAAATCCTCGTACTAGATGTTATGAGTTTTAGGAATTATGAGTTTTAGAAAGTTGACCGAAAGGCTGAAAAAACAAACTTCATTTCAACAACTTTGCTCTTCTTCCCCAATTTATCACGCCACGTGAAAATAACTGAATGAAAATATTTCTGGAATGCAATGACAATATGATATCATCTTCGAAAATACTCCACCAAGCAATCTGAAATAATTCAGACGTTCATTTTTCGCCCTCCCTTCCATCATACTCGAAGAGAAGAGAAATCGAAAATGGTGAGGGTCCGCGGCAAGTCGAGTTGGCGTGGAATACCCCATATGCTTCAGAGAGAGCAATTTTATTTGGGTTGATTTGAACGGTTGCACTGAAAATAAATTTCGCATAGAAAAATTCGTGAAAATTTTATGGTTTCGCATTACATATGAACGTGAGCAGACTGATTCGAATAAAAATGTTTACAACAATCACTAACCTATGTCTGAATTATATTTCATACGGTTTTGATGAGAGCTGAATATGAAACAGATTCATAGACTTATCTATTCATATATTTATTTACACGTTTATTCGAGCGTAGATTTCTCGCACATGCTTCGGTTCCAATAACATACATACATTTTAATGATTATTCCTACATACATCAGTAACAGGGATCTCCACTTTTGGCCAATACCAATTGTACAGTTTGAATACTGATATACTATATTGAAAAGTATTGCTGTTGAAATAGGGGGGACCATTTCTTAATTTCCGTTTCGATATGTCGATTTTGCTGAAAATTTTCAATCACTTTCAGTTTTTACGCTGATGAATCTCGGGGGAAATTCAAGAGCAGCGGGTTCATTCTTTTCCAAGGATTGAAATGTGTTCCATTTAAAATAAAGTTTTGGCCGCATGTCCTAAATAAACGATAATAAATAGCCCTGAACAAAGTACATTCTTGGTCAGTGACCTGCAAAGGTCAGGTAATTTGGAAATTGAGAGTCGGTAACAACCCTGTTTTTAGGTAAAAGAAAAGCTTTCGAAAGATTTGCGGAACAAATTTTTCAAATTTTCAGAACAGGTGCCCAGTTTGCCGCGGTCTCCCCTATACAATAAATGATACCGTGTTATAACCAATGAATTATGTACAAGTGATACTGCTCGACGGAAACCACGAGAAGGTAGTGGGATGTCTTCCATCAGGTAGGGGGAATACAGGTGATAGCAAAAGTGGTGCGATTGCTTGCATCTACATTGCGCGAAAATCAACGCAATATATGTAAGTGCTGCTGGACGAACCATTGTATATAATATAGGTTTCACTGTTCTGTTATACGCGCGCCCGCGACTTGCGCGAAATCTCAACGCAATATTTGGGCGCCACGTTGATTATGTAGTACGAATATTACTCTTTCACCGGTCGCATCTTCATTGCGCGAAAATCAACGCAATATATATGTGAGTGCTACCGGCACACAGTAGGAGAAAAGCCCAAAAACCTGGTCAAAACCTCAAATGACCTTTGACGGGAATGAAGATTGGCTTACTGGGGTTTTCAAGGTCGCTGATTACGAATCTGAAAGCCAAATTATCGTAAACAAAATGGCCGATCCAATATGGCTGACATGAATGTTAAAAAGTTGCCAGATGTCGACAAAAATTGGTATTTACGGGTTTTCAAGGTCGCTGATTACGAATCTGAAAGCCAAATTATCGTAAAAAAAATGGCCGATCCAATATGGCTGACATGAATGTTAAAAAGTTGCCAGATGTCGACAAAAATTGGTATTTACGGGTTTTCAAGGTCGCTGATTACGAATCTGAAAGCCAAATTATCGTAAACAAAATGGCCGATCCAATATGGCTGACATGAATGTTAAAAAGTTACCAGATGTCGACAAAAATTGGTATTTACGGGTTTTCAAGGTCGCTGATTACGAATCCGCAAGCCAAATTATCGTAAAAAAAATGGCCGATCCAATATGGCCGACATGAACGTTAAAAAGTTACCAGATGTTGACAAAAATTGGTATATACGGGTTTTCAAGGTCGCTGATTACCAATCCGATATCTATTGTTTATAACTTGCAACAAAGAGCTTACAGCAAATTGTTATAAACAAAATGGCCGAGTATCCTGCTAAATAGATAAATTAATATATTTAAAAAAATCATCATAATAAAATAAACGTGAACAGTGTATTCTACGCAATTATTATTTTTATTTCCAAAATACATACGGAACGTTTCAAAAATAGAAAATTTTATTCTTAATCAAAATCGTAATCAGAGTCGGAGTCGGAGTCAGAATCATTATCCGAGTTTGAATCTATTACAACTCGCGGCACGGCTTCAATCTCTGCGCAAAATCGTTCTCATTTGATTGAAGAGTATCGAAAAAGTCTGTTTCGAGTCCTCAGGCACTACAACTGTACGTCCGGTGTCCTTGGAAATTTTTTCTACCATAAATTCGATCAAGGAAGCGAATTTATCGGATAAATGCTCGCTGATTATCAGAAATACTTCTTTCCTTGTCAGCACCAATTCTTTGTAACCGGGTCCTGTAATAAAGACATAAAATTGTAGAAAATTGGTGTTAAAGGAAAAGATAAAATTTTCAATTAATACAAAAACTTGAACAATGTACATTATTTTACCAAATAAATAACCGCAATAATTGAAATAATTTAAAAAAAATTAGACAGAAAATATTGACATGGATTTGGTTAAAAGAAAGCTTTGCTTACTATATAATATATGTATATTCAAATATTTTATTTGAATGTTATAACATTTCATTCATATTTAAGAAATTTTTATGTGGTTGATTTTAATATGTATATATATATATATGCATACGTATATATCATAATTAAATCACAGAAAATTTATATATATATATATACACATCCATATATATTAAAATAATTTATTTCAAGCGTATAACAGCCGTCTTGTCCGTTATGATGCTACTTCACCCATTCTCAGGTAGAGGCGCAGAGGCTGCTCAATAGTGCCGCGTGCACGCTCGGCTACCGCACGATGCGAAAAAAATCATAACGGACAAGACGCACGTTTTCCGCAGGTAACTCTTGTAAATTTCGAAAGCTTATACATTAAACTAAAGGCCGAGACTAGGAGCTTTGCAAAATGTGACAAAATATATAACTTTTCGGACCGTTGAAAATATAAGTTTTCAAAATTATTCAATTTTATTTATGCCGAAGGCTATACTACATTTCAATCATTTATACATAAACTTTAGATTCAACCGATGTAAAAACATGTTCTACATACCTCCAGAAGTCGTATCCATGTTGCAGAATTGAAATTAAACCCGTCACTTTAAAGTTATGGGTTTTTGAAGTCAGCGTTATTTTCGTCTGTTCAGCGCGTGACACGTACACTCTTCACGAACACTAACTGCCAACTGACGCTGCGGCGCAGGTATACACTTAAAGGGCTTTCCCTTCCACAATAGAATGCAGTTACTAGTCCTCTACCTGAATGACTACTCAACTGACCCTATTTCGAAAATTTATTTTTTGGGGTTTTGGCCAGGTTTTTGGGCTTTTCTCCTACTGTGCGACGTCCAAAAGCACCGTGCAGCGCCCACACTGCTGCATATCTACAGTGCGAAGCGCCCACTCATGAGACGCCATCCGTGTGAACGACGTACCGTCCCGGACACGGCTCCGGAAACAGAAATCGCAAACTTCTTCAAAAGTTTGACGGTTCACCCATCCCCTAGCTGTCAAACACACTCCCCTGCGTGTCCAAGCAGCCCACAGTGCAGCTGACCGCTCTGCCCAACTGTCGAAATACGGCACCCTTAGCTGCCGCATCGACCACCACACTTGTGAGCTCGCACCAGCCCCAACCAACTCGGCCCTAAATTCTGAAAAGAAAAGACAAAATAATACAAGCACCCCACGAAAACTATAACAATCGACACCGAACCAAAGAAGATGAACCTACCTCCCTCAAACTCAATCTGTCGCTCCAACCGCGACGATACAAATAAATCTCCACTCATCTTTGCAACTTTTCAAAAAAACTCTTCCACAACCTTTCACTAGCAAGTACGAACCAATAATGAACTTACAGCCGATCACTAGGACCAATATGCCTAATCGCCCTTTAGTAAACAAACTCGAAACCAAAACACACCAAGTCAGCATACTAACACACCGCAACACTGTAACAAAATACATTTCAGGACTGCACTAGCCGAACCAGACGCAACCAACAACCTATACCAAATCGCCGCATTCAAAGATAACCCAGGCATCTACTACGAACACGTGCAAAACCTCAAGACTTATAGTGACGAGTGGAAACTAATTAACTTTGTAGACCTAGACAACTTAAACGGAAAATTTGAACAATTAAACAATTATTTGAAAGCAATAACAGAGAAATGCAGAATTCACTTACCTAAATGTGAAATGAAAGATCATATAGAAATGCTTCAGAACCGCATGTCAATCATTACTGAACAACAAAACCAAATAGGTACTCTTATCGGCTACCACAATGATACGAACATAGAAAAATACCTCACACAATATCTCAATTACAGACCCAAAAGATCACCCCCTTTCCACTTCATAGGCAAAGTCAGTAAAACATTGTTCGGTACTCTAGACTCAGAAGATGCAGAACATTATAATAAACAAATCAAACAACTGTTCACAAACACTAACCACCTAGCTTCACTGTTAAAAGACCAAACTCACATCATAAAATCCACACTAGGCGAACATAGAACCCAACTACAAGAAATCAAACACCAAATTAACGAGTTACAAGCTAAAACCATAGAATTCAACAATTTCATCGCCACCCTAGTTGAAGATACAATCACTAACAGAGGTAATATCATTATCCTAAAACATTTCATGCAGTTGGACAAATACACAAATGAATATGAACTCGACCTCAATAACCTAATAGACGCAATCTTATTTGCAAGACAGGGCATACTTCATCCCAAAATCCTAACACCAGAACAAATAATGTCATCAATTAGACGAATACAAAGTCGCAACCCTACAAAACACTTCCCAGTCCCCCTAGAAAACGAATACGCACAAGAATTAATAAGACTCTCAAGACTCGAAGTAACTTATATAGACGCTAAAATCATTTACATCATTTCAATACCACTACTCAACACCAATACTTTTAACATCTACCGACTAATCCCGATCCCTGTTAAACAACACTACGATACCACGAACGATAAATTCGCATATATCAGACCAAGTAGCGATTACATAGCAATAACGAGAGACAGAACCCTATATTTCAAACTAACTGAACTAAAACTCAGCCAATGCATGATATCACTAGAAAATTATATTTGCAGACAAAACCAACCACTATTCCACACTAACAATCAAATCATCTGCGAAATAGGACTATTCATTCAACCAACTAAGACAGACATTAGAACATGTGACGTCAGACTTGGAACGTTCAACGGTGTATACTGGACAGAATTAATGACATCCAACTCCTGGATCTATTCCCTAACCAAACCAGAAATCATACACATCGTATGCACGGACGAAAACCCTATCCAAATATCTTTAAACGATTCCGGAATACTGAAATTAAGCAACAGATGTACAGCGAACTCAGACACAATCTCCCTATCAACAACAAAACACTATCAAACAATAGAAACTAACTCCTACGCACCCAAATTCAACCTAAACATCTCAAACTTTTACGACCTACCCAGAAACGAAAACCTCAAAAACCTATCCCTCATCCCTGTATCAATACTTAACAGAACCCCATACTTAAACTAACATTAGACGATATCATTAAACACACAGACGAAATTACCAAAAATCAAAAATCTACAGACAACGATAACCGTATAGAAAACATAATGTATTACATTTCCTCCGCGTTCGGATCACCATCATTAATATACCTAGCAAATAAATTCGCAATAGCACGCAAAATTTTCAACATCTTCGTAGCACTTAGGAAAGCTCGACAACCGAATAACCAAGTGGTCGGACACCAAGCTAATCGAAATTCTGTCGAATTAAACAACTCACCAGAAACACAAGAGACAGTAACCTGCGCTCAAACGTCACACATACAGACACCCCACACACAAATCATCATACAACAAGCTAAATCCCCAGCAATCACCGCCACTCCTACACCAAACACAGAAGCCACTCAGACAGCTCAAACATCCTTTTATACAACATAAGAATGTAATATTATAACTCAATAAAAAACTTCCTATATTATATGTCATACCTACAATGCTAATAATAATATATTATTTACCTTACCATTGTAATAAGCATATTCAACATACTACACACCTACTAACTCAGCATAAGACATTTATAATTAACCACGATCTTATTGCAAATATGTACTGTTAACTATATTATAATCTATATAAAAACCATATTCAACATACCTTATGTATTTACTAACTCAGCATAAGACATTTATAACCAACTAATCTTATTGCGATTAAGTGATTTTAACTGTACTATGAATTCGTCACCAAAATCATACCTTTTACATTTATGTACATTTACTATCGTAAATCGTATATGTATATTTACTATCGTAAATATACAGCCCTATACCTAACATAAATTTTATACAAAATTCATGAAACTTCACTCCTGCTTTACAGGAGCACTACCGTAAGAAATAGACATATTCACCATCGTGAATACACACCCAGGTACACTCGCTCACGCGAATGTACGCGTAGATGAATCTACTAACGTAGATCCATGCACATAGATACATTCACTAGCGTGAATGTATCCTTAGATATACACATTTCACTTTTACAATAATTTTTGCTAGCTTTACAAAAAAAAAAAATTTCCTCCTGTTTCACAGGAGCAATATTTTTTTCCCCCGGGGATGGGCGTGTTACGTACTCCATACTATTCCATACTCCTCTATGCTCTTTCACCCTCAATACCCAAGACATAACATCCTGCATGCATCCAGTCTCACAGCCTCTAATCAGAGGAAGTTTCATCCTTACATTCGAAAAACTTCATCCCTACCTATGCGCCCACTAACTGCACCTGCATAAACAAGCTCATGCCCGGGAGAACAATGGAAAAGAATGATCCCATCATTCAGCTCAACAGTAGCCATTAAAAACACTTGCTCTCCAATCGCCAGTCGCTCAATCACTTGCATTCAGATCATTAAAGAAAGCAGTCACTCTGAGAATCGCTTCCAAAATCATAATTCATTAACTCGAAATCACTCTTCACTCAAGCTCTACAAACTTGTGAAACTCATATAGATAGTTCTACCATCGTTGTAATCATTACCAATAAATGATTATTCTTCTATTTATATAAATCAATTCACATCAGTCACCTATTATCCAAAAGACCGGTTACTTTAAGGTGTAAAACGAGGAACGAACTCAACGACAACTCCAACCATATTCATAACATTGGTAGCAGTTCAATCCTAACTAATTCATAACATTGGTGGCAGCGTAACTACCTCATCAACCTCTTTCATAACACTGGTGACAGGGGTTATTCATAACATACGGTTTTCTGTATTATCCCTTGCTTATGTCAGTTAAGTTAATTAAGGTATACTACCTAAGTACCTACGAATAATTAAAATAAATAATACGATCTGAGGATTTACTTAATTTATTCAGAATTGAATCTACCTTTTCTATGATACATATGAATTTATTGTATACATAATTACGCAATGTCTCAGAAATAAAGTTCGTCCGCAGTGATTTGCCCAGAGCCCGTAAACGCTAGTCAGCCGCTAGGCCCAGTCAGCTGTCAACGTGAAAGTCTGCGAGAACGCTGCGAGCTTGCGAATAGGCACGAAAAGCGCTCAGTCGTTGCTGAATCGAGCGCGCACCCAACTCGATACATTTTAGTGTGTATGCACAGAGTTTATTGTTGTCGGACGCGTGTTGTGTGTATTCATTACGTGTATTCCGAAACGGATATTTCACAGACGTTGGCTAATCACAAGTAAGAGATTTTCAATTCGTAATTTATCCACAGTAATTACGGATCATGGTTGGGCATAAATTACCGCACGTATTTTACCTGCGCGTATTCCAAATGTGCCAATCGTAGCAGAGATAATGTTCTTGGTCTACAATTCTTCGGTCTGCCAACAACTGCAGACCCTGCGCTCGCGGTACAATGGCTTGTCAATAGTGGTCTTGCCCACGTTGCCGAAGAAACGGGAAAAGAATTAGGCCGGATACGAATAGGCAGTCGACATTTTTCCAGCGACCACATTACTCCTAAGGGTCGCTTAGTGCGTGGTGCAGTCCCTTTCGCTTATGATAGAAAGCCGATTATCGCCGAAGTGGCTCCGCTTCTGGGTATTCATCACACCTGCGATCTTGAGAAAAAAGCTTTGAAAAGGCGAATTAAACTCAGAGACAACGAGATCATACGTTTACAGCGATGCAATGCGGACCTTCAACGGTCTCTTGAAAATGCAAAATTGTCGTATTCGCGACAAGCAACTAAGATTCGAGCTGGCGTATTTTCGGACGATAGCCTTGCTAAGGCAGTGGCCCACAAAGTCACTGGGTTTTTGTATACTTTTGTAATAATGCAATTATTCCATAAGAAGCATACAGAGTACCTTCCAAACGAGAAAGAAATAGCTATGAAGATGCACTACACGTCGCCAAGCCTGTACACCAAACTACGAGAACATTTTGGGTTCATGCTTCCCTCGTTGTCAGCATTGAAACGTTGGTTCGGGAACATCAATCTGTGGCCGGGAACCTGTCCGGCGATATTCGATTGCTTGAAAGCCAAGGTATCGTGCATGGATAAAAATGAACGTCAATGCATTCTTCTCTTTGACGAGGTCAAATTGAAGAAAGGCTTCGAGTTCAATGAGAGTCGTCAAAAAATTGAAGGCTTTCAGGATCTTGGCAGTCTAGGTTCTTCGACCGGCGTGGCTACAAGTGCTCTCGTGTTCATGGTCCGCGGATTGTTGAACAATTGGAAGCAGCCGGTTGCATAGTTTCTGACAGCTGGCAGTGTGCATTCTGGAACGCTGTCGAAACTCATCGACACAGTACTTGATGGCGTTATTGCTACAGGATTAGAAGTACGAGGATTGGTCTGTGATCAAGGAACTAACAATCAGAGTGTTATCAATAACCGCTTGTCTCTGGACGGTCCCCATTTCTTTTACGAGGAGAAGAAAATATATTGCTTCTTTGATGCTCCCCACTTGTGGAAGAATTTGAGGAATCAGATTGTAATGTACGACATTACATTTGATAGTCCCAGAAAAGCATCATGGCATGATGTGCGTGAGCTATGGAGGCTCGAGCAACATCAAATGACGAGGGCTGCGGTCAAACTATCGACCAAACATGTGTATCCAGGTATTTTCCAAAAAATGAATTGTCGCCTGGCGCTGCAAGTCTTTAGTCGCAGGGTTTTCGCAGCATTAATGACTGCCGGAACCACGGATTGTATCAAAAGCAATACCGTTATGGACACTGCATGGTTGTTCAAGGAGTTGAATGACTCATTCGACAATTTGAACAGTCGATGTCCTAATGATGCAAATCCGAACCGATGTGCTCTCTCTGATCAGCGTCCACAAGTTCAGGAAAATTTGGAAGACGTTTTAAGGCGTTCTGCCGAGTGGCGTACAGTTACTGATAAGGGTCTGAAAGTTCCTCCGTGCTTCAAAGGTGTCCAACAAACCATCCAAGCTGTTCTATTGCTGTGGGACGACCTCAAAACGGAAGATGTTAAATTTTTAATGACATCGAGATTAAATCAGGACCCGTTAGAAAATTTGTTCTCAATGATACGTTGCCATGGAGGAACGTACAATCAGAACCCTACAGCAATTCAATTCAGGCTCATCTTCCAGAAAAACATCGTCCTCAATTTAATGAAACCAGCGCAATCTGCAAATTGCTTGGATGATGAAGATGACACGCTGTTGCATGCCGATGTACAGGCAGCAGCGAATAACCGGACAAGAAATGTAGCTGAGCCCAGCACAGAGGCCAGCCAGAGCAATGCTTTGCAAATCCAATTTGACGAGGAGCCAGATATCGACAGCGATGACGAAGAAGAACCAATCGATATCGATGAGATTCTCGCCAAGGTTGGAAAATCACGTACAACGGAGGCAACGCTGGCAAAATCTGCAGTGGAATACCTAGCAGGTTACATTGCCAAAAAATCTGTTGATAAAACCAGATGCGAGCGATGTCGAAAAACGCTCATCCATCCTGATCCGAAGCTCGGTGATAGACATCTGTTGACCTACTTCCGAGCTTATGAAACGAGGGATGAAAAAGAATTTGGGCATATGTGCGTAGCGACCGATGGTTTTTCATTTGTATTTGATTTGATAAATGCAATTTTCGACGCCGGTTACCCGTTATTCAGGGCTCAGTATAATATCCAAGATGAGCTCTTCCGGCTGATGAAATCAGCTGTAAACCGTACACCCGAATATACTGGTTGGTTTGACGAAGAAATCTGTGGCCAACATCGTTGTGAACTTGCGTATAACTTAATGCGTGTGAAAATCAACAAAGATGTAAAGTGGATGGGCGAGTTATTGAGAGCTCAATCCATCCGTAGCTCGCATTCGAAGACTCCGCAAAAATTAACGAATCTGCGAAGTGCATAGTAACAAATAAAAATAGATCATGTGGTTTTCGTCGTTCTTTTCAGCATAGTACTTTCATTTGAATGTAAAAAAAAAAAAAAAATGGTTTGCAACTCTTCGGGGTTGATCGAACTAAAGTCGCAACGTCGCATCTGCTTGCAGGTGATCGAGTTGATCGAACTAATATCGCAACTTCGCATCTCTTCACAGAGATGATCGAGTTGAACGAAACAAAGTCGCAACGTCGCATCTCCTTGGAGATGATCGAGTTGATCGAACTAATATCGCAACTTCGCATCTCTTTACAGAGATGACCGAGTTGAACGAATCAAAGTCGCAACTTCGCATCTTTTTACAGAGATGATCGAGTTGATCGACAAAATAAAAATAATTCGCAACTCTTCGGGGTTGAACGAATCAAAGTTGCAGTTTCATATCTTTTTCCAGAGATGATTGAACTGAACAGCATGTGGGAGATATTATCAATTAGCCTCCTCGTGGCGTCTCCTGGAAATGCTCGCGATACCTGAGCAGCTAATAATTGATGAATTGACACTTATATGTATAAAACGTATTTCAAGAACTAGAATAATCTATTTGTTTTTGCATTACGTCGAATTTTCGGCGATTAGAGTCATTCATAGCTGTGAAATATATCTGTTAAGCTTGTTTCTTCAAAAATGTGAATCATATTCAACGGAATTTGTGTAGTACTTATAGTAATAGTAATTGATAGGTACTTTTTAAGGACGCTAATTGTTTTCAAATAGCACTAAATAACGTTCAAGGGGATAATAATTTTATAATCAGTAACTCTTAAAATCGTAAACGAATAAAATCAATACCTGACTAATCACGAAACAGAATTAATTAGGATAGACTACTTCATAATTAAAAATGGTGATAATTGAAGACTAAGACACCTCAATATTGCCACGGTCATGGTTCTGATAAAAAAAAAAAAAACGTAACAGTATCTTAATAGTCACCGTAGCTTCGAATAAATATGATATGCGAAGTTCCGAATGATGAAAATGTTGTTCACAAAAAAGAAAGAATGGGGTTTGTTAGATAAAATTTTTTTTATTTTATATATTTAAATTGATTGAATATTACTATATTATTTACAAATATATCGATACCCACGTTCTAATATGTCGTATCCCACAAAATTTGAGAAATTGACTTTTTTCGAAAAATGGAATGATAATAATGTTTTGCAGCTTATGTTTAAGTTTCCACTTTTCTCAATGGTAACAGTGAACTGTTTTCATCGTGTGTTGAAAATTTTTTCAAATGTGGTATACGACATATTAGAACGTGGGTATCGGTATATTTTCGTGAAGCTCGGGCGGTTCACGCGTTAAAAATGTAGATGTTCCCGCGTGCCCCACCTCGTCCGCCGCCGCGATTACTTCCGCCGCCGCGGCCGTCTCTGTCGCCCCATGTACGGCGATTAGACCATTTATACCTAAAAAGACGACATATTATTGGTTGATTATATAACAAAATTCGGCGCTACATATGACATATGACATGGTACATGTACTACATCAAAGATATAGAAAAAAAGTTGCAAAAAATTATTGCTTTATATTCAAATTGCTATTATATCCCCTAAACAGCGTGGTATTATACAAAAGCGGTCGTACGCCGAAAAAAAAGTCGTATGTGAGTCATGTGTTTTTTTAATCGTTGTATGTTCTAGAATCACTCAAAATACATAATATTCTTTGAACAGTAGCAGTTAAAAATTAATCCTCCACACAATAGGGCGCTACCAATGCAGTGCCACTCCTTGCCAATTGCAAGTCGACACGATGAAAGACCAAATGCTTGAACAATTTATCCGCAAGTATTAGGGTGTTTCATTTTTAGGCGATATTTTTTTTTCTTTGTCTTAGGTACCTGGAAATCTGATACTTTATAGAAAAAAAAAAAAAAATATCCCCGTTGGAAAAAAAAGTTCTAAGTGAATTAGAGGCTTAGCTCTTCCAGAAATTCGATTTCCCATTTGAATAACACGGCAAAATTTTTTTTTTGGTTTCAACTCAATTTTTCGGTATTAAAATTTTTTTTTTTTGAAAGAATTAGTATAATGCTTTTATAGGGCATTAGAGCCTTGTAATGTGTACTGTAAGTTATTTTTTTCATGTAAAATCAATAAATTAAAAATTATAGAGGACTTAATGTCAATTTTTATTAAAGTTCACCTTTCAAGCTCTGTAACTCCAAAACTATTAGTCGTACAGCTTTAGCTTATAGGAACTTTTTTGTAGAAAATTTAATGCCTTATAAAAGTATTATACTCATTTAAAAAAAAAAAAATTGAGTTGAAACAAGAAAAAAAAATCTCCCGTGTTATTTAAATGTGAAATCGAATTTTTGGAAGAGCTAAGCCTCTAATTCACTTAGAATTTTTTTTCCAACGGGGATATTTTTTTTTTTCTTCTTCAAAGTATCAGATTTTCAGGTAGGACGAACAAAAAAAAATGTCGCCTAAAAATGAAACACCCTAGTAAGTATGTACACTAACTTTTCGTTCCGTATTTCTTTCTTGCTTTGCTTTTCTTTTTGCATTTCCCTCTGCCCTTCCTTCTTTTTTCCCGTCTCTCTCCTATCGTCCCCTCTTTCTTGCGTTTTCACTCGGCTAGTCGATCACAAATATTCATATAAGCGATTAAAAGTACGAATTACAAAATATAGTGAAACCTATGGCCGGTGGTCCATGGACGAGGCGAAATGCGTGAACATTTGATATTGACGAGGTCAACTAAAGAATTATCATTAGATTGCAGTTTTCGTATAGTCCAAAGCGACAAAATTTGATGCGGAAAATAATTAGTGCGTGCAGAATCACGAATTTACGAATGAAGATGCTTTCGCTACATATTGACGCGCACCGTCCGAGAAGAAGTATACTTATATTAGAGAAACAGTTGAGATGGAAGTATGTCGTGATAAAAATTAACTTCGCAGATAAAAAGTTTGTCAGTCATTGGGTTTTGTAGAATATGAATACATGACAAACGTATGTTGCCTGGGACCCTATCTTTGCCTCATTTACCTCCTTTCTCTCCGCTATTTTATCTTTTTCTTCCTGCTTTTCTTTTTCTTTCTGCTTTCCTCTCCCCAGCTCAGCCTGCATCTCTTTCACCTTCTTCATTTCGTCCGCCAATTCTTCCTTCATCCTCTTCACCTCCTCCCACTCCGCCGCCAACCTAGTCTCCTTTTCTTCTTCCATATTCTGGTTTAAACAAATTAAATCATAATAGTTGATAAATAAGTAATCAGTTAGAAGAGTGAATTATGGAAGGATTAGGTCGAATTAGCAATTGACACATGCTCTCAGTTAGGCACTTGCAAGATATGTGTGTTCAAGCAAACTCTTTTTCTACGCCTATTTATTATGTGCTAGTTATACAGAGTGATTCCGAATTCGTGACGAATCTCTTGATGGGTTAATCCGTGTCAAAATTGGGATCGCAAGTTCCTCAGCCATTTTTCCGACAAACAATTTTTTTTCAACAATTTTTTTTTTTTCGCTATCATTTGTCAATCTATTGAAAGAAACTCATTCATTTTGATTACTTCTCCTGTTTTTCAATATTTCAACCAAATTCCTGATTATCCTGATTTTATTATCACTTAATGATTCACTGCCAGATATGATAGTTTGAGCGATTCGAATCATATGAAATTATTCACTGATATTCTATGAAATCAATGACATCGTTCAATGACTGAAGTCATCAAAATTATTCTGAAATCTGTCAAGAGATCACAAGAAAACGATTTTATTCAAAATCATTCGTGCATTATACCGTGACAATCACGTGAAACCGAATGGATCCATGCTACCGAAAAGCGAATATTTCGTATTTTTAGCAGGTTAACCACTCGTTGCACTGAAAACCCCTAGGGTGATTTTGGCGTGCGGTCGATGAAACTCGGCAGCCATTGTTGGACGTTGTTGATGGAAACCGGCTGACTGTCAATACATCGCGGAAGGTAGACATGTGGGGTTATGTTCGCTTATTTTAAGCAAATGATAAATGAAGTGAATAAAACCTACGTGAATAAGTTATTGATATTCATCAAAAATCGATCAATCAGTTTTAAATAATATCATAGTACAATCAACGAATTAACTTAAGCTATAACTGCAAATTAATTAGAATCAAAGAGTTCATCGAGAACAACCAATTCCTTGATTGTATTAAGATATCATTCAAAACTAATTGATAGATTTTTGATAAATATTCATAGCTTATTCACGTAGTTTTTATTCACCTTATTAATCATTTGCTTAAAATAAACGAACATAACCCCACATGTCTACCTTCCGCGATGTATTGACAGTCAGCCGGCTTCTATCAACAATGGCTGCCGAGTTGCATCGACCGCGCGCCAAAATCACCCTAGGGATTGTTCAGCGCAACGAATGGTTAGCCCGCTCAAATGACGTCATATTCGCCAATATTCGCTGTCCGGTAGCATGGATCCATTCGGTTTCACGTGATTGTCACGGTATACTTATATATAAATGCATTGAGAAATTTTCATAATTCGAAGAAATGCATAATTTCAAGCAACCGGAGAATCGGAAGGGGTCGTAAAACGTAGAAAGATAAAAAGGACGTATTTTTTTATTTTCAATCTATAAAAACATAAAAACAAAGAGAGAAACTCGGTAATGGTGAGGATCGGAGAATGAAGAGTTTACGTGGTTTGCCCTATATATTCGTATTGCGAAAACTTCGAAGAATAATAATAACTCGTATTATTCAGTGTAAGTCCGAATATGCAGAAGCACAAACTGCATACGCTAGCGTGCGGCGGGCAATTACAATGGAAAAATATTCAAGAGCTGTGAGATGTGACTTTGTGAAGCATACAAGTATAATCTCCCGTTGTCCTCAACAAGCACCTGTAAACTTCACAGCACTTTCCATATTGATCTCCAATCCGCGATGTTCTGGTAATTAATTGAAAACAGGTGTTGTATAGGAAACGAAAGGAACGTTTCGAGCGCGTATTTCCGCGATGCCAAAAATATCGAAATTCCTCAATTCGAGAAACAGCCATGTATATCTCTTTTGGTCATTTGCATGATTGTCATTTGCTTCAAATGTGTTTTATACCGTGCAAAACATATTTGTTCAAACTAAAGCATTTCTTCTTATCACCTTATTCAATTGCCGCGAAGCTCAACGAATTCGATTTAATGTATACTTACGCCTCAGTCACTTTTTTTGGAGCCAATTCGTCGTATTACCATAATGTCTACGTAGGAAGGCACGGGATTGCATGAAAACGTGTTTCCAGTTCGCATTATTCATCAATTAAAATTAAGTCACTATCAATCATCTTCATTTTATTTACTTAATTTCTGTGAGCTACAATGCGACACAACCGGTAAAAACACGCGCGTGGGGTCGGGGATATTTGCGATTCCTATAACTATCTACTCTAACCGCTCTGACGTATCATCACGAAAACGGTTTGTTCCAGTCGGTAATTGCAACACGGATCCAGCGAGTTTCAGTATTTTTCACTCGCTTCCTGAATATGCCGCTAGAATTACTGAGGGGGCGCTAGCTCGCTACGAATTTTAGTCGGCTCACAAAGGTTCATAAGGGGAGCTGTCTTTATAATATTCAGTCAACGCCTCAACCAATCCTGCATCTCTGACAACTACTCAGAATGTTCAGTGAAGAGTGTTTTGTATCGAAACATTTACAGGATCAGTCTGCGCAGTAATTTGATGACGTTTTATGCGGTCTTGTCTGAATAGAGACAAAATTAAGAACTATTGATGAATGATTTCGAGGATACGACAACGAAAAATAATCGTATCTTGTTATTATCACAAATAAAGACAAAAATCTCCGTATATATGAATGTCGAGAGAATTCTATCTGTCGCTAAATTATACGTGAAGTTGGTTAGGGCTGAATAAAATATGTTGTCTTGCATCAAAAAAATATTGCTTGAATGTAATCATATTATCGCCAGGAGAAGAGTTCATTTGTTAGTAATGTAATTATCTGAAGTTGGATATGACGAAATAAGTGTTTGTAGCAATGGAAAATCATTTTTTTACTGTCAACACATTTATATTCGGTCAAATAAATATGAGTACATTGGTTCGAGAACTCAGTCGAAGCTATTTAGCCTCTAGTGTTTCTTTAACACATTCATTTGTTTGAATAGATAATAGAATACAATTCAGCTCAAACTTACCTACGTTTTCATTCACACAATTTGAAATACTCAAATTATTCCAAACAAAGCCTCACATTTAGTCGGTTCAACCGTTGACTAAACAAAGAAATAGTTTGTGTAATCATAAAAAAAAAAAAAAACAATTCGATAATCAATTATAATGTTGGATGAACAAGGTTTGATGTTGATAGAATGAATTCGCTTGCATGTAAAGTCAACGCCACAATTTTGTCACTACATAGCTGTTTCACACGTTTCAAGCAACAGAATATTTATTTCATGCAATACGTTTATCCAAGGAAAAAATATTGTACATTGAACATTATATTTTGTACATGTTACCAAATATTAGTTAATATAGAATTTAATGTAGTTGAATTTACTGAGTCTCTCAACAAAATGGATTGCTTCAGTGAACAAAACTGACATTTTTGTTTCAATCAATATTTACTTGACTCAAGTGTCGAATGATTGAAGCAACTATTTCCACACTGACTGAATATATTCGGTTAATTCAAACGATTTTTTCCTCGGTGTATACATACTGGATCTCTGCTACAAGGATAAGCGCTATCTCCGACAATACAGAATCCTTCGGGTGGGTACAAACTTCGTCGGAACAATGCACTGTTGCGGAATAGACGAGCGTCGGGCACAAACCCCGGAAAACCACTAACAATGTCTATAAATGAACCGGAGGCATCGACCAGACCTTGGAGATTTATAGAATAAAATTGTTCCCGAATATAATACTGCTCGTGAAGATTAACCGGACAAACGATTCGGATGTGGCATCCATCAATGGCTCCCACGCATTGTCGAAAGACCGCGCTGTTTGCTCGTCTTGAAAATTGCAAACCATTGTCTGGCAACCTGTCAGATCTGTTACACTGGCAGAGCCATATTGGCAGACCAAGATGTGATCAATACGGTTTTTAATTGCTTATTCATTGCTAATTAATTACCCCAGAATGAATTTTATTGCTTTGGCCGTTTTTCCGGAAATCGGGATCAGCTAGCGTGCCAATACGCTGGCAAACCCGCAAGTAAAAAAAAATCAAAAAGATACCAAAATTGAGCGCTAATTTATTGCTGATTAATTACCCCAAAATCAGTTTGATTGCTGTGTCCGTTTTTCGTGTAATCGGGACCAGCTGGTGTAACGATACGCTGGCGGGCTCCTTTGTTGGAAAATTGAAAAACGGAACCGAACACAACACTGAAATTTATTGCTATTTTATTGCTTTCGGATCGTGCATAGTTCATACCGAACACGTCACCTTGCGACGAACCTTTATGATATGTATATACTGTAACGTGTGCGGCCGATACCAGCTGGCTGAACACGCGACATACGACCATACGACCGCGCAGATCGTCACACGCCGATCATCCGACCGTCGCGTGACGTCACAAGCACTATATAAGGCGGCTCGCCAGACCGACGAGCAGCGATTCGTACTAAAGCAGGCGATCGACTCACATCAAATCTTCAACTTATAACTCAGATCAAATCGCAGTATAATTAGCCAAAGCAGCATTTATAACTCAAATCAAATCGAAGTATAATTAGCTAAAGCGGCATTTATAACTCAAATCAAATCAGAGTATGATTAGCTAACGCAGCATTTATAACTCAAATCAAAAAACAAGCAGAAAAAGACAAACAGAAAACGAATCAGAAACACAATAGAAATAAGGAAAAATGATTATTTAAAAACAAACAGAAACAACGAATATCATTCCAATTATTGTAAAGAGTTTTTTAGAGAAATTGCCAGGGCAATTCGTAATTAACATAAAACTAATGAGAAATCTTATCCTTGCTTTTCATTTTATATTGTGTTTCCTTGCTTAATTAAAATAACTTCTTTGCAAAATAAAATCGTGATTAGCTAGCTAGATAGAAGGCAGCTTCGGTGCGCTATTCCGATACCAGCTCTGGTAGATCAAGTATCTATCCGAGTCTGTGAGGATAAGCTATCCCAAGTCCGTGACAAGGCAGCTTCGGTGCGCTCTACTGATACCAGCTCTGGTAGATCTAGTATCTATCCGAGTCTGTGAAGTTAGGCAATCCCAAGTCTGTAGATAGGAGGCAGCTTCGGTGAGCTATTCTGATACCAGCTCTGGTAGATCTAGTATCTATCCGAGTCTGTGAAGATAAGCAATCCCAAGTCTGTAGTTAGGGAGGCAGCTCCGGTGCGCTTAACTAATACCAGCTCTGTTAGACCAAAAGTGTCTATCCGAGTCTGTGCAGTAAAGCAATCCCAAGTCTGTATTAGGGTTCAAGGTGTTACGCATTTTTTCCTACGAGGGGCTCCAAAAATCACACCCGTGACAAAGAATTCACCCGGACTAGCGTAATTTCACCGGCCTTCCGCTGGTGAAACATACGCAGTAAGTTACAATACCTATATTAATTAAGAGAGTACCATCTCAGCTTGAGGGTCTACGCTGAGGCTTGCAGAGTCTCGACTTTGGGGATCGCACGGCGGCAGGAGAAGAAGGAAGCAATTGATTTCCAACCTCTATACCAGCGAAACTGATAACTTCTGGTTCCTTTCGTACGAACGAACGACTAAAAGTATGAATATGAGTAATAAGAAATCAAATGTTGGAGCCTTATGGCCAGTGCAAGAGACGAGTGACCGTTGACGTCAAGACTCTCAGATCGTCTCTAGAATTTTATTTCCCGAGCAGACCACGCGTTCTTACATTCATAAGCGTTGCTTGATGCAACACCAACCGAAACTGATAGATCTCACTGGTGTCCAAGTGCGAAGTAAATCATGTTCACCCTCTCCGTGTTTATAGAAGCTTTATTCATTTCTGGTTTTCACATACACCAGTAAAGCTACATTCACTTTAAAATCACTTGTTCGAGGTACAATCTCAGCACCCACATCGTCATATTCGTACCAACGGGAATTTCGTACACAAATGGCTGTGTAGTGTCCACCGCTACCATCTTGATCAGACCTTCTCAATACCTTATCTGGTCCATCGTGCCTCGCAATGCCAACCAACGTATATAATGTTGACTTCGATGAATATCGTCGAAATTCCGGGGAACTTCATCGAGCCGTATAACCATAGGTTTGTCAGGTATAGCATAAAGCTCCTTGATAATCAAATCCCCTGAACAGCGATTGTTAGCGATGTGAAAATGAGATAGAAACAGAGTAAACGGTTGATATGACTGCGGAGTGCATGTGCGTGAGCGCATTGAGCTGAGCGAAAATTGTGCGTTCTAGAGTGTGTGATACAGTCTTTTCATAGATTATTTTTACTACATTTTCCAAAGCAAACAACAAATATTGAATATCATTCATAAAATAATGACAAAAATAGGCTCAAATTTTGAAGGTATACTTCGTTTATATCTTAGAGCATATGTTTGTATTGTAGAATAGTAAACAGCCACACTACGAGTGGAATTAAAGAACATGATCGCAAAAATACGAAAAGTAGAAATACCACAATGAATCATTTTGGAAATCATCGAGAACTCACTTCAACATATGGTATATGAAGGGTTTAATGGAAAAATAAAGTAAATAACTATAATGTTCTTTGTCTTTGGTAGTTTATTGTTTCTCCCTCTGTACTCGTCAACCTCTGCGGGCCTGTTTCCGAGATCGCTCGGAACTTTGCGTCCACGAACAATTAGCGAGCAGCAGAAACGTGCACGTTTCGTGCATCCAAGAAATCGCTATCCTCGAACGATGTTCAGATCACTCGAATCGAGACTCGTATGCGCTTCTCTATCTAGTTAAATTATGCGTGGCAACGCGGCAAATCTCAATCACGTGATCCAAATATGCGCTTTGGCGGGGAGCGTTTGAAAACAAACGCGGGTAGATTGACGCGAGCCTCCAGCATCTTTTACCTATTTATGCCAATTTCGTGATTGACTCTTCTTGAAAATGACCGAAGATAAGCGAAGGTGCGGCAATATCACAAATAATCAGAAGACACTTTTAACTGAGTTCATGGGAAAACACCCATTGTTGATCAGTGGAAAATTTAATTCTAAATTCACGCTGAAAGACGCCGTGAAATTGTGGGAGAACATCACGTTGGTGTTGAACGCTGCTAATGGGGCTGAAAAATCCTGGAAAGCGTGGCGTAAGGTATGTGTAATACAATCCAAATCAATTATCCGTAAATTTTTTAGCCCATCGTGATTGAATTATTATTATATTGATTGTTCGTCATCGTTATTGATCGACAAACAATAGTATATTGTGTACCAAGGAGGCAAAATAGGTCTTTTCACGCCGAGCGTACATTTGCAATATGAGTCGTAGACGAGTCGAAGACGAGTCAAAGTCTTTTATTGAAATCTTTCTCAGAGTCCTGGCAAGATTTGAGGTCACGCAGCAAATCAAAGCAAGCCAATATCAAGCGCCACCAGTCTAAAACAGGGGGAGGTCCGGCTTCAGAGGAAATATTAACTGCTACGGAGGAACACGTTCTGTCGTTTATCGGCACAACAGCTGTAGACGGCCATGCTGACACGGAAGAGAGCCAAGTGAGGCTTGTATCCATAAATGAGGTACAAATGTTCAATTAAAAAAAAATAATTAATGATTATTCAAATAATTCCTTGTATTATAAATTATTTTTCTGGAATTAGTTTGCTTATACTAACAATGAGGAAGAATATGAGGTTGACTGCTTAGACGAAGAAGTGGACCTTGCTGTAGTAGCTAATACGCAGATGACTGCGGAGGAAATCATGCCTAGTACCTGCACTCTTACTCCTGTTGCTTCCAAGACTACTGGGCAATCATCGCAGCTAACTTTCCAGCAAATAGCAAATAAAACTACAGTTAAGATCCCAAGAAAGCGTACTGCGTTGAGAAGGCTGGAGCACACAATGGATACTGCTGATGAATTGACAAAGATTTCAAGACTGACATATGATCTTAAACCAAATAGTCTAAGAGCCAGCGACGGATTTGGCCAAGTCATTTCATAAAACCTGAATGGTTGTTTATACTTAGGAATAGGTCCCCCCAAATATGAAACCGTAAATGCCAGACCGCTGAGCCGCTGCGTTCTCTCACCTGAGGCAGGTGAAAAAATAGGATTTTCAAGTCATAGTATAAAAGTCAATTTTTTCATACGATCCATCATTGATGTTCCCTGATTATGAAATGAGAATTGACAGACCGCTATCTCCTTGTTAAACTATTGGCAGACCTTATTATAGGTGTTAAAAAAATAATTATTTTCAAGTCAGAGTATAACGTCTGGCGTTTTTTCCTTGATTCAGTGTATTATTTATCCATAATATTCGTAAAAATGCCAGATCACAATGCTGTTGTCATCATGTCGAAAAAACCCTTCAAAGTTCCGTAATTTTCGTGAAAAATGTGGGCAGCCGCGGCGAGCTGAGGAGCGCGCGGGACGAGCGATGTAGGAGCCGGGCGCCGTGGAGGGGATAGCGTACAACAGACCAAATAAAACATACGCGCTCGCTGCATTTTGACGTTTCTCGTTATTTATACATATACGGTACAACCGAATCGTCACAAACAAAGGATAAGATGGGTAATTAAACTATCTATTTGTATATCATGCTAAAGGAGTACGAAATACTATAATTGTAAGCCCGTCATAATTATTATGTAGAATATTATTCCTGATATTAGGCAAGGTGTACCGTTTGGTTTTTCATACATATAAAGATGATAAAAATTTATTCATATTTTTCTTTTTTACAGGTGTGATATTTATTTTTTATTCAAGATTTTTTATAGGTGTAATATTTATTTCTTATTCCTTCACAATTCTTGATCTTCGTTATCAGTCACTGCTACCTTCATCAGACTCTCATGAAATCCTGCTTCGTTCACTTGGTTTGTTTGTTTGCTTGTTTAGTTCACGCATCGTTTAGAGTAGTTTCTTTGTGATTTTCAATAAGAATATGAATAAATGGCTTCATCAAAGCAGGGCTGTGTAATTTGCAGCGTAGAAAGTGATGAGAAAATCGTGCTTTTTACTGAAGTAACATTGTTTAAGTGTAAAAGTAGTCTAATAATCAGAACTTTGCACAAATTGAAGCATCATGAAATTAGTTTGCCGTCTACCCCAGATAATTTAGAAGGTTACCATATATCCTGTTATAAAAGCTTCACTGCAATATCAAAAAAATATCGCGAACAGCACACGTCGTTACAGGGAGAGTCGAATGAGGATGACCGCCCTCAACCTTCGATTTCGCAAGATGAGAATTTCACATCAGAATCATCGCAGGATCTCATAGCGGAGCTCGAATCGAAAGATAATCCTACGGCATGTATATTTTGCAATCGAGAGCGGAGAACCCTACATAAAAAAATACAACGTACTTGTAAATCCACGATTTCTACATTTCATAACATCAAAACAGACGCACTTCAAATTGACGATACTGAGTTTTTGCAAATATTGGAGGAAAAAGGTGCAACATGCAAAGAATTGTTTTATCATGCGGTTTGCAGAGTTGAATACAAGAATAAATGCATATCTGCTGTGCAAGCAAAAAGTAATACTCTCTTGCAAACTAAGAAGTCAATTTATAAAGAAGCTTTTGATGACCTATGTTTGTACATACAGACTGAAATAGTGAAGAACGGAAATAGTATTATGCTGTCAACGTTGTGCTCAATGTTCAGAGATATGTTAGAAGATAAAACGGTCGCGGAATTTGTAGAAGATGAAGCCTCGTATTCTCAGCAACATTTGGAGCACAAAATACAAACGAGCTTCCGTAATAAAATTAAAATAATAACGCTGCGTAAAAATAAAATAGTTGTTTCAGCAGGTGGTATACAGAGTGACCTGAATGATGCGATGTTCTCGTCATTAGAAGAAGATGATTTATTGCAAAAAGCCGCATTGGTATTGAGAAGAAAAGTATTAAATATAAAGACGAATCAATTACCGAAGGATTTGACGACTGATGACATTATAAATGGTGAATGTTCGGTACCAAAATCATTGCATGACTTCTTAGTCACTCTAACGTGTGGTTCTGATCAGCGACGTAAAACCAGTACTAATCGTTTGAAAAAATGCGATTCATTGGCTCAAGATATTATTTATGTCGTAAAAAATGGAGAAGTAAAAACGTCAAAACACATGGCTCTTGGATTGACTTTGAAGAGTTTGACAAGCAGCAGAAAAATAGTCGACATTATAAATAAGTACGGACATTGCTGCAGTTACACCGTGGTAGAAGAACTTGAAACAGAGTTGACTTTTGCTGCGACCGAACGTTCCCAGGTCTGCCCAGCTGGTGTATCGCTAAATCCGAATCTCTGTGAAGGGGTTGCTTTCGATAACTTTGATAGGTTCGTTGAAACCAGCAGTGGCAAAGATACTCTGCACGATACAGTAGGGATCATCTTCCAGTTTTCCCAACCTTGTAACAGCGAAGAATCGGTAGATATATCTGATGAATTACCACAAGCTGAAATATCCGGACAAGAGAACGATGAATTGTTGGAGGATCCTATCGTTGAGGATTTTCAAGATACGGATGAACAAACATCTTTAGCCATACCTGCCAAAAAGACGACCGTGAGGAAAAGAAGATCGTTTAACGCAATCACTCCAGACATAACACCATACCATAAGAAGCCTCGATTCATCAACTATTTGTTGCCATTAGATAGCAATAGAAGGGAAGATTATTTGGACAGCTTAGCATCAGCAGTTAAAAAAGATTTGCTCTGGATCTTTTTACATGCTTTTAAAATACCGAATTCGCCCATGTGGGTAGAATTCAACAGCCAAATCTATGAAGATAATACTTCAAATCAGAAAATTGCATACCTTACTCCGATCAATCTTTCTCCGACTGATAACTCTGTTGTGCT
This sequence comes from Tenthredo scrophulariae, assembly GCA_963978835.1. Taxonomy (NCBI): domain Eukaryota; kingdom Metazoa; phylum Arthropoda; class Insecta; order Hymenoptera; family Tenthredinidae; genus Tenthredo; species Tenthredo scrophulariae. The sequence continues at coordinate 14,029,013 of OZ022232.1, forward strand.
ACACACCCTGCATGAAAGCAAAAAAATTGCTGAAGAATGTTCACAAAGATATATACAAGTAACCTATGATTTAGCTATTTCTAAAATAGCTCTCCAGCTTCAATCGTTGGAAGCACCACTATTCAATAATATCTTTATTCACATGGGTCAATTCCATATTATGCTGGCATTTTTTAAAGCCGTTGGCAAAGTTATCGGCGAATGTGGTCTATCGCACATGATGGTTGAGAGTGATTTGTTAGCTCATGGTTCAGTGAATGGGTTTACTACTGGTAAAGCCTTTAATCGAAGCAAGCGACTACACCAAATTGTTTCATTGGGATTTCATATTATGCATTTCGAGGCATTTCTGGAGCATGAGTCCATCGAGATTTCAGAAGATATGAAGTTCGAACTAGAACAAATGCAAAAAACAAGAGATTGTACCGCAGTAAACGATGGTGGGCCAATTTCTAAATTAATGGAACAATACTCTGAATATAGAGAAAAATCGACCACAGGCGAATTTGGGAAGACAGCACAATTTTATCTACTTTACCCAAATCTCGTAAACTACTATCAAATGTTATCCAGAAGCATCCGCACAGCAGATTTTGAATTGTACAAATACATTTTGCCAAAGATTTCGAACTTATTTTTCATATTGAATCAGCCGAATTACGCCCGTTGGCTAGTGAAATACCATGAAAACTTGCGAAACGTCGAAAATACACATCCCGGCTTGGTAGAAGAGTTCAAGAGAGGCTCATTTGGAATTAAAAGAACTGAAAAACCTTTCTCCAGACAGCCCATAGACCTTACACTGGAACAAACAATTAATGCCGATGCAGGAAGAAGACTAACCGGAGTCTCACACTTTACAAATTCCATTTCTGCTCGTCAACGTTGGGCAATAAGTCATGCTATTCGGTCAACGATAATATCTTATGTATTGCAGGAAATAAATTTGACAAAGACTCAAGACGTCACATCAGACTTGGAGGCTAATAAAATGAGAAAACATGTGGTCTGCGTGGATACGTTCATGAAGACAGTTAAAAAGAATATGAACCCATTCGACAAGAGCCTCAACAATGATCTTCTTTTCAATATTGCTACAGGAAGAGCAGCAAAGGATTCTACGGCCCATTTTTTTATTGAATGTTGAAAAAAACGGCAACTGCTTACGTGAAAGATTTATTACGGAATGTTCGGAAGACCCCCAGAGATTTGAAAGACCTATTAAAAGAAGTGCTATACTCAATTGTTCTTCAGATTCTGAAAAAAAAAAAAATAACAATCAACGGTAAAGTGCAGGAGATAAGAATGCAGAGAGATTTATTCGGCCGAATGCTTGGCATATCAATGGAGCACGGTGTCGACATCGCACTAGTTATGACATACCCTGTGACTCCGGTCCCTATGTCTATGTGTAATATCGACGGAAAAATCTGTAAAACTCAAAAATCTGTTTTGATGAAAATTTTGGAAAAGAAAGTAGAAACTGCGTCACCACCACGCTTCGATATTGTTATTCTGGATGGATTCTTTATATTGCATCTGATGAGAGATGTTCCGAAGATATTTGGAACTATTTCAAAAAAATTTCTGCAAATGGCTACTAACTTTGATGCACTCAGAATCGATATAATTTTCGATCGTTATTTTTCGCCATCAATCAAAGATAGCGAACGTACGTTAAGAGACGGATTCAAGAGTAACCATTATAAAATCAGTGGACCGGATCAGGTGAGGCCTGCCGATTTTGTAAACGAATTGAGGAATAGCATGTTCAAGGAAGCGCTCGTCGATTTTTTTAGCGATCATTGGAGGTCGGATGAAATGACTTCGTTTATCGGTCAGAAAACTATCTATCTGAATCACGAAAGTTGTTATCGTTATCATTTGAGTGGAGAGGAAGTCATTCGCGTTGTGGCAGCGGAACTGGAATGTAACGGTCAGGAAGAAGCTGATACCAAAATTGTGTTTCATGCATCACGAATAAACAATCCTTCGAACGTTTTACTAAAGTGCTCCGACACAGATATACTTATAATAATGCTGGGAAACATGGAAAACCTCAACACGACGTTGAACATTTGGATGGAAATCGGCAGTGGAAATTCTTTGAGATATATTGATGTTATGAAATTATATGATTCCTTGGGCAAACAATTATCTAGGGCATTACCAGGTTTTCATGCCTTTACGGGTTGTGATTATAACCCTTCTTTTTATCGAAAAGGAAAAGCGAAGCCCTTCCAAATTCTCCAAAAATCGGCTGAATATCAAGAAGCGTTCGAGGCTCTTGGTAATGTCAGCTCAACTGAAACAACAGATGATATTTCTCGCATCCTAGAGAAGTTTACTTGCGAAATATATGGCGTAAGAAAAATACACAAAGTAAACGAAGCAAGATTTCATCTATTCTCATTGACGTACAAGCCATCAGGAGATGTAGAAAAATTTCAGAAGAAATTAAAGAATTTTGATGCTTGTAATTTGCCACCATGTCACGACGAGCTCTATCAACACTTGCTCCGCGCTAGGTACATTACCAACATCTGGAGGAATTGTCATTTAAAGACTTCAAATTTGGAACCCCAGAAAAATGCGTGGGTTGAGAAGAACGGAAAATATGAGTTCGTATGGTTCACGGGAGAACAATTACCAGCTCTGACTTCTGATGTAATAATCCAACTGCAGGAATCCACTGAAGGAGAAATCATTTCAAGTAAGTACCGAAAGACGTCTGTGATTATTAGATCGATTAAAATGAAATATAACTCCAATTTTTATGTTGCAGATGAAGTAGATGAAACGTCTGATGAGGGTAGCAGTGAGGACGTGACTGATAACGAAGATCAAGAATTGTGAAGGAATAAGAAATAAATATTACACCTATAAAAAATCTTGAATAAAAAATAAATATCACACCTGTAAAAAAGAAAAATATGAATAAATTTTTATCATCTTTATATGTATGAAAAACCAAACGGCACACCTTGCCTAATATCAGGAATAATATTCTACATAATAATTATGACGGGCTTACAATTATAGTATTTCGTACTCCTTTAGCATGATATACAAATAGATAGTTTAATTACCCATCTTATTCTTTGTTTGTGACGATTCGGTTGTACCGTATATGTATAAATAACGAGAAACGTCAAAATGCAGCGAGCGCGTATGTTTTATTTGGTCTGTTGTACGCTATCCCCTCCACGGCGCCCGGATCCTACATCGCTCGTCCCGCGCGCTCCTCAGCTCGCCGCGGCTGCCCACATTTTTCACGAAAATTACGGAACTTTGAAGGGTTTTTTCGACATGATGACAACAGCATTGTGATCTGGCATTTTTACGAATATTATGGATAAATAATACACTGAATCAAGGAAAAAACGCCAGACGTTATACTCTGACTTGAAAATAATTATTTTTTTAACACCTATAATAAGGTCTGCCAATAGTTTAACAAGGAGATAGCGGTCTGTCAATTCTCATTTCATAATCAGGGAACATCAATGATGGATCGTATGAAAAAATTGACTTTTATACTATGACTTGAAAATCCTATTTTTTCACCTGCCTCAGGTGAGAGAACGCAGCGGCTCAGCGGTCTGGCATTTACGGTTTCATATTTGGGGGGACCTATTCCTAAGTATAAACAACCATTCAGGTTTTATGAAATGACTTGGCCAAATCCGTCGCTGGCTCTCCGTCTAAAAGTATTATGAGCAAAAAATCGAGCTATATAAAAGAAATGTCGAAGCAAAAGAACGCATCGCTTGTGCGTTAGAGGAGATCGCAAATCGCGATCAATCAATGTAAATTACAACACATACAGACAGACGTATACAGATAAACCGAGAAGAAGACACAATGTTATTTTTTTTTTTCCAATAATTCGCCGAAGTTCACGATTGATATAATTTCAATTTCAATTATTATTCTCCAATTCTCAAATGTTCAAGCAATGAAGTTTTAAATAATATTAATATTAATTAGGAATATTTATTTATCTGACATTAGGTATCTGGATATTTAACAAATTGTTTAAATATATTTTTTCGCAGTCCGATTCAGACTCTCGTGAAATAATTAGTGATCAATCTTCTTTGCACCAATTTACCTGCAGCAAGATCCGGATTGATCCTTCTCGCGTTGGCTTCGTTCTGGTTACCAAGATCACCGTTGCGCACCATTCCAAGATCTAGGTTTTCGTCGTCTTCTTGAGGATCAGGATCTGGCACGTTGTGTGTTATACACATATTGTGTAAAACTACGCAAGTGTTAATTATCCTGGATGCGATCTCAGGATTATAATGAAGGGTCCTATGCTTCAGTAGACAACGAAATCTCATTTTCAGCACTCCATTACATCGCTCTATGATAGAGCGACAACTCATTTGCCTCTCATTGTAGCGTTCTTCTGGAGTATCTGGTAGCGGATCGGCAATGGGTGTGAGTAGCCATGGACGTAATGGATATCCAGAATCGCCTAAAGATTATACTTGCCTATAATTACTGTGAGAGAAGTGTAAATATAAAAAGACATCCACGAATTTCCCGGTTAGTCACCTAGTAAGAAGAAATTCGGCTCTCGTATAGCTCGATGTAGATGCTCCATTGCAGTGAGAACATTACAATTGTTCCATATATACACATTATGGGTACTTCCTGGGAAACGTGCATTGACATTTAAGATTTTTAGCCGCCAATCACATACCTGCAGAATCATAAATAATGTGTTAGTATTCAGGTGCCAAATGAAATCCTATTATAAATATAGTGTTACTTACTAATTGTACGTTGATTGAATGGTATCCTTTGCGATTTACATATAAATGCTCGGGATATAAGGGATCGTCAACTTTTGGTGGGACTATTGCCACATGTGTGCAGTCGATGCAACCAATCACACCTGGAAAATGATACTTGGCATGGAATCTGAAAGTCAAGGCACATAAATTACAGATACCGCGTTCAAGAAAATTATCCACCTGAACTGAATCTGAAAGCGGTATCGTAATTCAAGAGATATTGTGTATATCTATGCGAGTTACTCTTGACGCAGTGCTCTAAACTGAGGTAACGTGCTCGGGAATTGAACCCAATGGTTCATGATTTCTGGCCTCGTGACAGCATTGACGACTTCATGAATGCAACGTGAAACTGATGACTGGCTCACTGCAAAATTGACATTCCGCCCAATATCCATTTGATAGCTTCCACTGGCAAAGAATCGTAGAGCTATCAAAACCTAATAAGAACAATGCAATTATAAAATTGCCTGCATGGAAATATATATATATATATTGTAACTTTGCGTGGGTATCTCAGGCTCGGAAGCTGTAGAGATACCCGCAGTTAGTGTGAGTTCTTTACCTGAAAGAGTTTATATAAAAATTGGGCTTTTCTTTGAGGTCGAAAGGCAGGGAAAAGGATGGGTACTCCACCAAAAGCCACCTATCTAACCTTGTGATTTTAAATTTAACTAGGACTCGGGTAGAATTAACTACCAAAGCCGTAAACGATCGGACTCGGGTCAAGACCAAAGCCGAGATATCTCTAATTAGCAGAACCGGGAAATTAATCCAAGCCTGCTTTTCCTACTGCAAAAACTATCTTTCTCGGATCCGGGAACCGTGAGATTCCAAGACCGTGCATCAGACTCGGAATCGACTTCCTTGGCCCTCGGACGCGGAGAAACGAATCTCAACGCCGTACGCTCTAGGTTACAATCCAAAGCTGGTCCCTGTTGGCTTTATAAGGAAAGAAAGGTTTTTAGGACAGGAGCCAGAGCTGAAATATCGGTTGAATCTAGCATGCGTTTAGTTTACAAGAAATGCATTTAATGCCGGATTACAAATTTAACTATCTCTAATCTATCCTTAAGTTTACGCTTTTGTCTTTATCTAATTGTGATCTTTGTGCATAAAGTTATATTAAATAGAATTCCCAGACGAAAGACTATTTATTGAATGATTTTTCTTCTAATGTCTCCTGTTTCTAATCATCGATTTTATGTGCTATATGACGAAGTGAACCTTTATCTACTCCTCATGATTTTATCGTTAAAGTAAATTGAAATCAGTCATTAGAGCTAGTCGCTCTAATGCTATATGATAAGAAATTACAATGAGTCGCTGTGGTGTTCTACCTACAAACGCTGCCGTGCTTGAAGTCGGTGCTGCTTATATACTAGTGATCCCCTCCTTCTTGTGTGACGTCAGCGTCTGGTCGAGTGTAGAGGATTAGGATAATCCTCTACTCCTTTGTTTTCATTCTTTCCGCTAATATTCAAGCCATTTCACAGCTTGATATGTTACAATATATATATATATATTTATATCAACTTACATAGACCACCCTGTATATTCATGAAGTATGTATACTGACGCCTGCGTATGCATCAATCATAATTCTTATTTTCTATTTAAGTGAGAAAAAATATATTAAAAATTTTTAAATTACCTTTGTCGAAACATCCAAGGCAGATGTTCTTGATTGTAGAGTCATATACGGTTCTACGGAATTTATCAAATCATTCACCAAATCTTTGGGAAGTCGGAAAAGCTTGACAAACTGTGCGTCACTCAATGAAAATGGGTCATCCCGCACATGGAATCGCCTATGAGGGAGTTCAGCGTTATATTCGGCATTTTCTACTGCATTTATCACTTGCAGATTTATCAAATCGTTTAATGCCATCGTCGGGACTCAAAAGACGCTTACGATTTAAAATAATTTATCAACGACAAACATTTGAAAACCCAAAACGTATACGCAATTGGAAAGCGAGTACGCAAACCTCACTCGCTGCAAAGCGGTCGGAAAATTGCGCGCACGCTTCTGTTTCCTGCGTCGAGAATACCTGTTCAATTTTCCCGCTCGCAATCTGGCGATTGCGCATATGCTAGAATCTCGAGGATAGGCTCCCTGCTCGTTAACACGTCTTGAGTTGAATTGGCCATATTTGAGAGCCAGCATATAGGTGGTGCAGCACACTCCTAACATGAGTGGCGCTGCTTGTCCACTCCCAACACTCCCTCTCAAGCTAGACACTCATCAATTTCACCACATATAAGTGTAAATATATATATATAAATATATACATACATGGTGTTGCAAAATTCGTGCACCACCTGCATACCAGCGGATTCCTTGCAAAAAATTAAGACGAGTGGCCTTTGCAAAAATGTCCGCGGGGACTTGGTTTTTCCGTAAAAGCACTTAATAACGAACCAATCAGCGTTCGTCTTTACAAAAGCCTGTCTAAAATCTGCAACGCCGTCTGCCCCACTACGGAGAAAAAGACAATAATGTGTGGTGTTCCCCGCTCCGCCTGTCTAATGTTAAGCGCTTACGGTGGCTGCGAGCGCGGCGGGAGGAGCGGGGCACACCACATATGATTGTCTTGTTATCCGTAGTGGGGCGGACGGTGATGCGGATTTTAGACAGTCTTTCCTAAAGACGAACGCTGATTGGTTCGTTATTAAGTGCTTTTACGGAAAAACTAAGTCCCCGCGGACATTTTTGCAAAGGCCACTCGTCTTAATTTCTCGCAAGGAATCCGCTGGTATGCAGATGGTGCGCGAATTTTGCAACACCCTGTATATATATATATATATATATATATATATATATATATATATATGTGTTGTAACATTGCGTGTTACTAGGCGCTCCTTACCCCTTGGACGACCTTAGCGGAGTGTCCAAAAAATGAATGCATGAATAGGGTGGCCCCGAGGCCGGACCATAATTCCGAGAGGCGACCGTGACCGACTTAGATCTGTGTGACATATTATTTATTCTTTTTTTTTTTCTTTCCGACTTTTCTCTGACATGTGGGAGACGAGGTCCATCTGACGGTTGAGCCACTCAGACAGAGACGCACCCTGACGGACGCACGACGCTAAGTACCGGGTGCTTGGATCCTTTCGACGGACACCACCTAAGCTCTGGAGGTTAGTTCCGGCCGGGCTACCTCCAACGTTGAAAGTGAGGACACGGGGGAGTGCCTAGGGCACTCTACATCGAGGGAAATCGGTGGCGGAAGAGATTCCCGCCACCAAGAAGAACCTGCAACCCATGGTCCTCCGATTCACTGAGCTAAGGACGCCGTGGTGGACTTCGAATTACGCGCGTAGCGACAACAAGTCGCCATATTTAAGGGATCCTGCGCTCGATGCGAAAATCGATATTTGGCCGTAACACGAGGGCGCTGATTACCGGCGCCATGCGGTCTAGTCACTCTGCGTTAGACTAGCGTACCGAACACTCGTGTGTTATTGAAAGCTAACATAGTCCGTTTTCGTTTCCTTTTGCTTCTTAACCCCGTGGGTTATTACTCTCGTGTACTTTTTTTTTGTTGGTTTGTGTGCACTCGAGAAACCGAGGGCGTGAGATGAACTACGGCCGAGAGAAGGTGCTCTTTGTCCGGTGGCTGGAAGACGGTAAGCGTTAGCCATTCTTACCCATGCTAATTTGAATCTGGCAACGGCCGTCTGCCATAGTGCCTAAGTGCAGCCACGAGGCTAATTAGTATTTTTTGGGATCGAATTAAGCCGATCTCCGAGAGGTAGGCCGTCACCAGTGTCCCCGTGTATTAGAGTTCGAGTTCGAGTCTTTGTTGTATGTTAATTTATTACCTATTCTAGTAGTTTCGTCGAATCAATCCCTGTCGTACACGAGTGCGACAGAGATAGTGATAGTCGGTCACTGTCGCTCTCTCTTCCTCCTGCGGGGAGAGGCGAAGCTCGAGGCTTAGTCCAGAGCCTCTATTTATTTCAAGTTCGAGGCGTAGTTCGCGATTCGAGCCATTGGAATTATTTAAAATATTAATAGTGCAAGCCGCAGAGTTAGGTTAAGTTAGAATTAGGTAAATTTAAGAGAATTGTAAATAATTATATTCGTTTTTCACCGTGAGGTTTCGCCTCACGGGGGCGTACCGATCGCCTATACACGATCGGGAGCGTCTTTTGTTCTTGTTAAATTATTGAGCCGCGAGGCATCTATTTTTGTTAATTTAATTTCGGTCGAGCCGTAGGCTCTAGCTTTGTTAGCTGTTAAGTTATTGTGATTTCCTCCTCGTGGAGAGTATTTAGTGTTTTAGCTAATTTATTGTCTCCCGAGGACCCGATTTGTCGAGTTCTTTAGTTTTGTCATATTTTTCCTTGTTATTGCTATCCTACGTGGAAGCCAGTAGTTTGTTTGTTATTGTAAAGCTCGGCAAACGCGGCCAGGTCGCCTTTACACGGCCTGCAGCCGATTCATACCCGAGGGGAAGTACCCCCGGGTACACGATTTGTTAATTCTATTTTTTTTATCATTCAATAAATTCTGTTTCGTTATTAAATTCTAAATTTCGAGTCGTTTGTTAACGCCCCGCTAATCCTCCATTTGATCCCGACCCCTCTCCGCGGTACTGTAGCTAGCCGACGCTTCGAGTACCCGTAGGTAAAATTTTGGTAATATTTTGTTTAGATTTTTGTAAGCGGCGGTTATCCGCCTGGCGCCCAACTTTTCCGATTCTCAGTTTCGGCCAATTGTAGAGTGGAGGGACCTCGGAGCCTAGCTATCCGGTCTAGCTCCGGGGACCAATAAAAATCCACGTCGCAGTGTGTATATTATTATTAAGCTCTTGCTAATTGGATATTTTGGCTTAAAAAGTTTTCTTATTCTAACGTTTGTACTTAAATATCAGAGTCTTCAGTTAACACAAATAGGTTTTCATCATCGGGAACGTTTAATAATGATTATTAAACGTTCTTACCAGCACAAGATGACACTTGGTTCATCTTGCAGTGGGAGCTTGGTGACCTTGTCACCATGTTTTTTCACACAACACCTTTTATAATAAGCCTCTGATGAGGGCAGCACATTACTGCCGAAACGTCAGTCCAATTCACTTCAAAACAATTTGACTCGACTCGATTGATTGAGCCCCTTCTCAAACAAATAGGTTTTCTTTCGCGTCCGTTTTTCCATGTTCTCTTAGTTTTGGGTGATCTATCTCTTGATTCTCCTTATCACATTCGTCATGCTCATCATAATCTGTAACATGGTTTTGAATTCGATTAGTATACATTCATATTTAATAGTCTTAACGTTAATCTTTCATGAGTCACAAAGGCCAAAGATTTGGTAAATATGTCAGCAAGTTGTTCGTTTGATGGGACCCAGGTAATCTTAACGTATTCCTTCTTTACACATTCTTCAACGTAATGTTCACGTCTCTCAACTATATGCCTAAGCTTATTACCACCATCCACCTTGGCACATACTTGAGCCGCCAAGTTATCACAAAACAAACTCATGGGGTACAGTTCTGTTCTTAGGATAAATTTTATAGAGTTGTGCAGCGACATTAACTCTTGACATGTTTCGCTCATGGCTACATATTCTGCCTGGCAGGTGGACAATGCTACACTAGGCTGCTTGTGGGTTCTCCAAGCGACTGTATCCCCACACAGCTGTATAGCGAATCCACATGTCGTAAGCCCTCCTCCGCAGTCTGACAGACTTGAGTCAGAATATGCTTGTAGGCCCTCCGTCTTAGCTTTGTAGTGTAGCGCATAGTGCCTTGTTCCGGATAGGTACTGGAACACTCTCGCTACCATCTTCCACTCAAAGTCTGTAGGGTTAATTTGATGCCTGCTCAACACATTTACTGCAAATGAAATGTCTGGACGAGTTGCACTTGCAAGATAAAGCAGTGAACCAATTGCCTCTCGGTATTGTCGATTATTCACTGTTGAAGGAGTTTTCTCATCGCTTTCTCTGTTCTTTCGATCTCTATTGGCCACTTGACTTGTGATCATAGGTGTGTTTACTGATCGAGTCTTATCGAACCCAAACCGTCCTAACATGTTATCTATGAACTTCCTTTGACTCAACTGTATTGTTTTAGTTTCAACATTGCGATATATCCTAATTCCAAGAAATTCTTTTGGGTTACCCAAGTCTTTAATTGAAAATCTTTTGCTTAGGTTATCTCGGACCTGATCCAGTTCGTTAGATTCGTTTCCTCCCATCAAAATATCATCGACGTAGAGGACAACTAATATTATTCCTTTGCCAGTATTCTTAAGGAATAGACATGGGTCTAGTTCATTGGTGAAGAAGCCTAACTCTCTCATCACTGATGCAAACTTATCATTCCATTTTTTGGGCCTGATCTTAAGACCATACAGAGATTTGATCAGTTTCCAGACATATTTTTCTTTAAACTCTTTATCTACCGCAACTCCTTCCGGTATTTCCATATAAATTTCCTCTTCCAAATCTCCATATAAAAACGCGGTCTCTACATCTAGTTGTTTTAGTTTCAAATCGAATTTGTTTGCAATTGCAAGAAAGGCTCTGATTAAGGACATTCGTGAAACTGGCGCATACGTTTCTCTTAAGTCGTAGGTATTCTTATCTTTGTAACCTCTAATAACTGAACTACTTTTGTGTCTTACATCGCCAAGCTCATTGCCCTTTTTCCTAAAAACCCATCTTGAATCAATTATATTAGGTTTGTTATTTCGTGCACTGGACCTGGGACGTTCGACAATTTCATACACATCTTTGGTTTTCATGGCGTTCAACTCTTCTGGAATTGATCTAAACCAGGAATTACTCTCCGGTGAACTGATCGTCTCTCTGTATGTTTGTGGATCGCCTTGGATTTTTGCTAACAAAGCATAATATGCAATGTCACTTCCTACTTTATTAATATTCAAATCTTCTGATTCCTCACAGAGTGTGGAGAGGATTTTTGATTTATCGAAATTTTCGCGCGGTCTACCTCGCATTCTTTTAGCAGAAGGCTCGTTGTTATCTCCTTCTCTTTCTATTCGCTCTGTATTGTCCTCACTCCGTTCAGTGATGTCCCTGACTTCAACTTCGAAATTTAGTTTACTTGTTTCTTGTCTGTTGGTTTTATTAAAGAAATCTTTATATACCAATCGTTCTACACATCTAATGTGTCTACTTTCGTAAAGTTTCTTTTCTTCTGGTACATAAATGATATATCCCACGGGGATATACCCTACTATGAAACCCCGAAGTGCTCTAGTGCTAAATTTAGTACCTTCTTTCCTAGTAATTCTGGAGTAAGCCGGACTACCGAATCTTTTAATTTGGTTCAAATCAATGTTCCAATGAGGAGCAAGTTTCTTAAGAGGAATGACCATTTCGTTAGCTTTGTGCGGTGTACGGTTATACGCATAAACAGCTGCCTTGACTGCCAGATCCCACATACTTGGTGGAAGACCGGAGTCGAACATATATGCCCTAACCTTTATTTGTATAGTGCGGTTGAACCTTTCTGCGACCCCGTTATGTTCCGGCGTATCCGGGCAGGCTAATTGTAATTCTGCTCCGAATTCATTAAATACACTCACGGTCGCTGCGCCGGTGAATTCTGTTCCTCTATCACATCTCAGGTAACAGAATTTTTCATCCGAGCCTAATACATTTCGCATACTTCGGATGTATTCCTTTAAGTGTTCACTAACTTCAGTCTTATTCTTCATCGGATAGGCTAATGCCGTTCGTGAATAATCATCGATAAATACTACGATAAATTTATATTCCTTGGAATGAGAGATGGGGCTGATTGGCCCCATTGTATCCGCGTGTACTATTTGCAATGGTTTCGTAGGTCTTGTTCTGATCTGATTGAATGGTAATTTGCAGCTTTTAGAGATTAGACAGGTCTCGCAGTCCGCAATGCATTTTTCTATCTCTAATCCTTTGATGTTAACTACCTCAGGGTATAGATCTGACAATTTTTTGAGATAACCAGCTGACGCATGTCCTAATCGTCAATGCCAGAGCATAACCTTATTGAGTTTACGTTCAGGTCAATTGGAAACACTAGTATGTTCTATATCTTTGTCATCTCTTGCTGGCGTGTGCTCGTCTAATGACTGAATCTTCCTATTATTTAAGGTACAGATCAAATCTGATTGAATATTATTCCCGTCTTCAATCGTTTGATTATTCATGATTCTAGCCGGTTCTTCTTTATTTGATTCCCCCATGCTAGATTCTATGACCCTTTCACTCGCCCTCTCTTCCTTAGATTGACCATTTGGGTCCTTTCCCTCATCAGCTAATTGACTTTTATTACTCCTCGTATTATACCTATGATTGACGTTATTATTGCTAATCAACGCGAAAGCCTTTTCCTTTTCTATCTTATTGTTTTCATCCTTTGCAATCTTAAGTTTGATTTGCCAAAATGGAGTTTTGTATATTCCTGTAATTAAATTTTTATTGGAGATCGGGTCGTAGATATTAATTACTTTGTTATCTAGATATATCTTTAACCCCGGGTCAACAAATCGTTTCAATGACAAGAGATTCTCAGTTAAATCCTCAGAATACAGTACATCTTCAAGAATAAAATTTTCACCATCGTCTGTTTTAATTTGCACTTCTCCTATCCCTAAAGTTTCCAAATGTCCGTTTTTATTGGCACATTTGATCTTTTCTCGTTGATCTGTATTTAAGGTTTGAAATACTAATTTTGTTTGCTCAGGTGTTCTGTCGCACCAGAGTCCGCAATAAACTGAACTAACAAGTTATTCAGGGCCTTATCGCTACCATCCTGCATCACCTTATTCTTGGAACACAAATTAGCAGTTTTAGACATGTTTAAATTACAGTTACCCTGATAGTTCTCTCTCATCGTTAGGGTGGATGAACCACGATAATCCCTATGGCTTTGGGTATTGCCGCCGTGCCTCTCGCGGCCACCACGACCGCGACGGCCACCACGACCGCGACGGCCACCACGGCCTCAACCACCACGGCCTCGACCACCACGGTCCCCTTGGCCTCTGAAACCACCACGGCCTCCTCGTTCAGCTCGGGAGTTGTTCTGATTGCTCGTTGAATGACCTGGGTAATTATCTGTATTTTTCTCATACTGCTTGTGCCTCTTGTGCGCAGAAGCATCAGAGTCACCAGTTGACCCCCTTTTATTCCAAGTGCAATCACTACTTATGTGGTTTCCAACTTTATTGCATCGATAACACAGGATCTCTCCTGGAGTTGGGCATTCTCTGCCCATATGGCCATTTTTGCCATAAGAGTAGCAACGCATTGGCCTACTACCTGTACCTCGTCTTGATCCTCGAAATTCCCATCCTTGATTATAGGAATTCCTACCAAAGCCAGATCCGGCCCTAGCGGTCATTGCGGCCTTGGGTAGTCTTTTCTTTGAGTGTGTAGCTTCTTCCTGTGGAATGTAATTTTTCAATTGGATATATGTCATTTCTTGCCCTGTTGATTCTCGTAACAGGCAGTCTGCGATATTAACGTTTGGGATTGCATCGACAATTGCCTGCATAAAAAGATCTTTCTTATCATTCTCAGACAATTTGTCCGCTTTACGCGTATTTTCATAAATTCTGATTTTCTCTTCAAACAGATCCCAGAACTCAGGTGCAATCTGTTTCTCAGGATCATACTTAAGGTTGTTTAGATCATTACGTGCTGGCAGTCTGGTTGTCCTATTCTCTAATCTTTTGAATTCACCTAATTTTTCTATGATATCAATGGGCTCTTTAATGTCTGTGATTTTAGAATAATAAGCCAAATCAATGTGGTTAATTATTATATCCCTGACTCTGTGCTTGAACTCAGTCAATTTGTGGTTGCTTACATTTTCATGTAACTCTTTATTTAATACATAGTCTAATTTCTTGGTCTTAAGTTCCGACATAAGGAAATCTTCAAATACAATAAATCTTAGACTGTTAGTAAGTTTATAATTTCGAGTAGTACCTGTCTCTTTACTAGAGACTTCAATTTGTATTTTTTCGGCTATCTTTGCCACTGAGTTCATATTGGTTTCTGTCCCTTTTTCTGCTAGGATTGAATTTATCTTTTCATCGACATATTTCTTAAGATCAAATTCGGTTGTTGGACTTGTGTCTTTAGAATTCAAGTTTTTATAATTCGCATCTTCAATATATCTGTTTATACTTACCACCTCTGAAGATTTACCTTGGAGATGGCTAGGACTTGCCTTGACGGTCTCTTTAAGGCTTACCATTGCACCGCTATTAATTCCCAGAGTATCCCGATCCTTTGTTTTCTCAACATGTAGATCTGCGTTTTCCACAATTTCCCCTTCTTCGAGGGATTCGTTGTTAGAGGTGATGGCCCTTTTCTCCCCAGTGCCTTTTTCGCCTAAATTGTTTTTCATCCTCACGTCTTGAGTTGTCCGAGCTCTGACTCGTTAATACTGAGTGGTGAGCCAAATAGCTCCTTTTCTTCAGATTTCTGTTGTTTAATAATTGTAAAAGGATATTTTACAAGTGTGTTTTCTGTGACTTTAGGAAAATCTCTGCTTCTTCTCTCTGAAGTATTGTTTTTGGACTTTTCTGTGCTTGTATTTTTGGAGGTTTCTTGATTAGTTGACAACTCATCATGGGTTTCCTGCTGTTGACTCTCGTCTTCAATTTGCTCAGTCAACTCGGCTGTTGGTGATGACTTCTCAGCTTGTACAGGAGACTGCTTGCAGTCATTGTTCTTAATTTGCTGTTTTTGCACTGATTCTAATTTTGGGGAGCGTTTGTCAACAACTCTTTCAACTTGTTCTTTGTTTATGTTTGCCTGTTTCTCCAAAAATTCTTTTTGTGCCTCGACCAGCTTGCCTAGATAGTCTTTTGTTCTAATTTCGTGTTTTTTATGTAGACGTTCTAGTACTCTCTCTAATTGCTCCAACGTAACATATTTGTTACTTTCTTCGGTGAGTTGAACTCCTACATCTCCCCTTTGGTTGGAATGTGATCGTGTGTCAGTGTCCTGGGCTGTTAACTTGATTTGAGGCGTTGCAAGCATTAAGATTTTCTTATCGCTGGACCAGGTGCTTTCCATTACTTGTTTTTCTTCTCCAGTTAGATGATGATCTACAGGAAAGCAATAATGACGTCTAAGGAATTGTTGACTATTTAGGCTACAGAGTGGTAAGGCCGAATATATACTATTACCCCCCGCAGCGTGACCGATCGGTTATTGTGGAACACACACAATAAGTCGATGTTAGTATTTGTTTATACTGTTTCTGGTTTGTTCAATATACCACGGATCAACAATGCCGAACACAGACAACTGATTCCCGTAGTATTCATTATTTGGTTTGAATGTGTGATCGAGCTCTATTCTTATCAAATTACTCGTTAGTTGGGCGCTGATCTGCTCTTTATTTTAAATGTTTACCTCTCTTAATTTGTTTTAAGTTTTAAGTCGACTTTTTACGTTCTCATCTTAATCTATCTCAACTTCCCATCTCAATTTTTCGTAATCTTCGGCACATCTTTTACTACACACATAGAGTAACACATCTTTAGCTAGTTTTCAATTATAAATGCCTATCCTGAACATTCTGGTTTGTGAAAACACCAAGTAAATTTTTCCTTCATTTCCCCTGGCCAGGTATATTCTCTCTCCCGTTGGTGTGTGTTGCAGTTGTAACTTAGTCCACACTCTTGTTATCGCGTCATTAATCTTGTCGCTGATACCTAGGATTTTTCAAATATCATTAGTATAGTCAGTCTTCGCCGCGCACGCCGTGCCACGGGAACCCACACTCGCACACTAGTCTTAAGTTAGGATCCTTTTTGCGTGACGCTCCCGCGAGCGCAGCACGCGGCACACCGCTAGAGTCATTCGGGTGTCAGTTGTTACAACTGCTTTTTGTTTTATTAGTACGGGCGTTGCTCACGTATCCGCTCCTTCGCTTTGTAGCCCCACTTTTACTTACAATGGTCGCTTCCTTTTCCGTTGCCCGCCAAAACCCTCATGGCTTTAGACGGCCATGCTGAATTTCCAACGGAATTTCAACATGCTTTCTTTCCACTTCTTTTTTTTTTTTTATCTTGTCTCGTCTTTGATTCGATATTATTCATGTGTGCATTTGCACACTTTATCAGTCACCCGCTTTAATAACCATGTACTCACCCTGCACTTCGTTCGCCTTATCTGCCATAATACCGTCGATCGCCCTTTTTGTATAAATCTCTTTGTTTTCTTTCTCTTCCTTCAACATTCGTCTTCAGCACCCCACTTTTGTTTTATCTCTTCACACGGCAATGCGACGACCACGTGGGTCCACCGAGCAAGTTGGCATACGCACGAACCGCGAGGGAACAGCAAGGATGATTTTTTTTTTCTTTTTTTTTTTACTTAATTTT
Organism: Tenthredo scrophulariae; assembly: GCA_963978835.1. NCBI lineage: Eukaryota > Metazoa > Arthropoda > Insecta > Hymenoptera > Tenthredinidae > Tenthredo > Tenthredo scrophulariae. The sequence goes on from OZ022232.1 coordinate 14,046,199, forward strand.
ATTTACTTTGTCGCGCAGTGGAAGCGTCTTCGGGCCCATAACCTGAAGGGTTTAATGCAAAAATAAAGTAAATAACTATAAGGTTCTTTGTCTTTGGTAGTTTATTGTTTCTCCCTCTGTACTCGTCAACCTCTGCTCGTTAACACGTCTTAAGTTGAACTGGCCATATTTGAGAGCCAGCATATAGGTGGCGCAGCACACTCCTAACATGAGTGGCGCTGCTTGTCCACTCCCAACAGTATACACTTATATCGTCCTACTTTTTTTTTCCTTAGGCTTAACTCCTTTCGGAATGTAGCCTACTATATTGTCCGCCTAGTTACCTGTTTTTGTAATATCATTGCTGCCGTATCCTTGACAATTTTTTTTGTTGCGTTTGGCTTTCCTTTTCATACGAACATGTTCGTCTATAACATCTTTCATTCCGTTAACGGTGCATGCAGCTTCGTTTATCTGTAAGACTGTCAAGGGCTTTACTTGTAGAGGACACCCTCTTTCACAAACAGCTGTTTCTTCAATACTTGGATATTGTCCGAACAATTGTCTCGCTAGACCTCCTACGTTGACCTCACAGTCTACTTTAAACATATGTGGACAACTTTTGGATTCTTCCAACGCGAGTGTCTCTAATAATATTCTGCCTCTACGACGATACACATCACTAGTAATACCACGCCTAAGACTATGCATGACCATATTATGGACTCCGTTTGTGCTCTATTCGAACTGTAATCAAAGTAAATTTTTTTTTTTATTCTGACCTAAAGGTAAGAACATTAAAAGTAATACTACCTTTTCACTTATATGGTCATCATCTGCGGCTGCCACCAGCAATATTTGATACAGAGTATCAAACGCACAGGTCCGTATGAATACTGTTTTGTTCCCATCTACATTTACGCTCTCCAGATTCATACTCGAATCATTTCTAATGACGGGCAAAGCACGACATTCAGACCCTGTTATCCTGTCTTTTATTATTTCAGCTTTTTCCCCCAAATATAACGCTGCTTTGCGCTTTGCTTTCTTTTCTCCTAAACCTCTCCAGTTTTCTGTCTCCCGATATCCAATTATGTTTCTTGCACTACCTGATCTTGAACAATTTTTGCAGAGCCTTTTTTCTTCATAGCCTTCAAAATCTGTATGGGAAATAGAACATTGCGGTAGCGCATGCACTGTAATCCCGCAAACGTCACAAACGTGCGCTCCATCAGGTTCATGGCCATTGCAACACGCAGGACAATCATCAGCGGCATCATTTTTAATTGCATCTAATTCTTCGCCAACCGTCACAGCATTATTTTCATAGATAGGAGTGCAGAGAATATTATCTTCGATTGTTTGGCTTTGATTTGGCTCCGTGAGATAATCATTCTCATGCGGAGTAGTACAAGGAACATCTGTTGTATGATGTGTTGTATCAAGCCTTTGATTTAGTTCTGCTAAGAGTAGACGCCCTTCTAAATAATCCAAGTGGATACCCAAAAATTTGTCACTCCTCAGTGGAAGTGATTCATGTTTCAGCAATCCATTTTTGAGCTTGTTAAACTCTCCCTCAGAGCCAGCACTTGATGCTCTAGAATGTATGCCGAATTTGCTCGCAACTATATTTGACCACATCGGGAAATAACGAAGGTCTTTTATCAAGTGTTCAGAGAACTTTATTTTATTTTGATAATATGCATTGAGCTCGATTCCCCTTTCCTCTTTTGCTTTTTTCGCTATGTCGTCGATATTATTCGCCCACTGAAGCCGTATAAATTTTCAAAGTTATCGGCTTTATCGCAGAATTTTCGATTTTCGTATTCGACCTCATCTTCCTTATCAGATTCAAGATTGTCATTTTCTAATATGATATCAATTTCTTTACTTAATGAGGGATCATTTTTTCCTAAAGAGGACAGTTATACAATATCATTACACAGTGAGTGACTGCATGGGTACGTAGCTATGGTGATTCTTATTCCGATGTGTTTCAACAAATTTCTGGGGCACGTAGCTATTGGGTTCTTATCGATCAGAATGTAGTGTAGTTTTCTCAAATCATTTCCAGATATACCCAGTTTAGCGATCACTGCTACGCATGAAGCTTATCACCGCATGACACACGAAATTCTCTAGAAACAGAAAAAGAAAAATCACTTCGTACGGTTGTACCACTTATTGATGAGCTTTCGAAAGCCAAAGATGACGATCTTCAAATTTCTATCTTCTCTCCAGTAGATTATATATGAGAGTTCTGGATCCAGCCTTCTTTACCGGACATCAGGCAGTAGCTAAGTTACCGACCGCGCCGATAAGTTATCGACGATCGGATGGTAACGATTACCGATCTTTGTTACCGATAGTCTGATGGTAACGATTGTGGATTGCCGATCTTTTTGTTACCGACAATCGAATGGTTGCGATTTTCCGCCATGCGATGGCGCCACTACTGATCTGTTTCTTGGATCAAGGTAACGATGGTCGATCTTTGGTTACCGATAGTCAGATGGTACTGATGTTGAATCGTGGTAACGTGAATCATGGATTGGCGATGTTCCGTTACCGGCAATCGAATGGTTGCAATTTGCCACTGGGCGATGGCGCCACTTTCGTTATCGGTAGTCCCGCCGGTAACGATTTTGAATCCAAGATTGCCGATCTTCTGTTACCGACAATCGGATGGCTGCAATTTTTTCCGTTTCGCGATTGCAATTTTCCACCGTGTGATGGCACCACTTTCGTTATCGGTAGTCCGATGGTAACGATTCTGAATCTAAGATTCTCGATCTTCTGTTACCGACAATCGGATGGCTGCAATTTTTTCGTCTCGCGGTGGCGCCACTACCGATTCGCCTTCGCATCATGGTAACGATTACCGATCTACCGACAATCGATCCATGATGGCCGCTCTGAAATATCTAATTCTTAGCTTACATATATATGCGAATTATACTAGCTGAAATGCTCAAAGAGCGGCAGGGGGTATGTTATATGCAAGCAGTGACGCGGATCATCCGATAATATATGTTTTTTTATTTGGTATTTCTTAAGTCTAACCTATTCTAAAGTAACAATTTTCTTAAAACTAGCCTAAACTATATTTCTTAAGTCTGACATATTCTAAAGTGAAAAATTTTTTTCTTAAAACTAACTTAAGCTATATATTTACAAAGAGGTCTTTCTTAGAGTAGCTTAAACTATATTTCATAAGTCTAACCTATTCGTAAGTAGAAATTTTCTTAACTCTAACTCAAACTAGGGATATTGCCGTTCGAGCGGAATCACCATCGGTTGCGGTGGTGGTATGTCGGGGGGATGACGACCTCGACGACGATGACGGCGAGCTCGGACTCGATCGTGAATACTCCGATGAGGACGAACTGGGTGATGGCGATCGACCTTTTTCCATATCTATTTGGATCGTCTCCGTATCTGAACCCGCCGCATCTTTCCGCACGGAAGACATAATATCCAAGCATTGGATGGGCGATGCTGTGGCATTTTCAGTAGTGGCCGCACGCATCGCCCAATGATCATTAATTTGATACTGCCGCGTGATGTTTTCGATCATTTCGTAGTGCACGCCCGCGGTTTCATTAATGAAGTTCTCATCCACATGACTGTCGCGCAAAAAACGCAGCACCACCTGCGCGTTCTGAGGGAATCGCGCCCTCAACTCGGCCCTTCGCCGCAGTTGCGCTGCCCGCTGTGCAACTCTTCCGTGAGTTGGATTCATCTGGATTTATCACACATTCTTATATTAGCATCCGTTAAAATTTGTGTATTCAATACCAACAACATACCTAATTTTTTTTTTTTTTTTTTTTTTTTTTTTTCTTCTACGCGTTTAGTTTCGGAAATTCTTCTTCTTCTTCTTCTTCTTCTTGATGCTTTACTCCGATTCTATGAACTTTCGCTATTCACCGATCTTTTCAAACTGGAAACGGGGCGGGGGAGAGTTGGGTTGCATCCTATTGGCTGCACACCTCCCCCGAAATAAAATGAGGCCCAACCAACCAGAGAACAGCTCTCAAGACATCCTCCTACACCATAAAATCGGTTAGTCTCAAGACTCGATCAATAAATCAATGTGATTTTCGCTGCTCTAAAATAAGATCAGCCAAAGATGAAGATGGCAATAAGAAAATATGGGTTTTCCGCATTCGTTCACACGGTACTGCTTGCACAGCTGCATGCATACCGATCCCACGCAATAAATCAGCATGATTTTGGCCGCTCAAGAGCGCTAGAATTTTGTTAATCTGCAAGTGGTTGGTGCACAACCACCAATTCATATATGTGAAGAAAGTGTCCTTTCTTTAACTTAATTTAAATTAACCGCGCAACATCAGTTCGCGTCCTATAATCGAGATGTCGACAGGGATCGATATATGACAGGTAGATAGATGAAGATAGAGAACACATGTGAACATTACTTACAAAATTAAGAAATTGAATAATAAACTAAAGGAGAAGGAAACCGAGGAGAATAGACTGTAATTGTCGTTTCTCTTTCTTTTAGGTAAATGTTATTAAAATAATATGTAATAGTATGTAATAGTAGAAACCCTTGTAGATACACCACATGTAAATATAACCTCTTTCTTTTAGAGCAACACTTTGGCTATTTTCCTGAAAGTTCCCGTATCATCTTTGGTCTTATATATATATCATGCAGATAAAATCAGTCTAACATAAACATTGCAATAGGAAAGTGGGTTTTCCACATTCGTTCACGCGATACCGTCTGGACACCTGCATGCATACCGATCTCGCGCAATAAATCAGCAGCTCAGTCAATTTTCGGCTTTGCCTGAGACCACACACGGAGCTGTTAATATGGAGCTAATATTGGATGTACAAGGGTTTGGGCGATTCAGTGATAAATTTGTGATAAAAGAGCTGGCTGCAATAAGCATTCGCGCGCATGAGGAATATAGACAGGGTATTACACGCATCCTCTTCAAAGCACCATGCTCCTGGGTGACTCTCTCAAGCGAGTACAGAAATCTTAATTCGTGGTTGACACGGCATCATCATGGAATATCCTGGATTGCTGGAGAAACGCCGTATAGAGATGCGGAGAAAACTGTGAGAGAGGTTATGCATGATGCGCGTTGCATTTATGTGAAGGGATTGGAGAAGAAACGTTGGATTGAAAAAATCCTCAATGACGACTCAAAAGCGGTGATTGATTTGGATGAGCTGGGGTGTCCGAATTTTCGAATACTACGATTGGAATTGCATGTATTTCATAGGCATGGAGACTGTCATGGCGATGTACCGAGAGGCTACCATTGCGCCTTCGAGAACGTTCAACGGTTGAAAAACTGGTATTTGGAGGAGGGCCATAAAAAACCCTCCCCACATGTCTCGAGGGCGGGGGATGATGGCTTGAAAGTCCAGAGCTCGCAGGGAGCCGCATTCGTACGTCTAGAATTCTCGCCATCAACGCATCTTCCACGTATATTCGAACCCGCAAACTCTCTCGAGCAAGGTAAGAATTCTATTACATGATAATCATATTCAATTATAATATATATAAAAAGTAAGTCCGTAATATTCACCTCCCTGCAGATGGACTTCAGCAGCCTGAACAGCACTAGCCGTATGGACAATGATATGCAGATGAAAAAGATGTCGGAGCTGGAGATTGGACAAAAGTACGACATCACGAAACTGAGGCTTGTGAAAACGAAATTTGGTTGCAGAATCATCGCTACGATTGCCAACGAATATATCGTGTTCCTGCCTGCGAGAGTTGGAAAGGCTCTAGAGAATGATTCTACTCAGCTGGATCAGTTGAACAACGAGGCGGATCAAGAACGCTTGCAGATACTCTATCTTGGAGGCCCATACAATAAATTTGAATTCTGTAGCAAAATCTAAACACACACACACACACACATGTATATATATGTAATGGGAATAGGTTAGGGTTGAATAAATAACAATGAATTTGCAATTACATTTATTTATTTATTTATTGTTCCTTCAGTTATTTAGAATAAGCTTAATCCATAGTTCTCAAGCATGATGAATCCTCAAAATGTAGCTAATTTTTTGACGGTGCCACTGATTGGATTGTATTCAACAATGCGATCATGTATAATCATACAGTAGGCTGAAGTATTTGCCGGGAATGCGAGACTAGTTTCAAATTTTAAACGAATATCCACCGGACCACTCTTTAACGACTCATTTTGCTTGGAACAGTCTATCGTAATGAGCGGAGCTCTGTTTGAAAAATCATTTTTCGACAAAAGAGGCTCGGATTCTTTATCATAGTATGAAATTTGAAAGTTAGTGTACATATTGTAGAGAATAGCGTATTGATTGTGAGCAATATCAAGATTCGAATTTCCATAGGGATAGCATTGCGAGTTTAGAAAAAGTTTCACATCTCTAATCATACAATGATCGAATTGACTGGCATTTTTCTTCGGATCGTTTCTTCTTGCGGTTTGGAATCCTAGTATGACGTGTCTTGGCTTCTCTAGTTGTGTAGATGTCTTAACAACCCATACATGTCTCGTTGTTGCAGGCAGCATCGGGTACTCGTACATTTCCCACGAGCGGAAACTCATAGATACAGCCGGATCTTTGGCTATATAATTGAGCATTTTGATCTTTGCAGGATCCGACAGTCTGATGTATGGTAATAACCATTCAATTTTTTCGAGCGAAATTTTGATTCCCTCCACGGTGGTTTGATAAATGGCGCTCGTATCATTGTTCGATCGGGTCAAAATCAGCTCATGCTTTGCATTGACGATTATTCGATTATAATCCTCGGCAAATCCGAGTAGAAAATTCAGTGGTATAACAACATCAAAGTACCCATCGGCGTTGGTTAGCTTATTATTATCCTCCAACCAGCCGGTATTCTCCAGGAGATGTCGTTGTCCTGGGGTGAGTGATAAGTACCCCTTCATAATACTCGTGATGCCCACATTCTTATTCTGGTCAATCTCATGACCATTCAGCTCGTAACGCATCTCGCTAAACATGTGACACACAGCCATATTGACCAAATCAGTGCTTTCACCAACAAGGCTGCCATCTGATTTTGTAATCCGGCCATAGATGTGGAACGAACTTTTGCTAGGTAATACACACGTATCTTGGTTCTGCACAGCTATGCGGATCTCATCATTATTTTTGAATGTAGACGCGGCATATGGTTGATGTGCATGTATTTCACAGTGGGCAATCGACTCGTCGAAGGTCACAGGTGTTTGGATTTTGATCATTTTCGTGCTGGGCATATGCAGATATAGCAACGAATTCTTATTTTCCACCACAACGAAGTCGAAGTCCTAGGCTCTGGAGAAACTGAGCGTTCTGATCTGTCATCCGAATCGGAGCTGCACGATGACTGATGATGCTTGGGCATGTTATCGGGCTTTCATAACTACTACCAGATTTTCTTGCCCCCTCAAACACAATGCCCATATTATCTCAAAGATTTCACGTGTAATCGTATAGTTACAGTTTCACCACGAAAATGGATCAATTTCCCGTCCTGATCGACTATTCTCAACTGTATATCATGTATTGACCGTACGGTGATTGGATGGTAAATGACATTTGTCGGCACTTCCACGATCTTATATCCGGGTGGTACGGTTGGGAAAAATTGATGAATCGTATGTACTTGATGCTCGTTGATATATGCACCCGTGGTGATATTACACTCAACCCGCAAAGCGTTGACTTTGAGTATGCGAACGGGTAACTTGGATTTGTGGGTAATACCACCTTGGAGAACATCGGGGGTGAAACCGAGCAAATGACCAATGGAATCTTTCGGGTGGAAGTCTATCTGTTGATTGCATCTGATTTCGCTGAGTAGCTCATTGTTATTAGCTTTTAGACTAAATTTTATATCATCAGGTAATGCTCTTTTCAAATAATTTGCGATATCTTCAATTTCATAGCTCCCAGTGGGTATGGTAATTATTGTGTTGGGCGACGCATAAAACTTATTACACCCCTCATCTATATTGGGTATTGCGTTGAATGTCAAGAGCTCTATCAGTCCGAGAACATACGTCTTTGTCGGTGATAGCTCGATAGGGGGAAAATATTGAGTCCTCAAGACCGACGATTCCCCGGAGAATATCAACGTGAACGAATCAGCCATGACTAATACCACATCAACAATACGCATACATTTTATAGTTGTCCACCGAGAAACTTGAGGCACAAGTGACCGCAAATTACTGTGTTATATTCTTGATATCTCTTATGATTATATTTTACGCTACCAACACCGAGATATTTCATGAGATCTCTAGGCGGTTGTAAATCACCAGAACTGTCGAAATACACCGCATCGTTGCCGTTTTTTGTGTATGCACCCCAATGCGTCCCTGGACCGTCTTTATCATCAAGATTTATGATCGCAGACTCACGCTTTCTAGGCCCTGAGCAGGGTAAATCATTTCGCATAAAAACACCACGAAAATGTGAAATTTTCAAAGCTCTTGCATAGTTGAGCAAATCGGCATCTGTGAGGGCTCGGAGTGGTAGCTTTATTAGTTTTTTGCTGGCTTCAAATACAACCCCATACCCTTCTTATACGGTTTCAGGTATAAGCCCTTTCCTAAAGCAATCGCCTCCATTGTTGCGTTGTGTCGCTTGGATTCTTGTAACTGATGTTTGTTTGAATTAGCTTCATTGACAACCTTCGCTATGCCCGCAGCACCGCCCGCTAAAGCACCTGTAGCGCTAAGGGCCGCAAATATTGAGATAAGAAACGGTAATAAACCACCAGTTTTCTTAGGGACGGGTAGAATACGAGGCACGTGCACTTTTCCATTCGACATGGCCGAACGGGCACCAGCTAGAGCGGACTCGATAGCTTCGGAACCAGACTTCATGGATTTTTTTGCTGCCTGTATAATAAATTTCAATGTCCTTTTCTTGTTCTTGAGCGATGCCTGTGTCTTGACCCTCTTCATACCCATACCCAGTTTGGATCTTGCTTTCATGGTGTTGGTGACCGCCCAGGCGACAGCTTTTTCGGCTGCACTTGCGTCTTTAGCCAAAACCCGATTCCAAGCCCTCTCGGCAAGCACTTAATCAGCCTTATGACGTTCCGCGATATTATCGTGATTCTTGGAGTATGCGATATCGTGCTGTTTGCATGCAGCGTCTAGAGCATTGATGCCTCGATCACCACGAGCTAACCTCTTTGCCAATTTCGTGCCAGGTCCGCAGTACTGATAACCAGGAACATGTAATTCGACGGGGAGATTGTTGATAATTTTATTTATTAATCCACAACCGCGCCTTTGTCTACGTGTGTGGCCAACCATGGTCGTCCATGAACTAACATGAATTCTATAAAAGCACGTATTTTATGCATGAATATATTAGTTTGCATTGCGACGCTTGCCAAGCATCATGAAATTTCTGGATCAAACAATTAAATTACCCATTGCCAATTTCGATAAATTGGTCGAGCGAAAAAAGAAGAAGGGGAAACGACACGGGGCCCTACTACCAAATAGTGTAAAGGCTGTCTTTCGCGGGCCTTCGAATTGCGGTAAAACTGATGCTCTCCTCACACTACCCACCCACGCTAATGGCCTTCGATTTAAGAATGTGTACGTCTATTCAAAATCCCTCAATCAGCCCAAGTATGAGTTCTTGAAGAGGTTGTTGAAACCGGTCGAGGGGATGGGTTATTTTCCGTTTGATGAGCACAAGGAGGTTGTAGAGCCGAAAGATGCGCACCCCAACTCGATTATGATTTTCGATGACGTGGCCTGTGAGAAGCAGGATAATATCAGAGCCTATTTTTGCATGGGGCGGCACAGAGATGTCGATAGTTTTTATCTTTGTCAAACATATGCTCGAATACCGAAACATTTGGTGCGAGATAATGCAAACTTGCTGGTTCTTTTTCGTCAAGATGAGATGAATTTGAAACACATCTACGCTGATCACGTGAACACCGATATGACCTATCAACAATTCAAAGATTTGTGCTTAGCATGTTGGAATGACGGTAGATATAGTTTTGTAACCATCGACAAAGACAGCGAGATTAACGCTGGACGATATAGGAGAGGTTTCGACTGCTTTATAAGTCTGAATCATCAATAAACCGCATACAGCCACAGCACATCGATCAAACTGGCAGCATGGAGAGCTCCAAGATACGTAAGCAAAACGATGTGCTGCGAGAAATAGCAAGGGCTAGCGACATCATTCGACGTAAACACAAAATGATCAAAATGGGGAAAGACACAAGTGAGCAGGCTATTAGTGAAATCTTCAAACCTCTGGTCACACCACTGCACAAGGTGGTAGATTCATCGAAGCAGCAGCAGCGGCTACTAATGAAGCGAGAAGTGAAAACGGAGCCGGGGGGTTCGGTTAAGATAGAGAAAACGGAAGATTTTGTGAAAACAGAAGATTATGAGAATGCTTCTGATGATGATGAAGATAATGATGATGATGATGATGATGATGATAATGATGCATATAGAAGGGCGGTTGAGAGGAGCCTGGCAGCTAACGTTGCTATTGGAGACAATGTTACAGCCATCGCCGCTGTGGGTGATACAGATGATGCCCATGATGATGACGATGATAACAACCGGGATCGTGCGTTTGCAGTCGCTTCTACAAGCACACCGGTGTCGAGAAAAGTGGTCAAGACGGCGCGCTATTTGAGCATGTTTACCTCATCCAAAGAGCGCAAGAACTTGGACACGAAATATGGTGTTCGAAAGCCAGTCGGTGGAATGAAGATCGGCGATTCGGATATCGTATTTGGCGAAAATCAGATATATGTAGGCGATAAGAGCTATGAGAACACGCCGGGATTGCTTGAATTGTTATTCAAAAAGTTTCCCGATCCCTCGATTGTAAATAAAAGCGACAAATTGAATTATATCAAAATCGTGAAGAAAACGAATGCATATCGGAAATATTACAAAGCCGAAAAAAGTCCCCATCATGATCGGGAAAAAAGTTCGAAGTATAGAGATTTCATTGGCCCATAGATCGACATGCCGGTGAAAAAACCCCGAGAAAGATCCGGTAGAGGTTTATTACCCACCCATAAAATTGCGCAGGGGCAAAGCATGGATTATGTTTATTGGGATGATCCTAATGAGCTCGTTGATCGTCTTCGACTACTCATGGCATCCCAAGCAGCCGGCAATACTGGCCATACCAATGAAATATCCTCTATTATTGAGGAGCTACGCGAGGCGGGAATCATTTATTAGCATGAGATTAATCATAGAATGATCATTCGGTCATGGATCGTTGAACAATGAGCATAGACATATTTGGACGACAGCTGACGAGCAACGGCTTTGAAAAAAGTGTGATTCGAGGCCTTCCGGGTGCTGGATTCAAATTCACCGCCGATAATCAGTACGATCTAGACGGCAAACGATTATGTAATATAGCCGATCCACAGGAACCTAACGACGTCGTTTCTCTGAAAAGTTTCGAAGATATTACATGGCGAGCCTTGGGTGTCCTCGAGTATTCTATGGAAAAAACATTTGCAAACTCCACGCTACAAGCACTTCGCGAGTTTGAATCTCAACTTACCGCACGACTAGATCGAGAGCATACCAACAATTTCGATGGAAATCGACACATTCAGGCTCTTATGACAGAAGAGATTGACGCGCTAACGGTGAAGAAGGAAATTCTGGAGATTCGGCTGGCTGCCGTAGGATCTGATCTTGAAGTGTTCAGTCATAACGGACTACTTCGAGGAATTCGCTTCGAATCGAGCTAGATCATTCAACAATGAGCATAGACATATTCGGTCGTCGGTTCGCTAGCAGAAAAATCAAAAGTGTGTGTAGTCATGGACCTCCCGGTGTTGGGTTTAAAACCACCATCGATAACCAGTACGACATAGACAATAAACGATTGTGTAATATCGCACATCCACAGGAACCAACCGATGCTGTTTCTCTACAAAGTCTTGAGGATATTACACAGCAATCATATATTGCTCTTGAACGATCCATAAAAGAGACATTCGAGCAATCCATGCAGCAGGCACTCGAAGCTCTTAAATCTAAACTTAATGCCCGCATGGATCGGGAGCACAGTGAAAGTTTTGAAGAAGACCAACGTATTTGGATCCAGGCAAAAGAAAAGATTGAAGCGCTGAAGGGTGATTGTGAATCTCTGGATAAGCGGTTGGAAATAGTGGAGAATAACGTTGAAAAGCTCAGCCAACACTACATCCAGGGAATTCCCATTCCGACCAACTCGTTGAACAGCAAACGGAATAAATACACTAAACATTAGGAAGGATGAAGGCGGTAATAGCGAGTGAACTTCATGGACCCGCTCGACGTAATTATCCCCGACGCTATGTCGATATTCGCGGTTTGGATGAGACCTGGCAGGCTGATCTTGTCGATATGACCGCATATTCATCCGTCAACGAAGGCTAAAAATTTTTGCTCACGGTGATTGATATATTTTCAAAATTTGCGTGGGCCGTACCGATCAAGAGTAAAAATGCCAAAGACGTGACAGCGGCAATGAAATCTGTGCTAACTCTAGGTCGCATACCGAAACATCTACACGTTGATCAGGGCAGGGAATTTTACAACAAATAATTTAAAACTCTTATGAAGCATAATGGGATCAACATGTACTCGATATTCAGCAACTTGAAGGCATCGATATGCGAACGCTTCAATCGAACACTGAAGAATAAAATGTGGAAGCAATTTACTCTTCAAGGTTCTCATATATGGATTAACATTCTACCAGATTTGATCGCATCGTATAATACCACCAAATACCGTACGATTGGAATGAAGCCGAAAGATGTAACTATAGCCAATGAAAAACAGATATATCGACCTGTGTATAAGCCGCGTCAAATCAAAAGAAGCGAACGAAAACGCAAATTTAAGGTTGGCGATAAAGTTCGCATTAGCAAATATAAAAATGTGTTCGAAAAGGGGTATACGCCGAATTGGACAACGGAAATATTTACAGTTGATGCCGTAAAAAATACCAACCCTCCAACATACAAACTCATCGACTACCTGAACCAACCCATCGAGGGCGGTTTTTACGAGGAGGAGCTCAGCAGGGTGCAATATCCCCAAGGCTATCTTGTAGAAAAGGTCTTGCGGAGGCGTGGTGATCAACTCTATGTAAAACGGTTGGGATTCGGCAGTTCACATAATAGTTGGATAAATAAATCGGATATGTAATATAATTTTATGAATAAATTTATTATCAACATATTTACATTTGTTCCGCAACCCTCCTCAATCTTAATGCTAGTTTGCGTGATCATCGAGGGAAAGAAATATTTCCCACATTTTTTCTCACATTTCCACACATCATCTCACATTTTCTCAAATTTTCTCACATTTTCTCACATTTACATGCAAAGTAGATGGGAAATTATTTTATTCTGTTTTAGAAAATGTGAGAAAATGTGAGAAAACTCTTTTCAAATATTTAAGACATTTACTAGTTTGCGGAATCTTGATAACCCCAGGGTAAAGTATCGGTTCTACCGGGTATCAATTTCCGCTTATCATCACACCAGCTTAGAGCTAACTTATTCTGTACAATAGTGCTAACCGCATGTCGACTACTTCTTATCAAACACTGTTTCTCAACTGAACTTTGATGGTCAATAAGACATCGCTTGTAATCATCAAACGTGATAGATTTTAATGTGGAACCCTTCACGCCCTTTGCACGTTTCTTATCGGTATCACCACGAGTTCTAAACGTGTAGAGTTTTGCACGCAGACCGATAAATTCGGTCATGATTTTCCCGTTATTCTCATCCTTCATCAGACCAAGGCGTTTTTTATTCATTAGTGGAATACCATGGACATTATCTGGTGGATAGTCCGATGTATCGAACATTGTAACGACATCGCGTCTAATGATTTCATAGATGTACGGTACGGTACGGTAAATTTATATATCAGACTATCAGTATCGGTATACATTAATTTTGCTTCACTACTTGAAAAATTATTTTTTACATAATCATAGTGGAAGTTGTATAAGAAGATTTTCGAAAGATCGAGAATCGCTGCGCCGATGTATATTGGCTTATTGAAATATACCTTGGTGCGATTTAGCTCAATAATCACTATATCTTCATCAAATATGGTGCAGCTATGAAATGTGGGTCTTGCAATGAGAGCACGCGCACGACCCCTACCCACCCATTTTGTGATGAGTTTTACGGTCTTATGGTTACGCACATTCTCTATGGTCTTGCCACATACAGCATTATTCATAAGCTTGTAGAAAATTTTTTCAAACTCATTTTTTGACTGCTTTCGCATATTTGTATTGAGGTCGATGTATGATTTTAACCATGGTGATTGTGCGAACCTTAAAATTCTATGCACTTTCACAAGCTTCAAACCGAATTTATTGCATTGTTTTGAATTACGATAGTGCAGAACATACTTTTCCTTGGGTAGAAGCGTTGTCGCGAGTTTTCTAATTTTACTACCTGGTGGTATGAAATGCTCGGGACAGAGAGGTAAGTCCGCATGCTGTTTATGCAGCTCTACGGGGTAATCTAAATCTACCTCTAGAATATAACCGGTTGATGAATTATCCGGATGGGACAATACATCAATGGCATCATTTTCCCACTCGAACGCTCCACTCGGCAAATGCTCACTCATAGCTGCACCATAGAGATTGTTTACATCGAAATACATTAAATATGATTCCACCTTGCAGGAATCAAAATCTTCACCCATAAATCTATTATTCGCTCTGGCATAACGATTTGAGCACTGTGCCACACCACCCCTTATGCCTTTTTCGATGAATAATATCATTTCCGGATCGTCTAAAAGTTGAAGATTAATTTTCGTTTGCTTTAACATAGCATCAAAAGCAAGCCCCGGTGCAGTGTAATAATGCAGAGGATCCAAGTTATACGTTTTGAAGCAGCTATCACGGAAATTTTGAAATATATCGGCCAATAAAAGCACATCGGTTTTCAGGTATAAATCGGAATATTCACCCAGAGTTTTCAGCTCAAACTTGGCCCAAAAATTTTTCGCATGTTCATAATCCTCATTGGAAATATGGGAATCGTTAAGTCTCGAATAAAAATATTTTTCAATGGGTAATTCCGGCTCATCGAGTTTTTCCCAAGAATCGATGTATTCGTAGGGGAATACACCTTTGCGAATCATCAAATCGAATTTTCCCTGATCACTGTAAAAATTTTGAGTTATTTTTTTATCCGCATCGCGCACGTATGATGCTTATTTGTCAATGCTGCTGGCCATAAATCGAATCGAATCTATGAATCTCAAGCTCATCATAGTGCCGTCAACCCTCTTGGTGAATGATATATACTTTTCCTTGTTAATGGGCAATAGTGTGATTTTATCCGAAAAATTTGAAGCTAAAGATTTGATTATGAAATGCGAATCATAGCCCGACAAATTATGAAACACTACCGGAATCGTGTGTTTCTCTCTGAAATTCAAGTTACACCGATTATGGGCAGCACCGCGATATTTACCCGTGAAATGGCAGTGATCATGACATCTTTTTTCTTTGGGTAAAAATCGCTTCTCACAGATGTGGCAATTTTTCGCGCGCATAAGATGATCGCGTTGTGCCTGATTCAGAGATTCCATTGGAATTATATTTTTTATGCGTGACTCTACTTTAATGGATAATTCGCGAAGCTGTCCGATAAACCATTCAACACAATCGGGCCCGCGTTTATTCTCATATCCCGATAATGTTCCGTCATATGAGCAATGTACATAATAGGCGACACTGTGTAGGATATGCTCTTGAGATTCATTTGCGGTTGGTTTCAATATACACTCGAGATCGGCATAAACAACTAATGGCACAGTTCCTTTATTCTGAAAATTTGAAAATTCCAAATCTTTTTTCTCTGGAAATTCCATTAGGATTCTATTTATTCGCATGCAATCTTGCCTGTGACTTTCATACGCACCGTGCACGCTAAAGTGACACAGGCATCTATCGCACAAAAATTGTTCACCGCTATGGCTTGATAATTGTTTGCTAATCAAACGCGAAAGATTCTTAATCCAAGCAAAGTTAAATCGTGGTTTGAAATTATTTAAATCATCATCATCATCATCTTCTATTTCGCTCTTACTCTTTATCATGAGTAGGTGGATTGTGTTGCTCTTAGTTATATGCTTACTCAAATAAAGCGGGGTAATTACACTATTTTTGGACTTTTTCTCGCTCTGAAAATTTTCCGGTTCGATTCCATATACGTTAATGCTCGAATTGTTCAATTTTTCGAATTGCTGTACACTATGCAGGGTTGCTGGGAATTTAATACCTGTACAATTTAGCTCCGATATATACCGTCGATAGCTGTGTGGTCTGGTTGCGTTAACGCCTATGGCGTGGAGAGCTGCGGCAACGGACCACAGCAAACACCGATCATCATCATTCTGCACGTTGACCACCGCCTTTTTTTCGCTGAATATCCTCAGGTAGCGCTGTATATGTTGAGAGTCCACCGCGAAGAGGTTCGTATCGGTTTATGCCAACCACTGCATTTATGATCTCAATCATACTCCAACCAGAATCTCGTTGTTCGAAATCCTCCACCATGGTCAGCAGAGGATTTGTTACGTTATCGCTGAACCAGGTCTCCAGGTTCGTTGATGGAAGAATCGTAGCGTTGCGTGTATTGAAGTTCTTCACTTCCAAGCTGATCTGATCGTTTTTCACGTTCTCAAATTTACACGAAACCCCCACATTCACCTTAATACATCCCTGTTCACGTAGCACATTTTTCAAGCGTTGCATCGTTACCACCTCAGCGTCAGCCAAAAATCTCGCCAAATCCTTATGTCGAAGATTTGTCACGGCTCCAGTGTGTATACGGCACTTGAAGGCACTCTTCATATCATCCCATCGAACGCGATTCTGAATATCATCGCCAATATTACCTCCAACAACAGTCGCATGGTGTCGTTCAAATTTCACCACCCACGATTGGAGGAGTGATACTATATGTTGTAGTCGCTGTTTTTCACTCACACTTGGGTTTGATTGCATCAAAATGTTGTTCAAGAATCGAACATTTTCAAGTGCGATATCACGCCAGCGAATAAAAATATCTTCACTCGCATGTCCTGGAGGGAGTGTACACAATAACTTGTATGCATCCTCCATCATCTCGACAAGATTCATATACCTGACGTTGTCCATTTTTTTTCCAATGAGTTTACAGCTCCGCATTCAAACCCACACCTTGCAAATGTTCACACCCACCATGAGCTTTGGGGTTTTATATGCAGACGCCCTCCACCCCACCACCATTCGAATACCATGAAAATTCAAGCGTTTCCATCCATAGTTCGGGTGGGGTTTTGTACCTCGGGTTTGCACCTTTTCGTGAAAAATATTATTCGAGTTTACCATTGGCCAACCCCTGCCAATATTAGGGTGTATTTCA